>JACVEC010000229.1:0-47500 GCA_025215565.1 Flaveria ramosissima | reverse complement strand
TTCTGTCACTGATTCACGAAGCTCGCGAACCACATCATTGTTCATAACAGCGTCCCAAACGGCCTTGTCTGATGACAAAGATATGACCATTCTCTGCATAATGAAAATTAAAACTAAATCAAGAAACAGTATATTGTCCTCTATGTTTAAATAACATCCAAATCTCATAAAACTCTACTCTTCATCCAATGATCAATGCAGCATCCCTGAATACTCAATCTATCAACCCATAATAATTTAATACCAAAAGCCTGATTCTAGATCATCCAAATACAAAGTTGCATTAAATGCTGCAACTATACATATATACAGTCTCACACCGCAGGAGCCTTGTGCATCAGGTTTATCAGTATTTTATTTCTAGATTAAAGTATGTACAATTATACCTGAACCAAAGGCTCAGTTTGTAACATATGGAAAGCATCCAACACTCTGTCGGAGCTAGGAACCTGCAATGCACTTGAAGAGTAACATAGCTGCATCGACGGTTCGGTCCAGTCTATTTCGAAACCCGATTTTCGAACACTCAATGAACTCGAAACCTTTTCGACTCCATCATCATCATCATCACTACCATATGTCGTCACCCGGTTCTTCATCAATTGCCCGAATGAAACCGGTTCAAGCACCCTAACAATAACATTCATCACAACAAGAACCATCATAATAATAATAATAATAATCAGAAACAACATCATATTTATTATAATATATGAAAGTGAATGTTTACTCATGGAGAGAAGATACTGCACGATGAACTTCTTCTTCAGATGGAACATTACCGAACACAAACTCATCATAAAACCCATTAACACTATCACCGTCGCTACTACCACCGTCGCCGTCGATGTGCTCCCAATCGAAGTCCTCTGCGGTGGCCGGAGCCGCCGTGAGAGTCCACTTGTGCGGCGGCGCCTCCGGCACAGGGTGGTTGAGGTAGGAGCACGGTGACGACGGGGTATTAGTGTTGGATGATAGAGAAAGGGTGGTGTTTATGGGTTGTTGTTGGTGGCGGTTTCCGGTGGTTCTAGTGGTGGCGCCGGCGCCGGAGCCACCGCCGATGCCGGCCCTCATGGCTCGGTGGACTGTTTTGATCATTCCGCCACCGCCTCCGCCACCGGCACCGCCGCTGCCGCCGCCCATGTGTGGCCCAAATGACCTCCTCATTTGAAATTGAAAGTTATCTGGTTTGTGTGTGGTTGTGGGGGTGGGAAGTTGTAGATATCTTATTCTCATAAGGCCGTGAATATTGCACATTACAGATTTGTTTTTTTAAATTCTGTGAGATATTTTTCTCAAGTGTTGTAGTATTTTCAACATAAAATTTTTGTAAGTCTTTAAACTAGAGGTTTTAGTTAATGTTTTTCGTATAACTTAAAATTTAAGTTTCTCAGATAAAATATTATGTTTAAGGTTTAACATTTAATGTTTAATTGAGTTAGTTTGACGGTGATAAATTAACAAGATTAGTAGTACTAAGCAAAAATGTATTAGGTTTGCATATTAAATTGAGTTTTGTAACAAATTTGAGTAACAAGTGTAATAATTATTGTTAAATAAAGTGTTAATACCTAAATATATTACATCTATTAGTTTTCTAGTAAACTAAGACGGAAAACTAAGCTTAATACATCAATCGTTACAAAAGTAAAGATTAATATCTAAAATTGTATTATTTATTAGTATCCAAACTTGTTACGTTGTTTTGCTCAATTTATTAATGTCATCAACTCTATTCAATATAAATATAGTTTACTTTTTGATAAATGATTTAGAATGTTATTAAAATCTAGTTATAGGTAACATTTTACTTTTATTTTCTTTAACGAGATATAGAAAAAGCTTGACCTTTTATAAGTTCTTATACAACTCATCTTATGATATAGATTAAATTGAAATAGGAGCAGAAAAATTTGACAGTTTTAAATTAAATATTACACGTTATTAAATAAACTAAATCTATATTAATCTTTTGCTCTACTTCTAAAGTTTATTGTACTTTAAAAAATAGTTTACTTTAGTTTAATTATACAATATATATAAATAAACAATTGTTGTGTTGTTTTTCTTTTCTAATTATTCAAATATTTTAAACAGTATTTAGGTAAAAAAAAAAAAAGGTTAAAAGTATTCACCATTGCATTGAGAGGATAAAAAGGAGATAACGTTGCGTTTCTGCTTTTGGTGATGAAATCTTATTCGGCGGTTCCTAAGTAACAACCAACCAAAATTACGGCCGCCTTTATTTCTGTTATTGTTTGTCTGCCACGTGTCACATCAACAATCGTACACATCACGTTGTTCCTCGTGCAGCTCAGGTGGAGCTATTGTGTAACCAACCAGCCCATATAGATCCAGCCCGATATAAATGTAACTATTTGACCTCTAATTGGGCCAACTGGGCCGGAGTTCCTAATAGGCTACTAACAAACCGCTTTTTCTTGTTAAACCGGTTCAGTTTTAAACCGAAACATTTTTTTTTAATATATACAAACCGGTTTTCTTCTTCCAAACTGGTTTATCATTAAGAATACTTAAACCGCTCAAATTAGTTTGGACCGATTTTAAAGAAAAATGGTTTTAATCTGGGTTTAACCGTTTTTTTATTTATTTATTAAAACCGGTTTTTGGTGCGGGGCTACCAAACCGATATACAAACCGCCAATTCGATTCGGGCTAGAAACTAGTTTGGCTAAAATTGTTTTTTTACACCTCCACTACAAGAGTTTTGAGAGTTCCTCAATCATCCATTTAGTTCGTCCTCGTATATCTCATTTTAGTGATAATCTATCTTGTATGTATGTGTTCACTCGTGTATAAGTGATCTTTTATGTAAATGAATATCACCAACCTTGGATTAAGTCGTATTCTTTATACACAAGTAACACCATCACTATAGATAAATGAAGATTTCAAAACCACCATGGAAGCTAGACTTTTAATAGATGACGAGACATAGCGAATGAAATCGAAAATCAGTTTTCATTTTTAAAGTTTCTACTGTTAGTCAGATCTTTAGTGGTGAAAACAGAAAAGTTTAATTGGAGGATCATGTAAAAGGGAATAAACTTATGTAATAAGGTGACTAAAAAACTTAAGTGAAATTAAAAAAACAAAAAAATTAAATTTGAGTAAAGTATCATAAAGTTCTATAAACATTGATTATACTATTAATAGAAAAAAAATAAAATAAATATAAGCCAAATTAACCTAGAGCTAAACAACAAATATACCTTTATATTCTTTAACACACTCTCTCGCATCCCTACTCAAACCTTTTTGGCAGCTTTTGCATGCTTCGTAAAAAGAAAATTCTTGAGAATATTATTTTTTACTTTTCTTCTTCTACTTAGAAATAAGTTTCTCTTTTTCATTAAAATCAAAATCATATGGAGTAATTGTCGAAGAAAACATTATTGTCACTTGAAAATTAATACATACATCTTTATATGGAGGTAAAAGTTCACTTTATTCAAGTGACTACAATGTCTTCTACATAGGTTCTCGTTGCCTATGAGTCCTTTAGATCTTCTTAAAGCAGTTTTTTTAGTAAATGTCACTCTATCTAATGAATCGCAAGGACTTATTTCATATGTTTATCCCTTTATCATTTCACTTTGATCAATTAGGAAACTGATTTTGGCCTTAAGTTCTATTGGTTGATAAATCATATATAGACCTACATTTTTCCTCTTCGCTCTAAATTCATTAATTTTGCTTTACCTTCTACCAACGTTAATTCCTCTCGACTTAAATTATCTCATTGAGTTTGCATTCCATTTAGGAAATTATGGCTTGAAAGGCCTTCTCGACCTCCTCAAACATGTGTTAACGGGTTTCGTTAGCGATAAGTACCAATATATTCATGTGATGGAGAAGATATCATCTTTTTTGATCGGTTACTAACAGTCACTTCTACCTCTTTAGTGACTTCCCTGACACATCTTCAAGTTTCACTCATCAGAGATAGTCTAATGGAAATAACCGAAAATAAATATGTGTTTGTTTATATGTATATATAGTGGCGGAGCTAGGAATTTTTCCCTATGTGTTGGTACTTATTAGCGCTCATAACGTATTAAAAATATGATAACTTTTGGGCCAGGTCACACAAATTATTATCTGGACTCAAAGTGCTCATATATGTAAGCAATTCAACATTAAAAAGGTTGTTAAGCTCTAGGATATATGTAAGACTGTGTTGAAATTATCAAATTCAGATAATGATTAATGATGATCGACGATATTCTTCATCTATATTTCAGGTCAATGTATTCGTTTTTCTTAATCTTCATAGCTGGTAACTTCAGTCATAACAACCATTTTTTCACAAAAAACACCAAAACAAACATTGTTCTCCTTGGTTTAGTTCACCAATATCACAATTTATAAAGGTGCACATTTCAGGTTGGCCTATGCTCTGATCCGAACCTGGGGTACAAACTAGATATAGGGCCATCAGGTATTTTTGGAATCGGGCGTCCCAAGGACCTGCATACATGTGGAGGTGTAGCCTACTCGTTGGTACTGATTAAGGTTGGGTATATGATATGAAACTGGTTACAAATCAAAATTTTAATTTTTTTTAAATACCTGGCACTAGGCACTTGGCACATTGCACATTGAAAAGAATTTGAGAATTAGCGGCCATAGTTGTCGTCGCAAATAACCCCATTTGCCGCCACTATTACCTTTAGCGACGGCTTGTCCCTGCTAATAAGTCGTCGCTAAAACATTACCGCTAATTGTAATCTGGTTGCCACTAATAGTTGTGTCGCTTAATGTCTAACAACGATGAAAATTGTCTCCATTAAAGATATTATTTGCCGTCGAAAAAAAAACATTCCGGCAAGAGTTTTAGCGGTGATTATGTTGCCGTTATTGGTCCCTGGATTTTTATTATTTTCATAATTCCTAGTTTTCAAAAACCAATCATATACATATAAAAATACATCCCGAGTTCCCAGAACCACGAAAAAAACTATAAAAAACTTCGAAGTATGTAAACATCCAATTTGCAATTTAAGCCTACAAAACAAAGTATACAATATAAGTTATTACATTTTGAAAAGCTTAAACTTAAAGTAAGATGTTTCTAGGCTTTTGAATAATGTTTAACTCATTTTGACCTATTTAAACTAAAACCTAGATTACTTATGTTTATTTTAGTTCTGATGGGTCTAAATAATCCGAACACATTTGATAATCTTAAAAACATCCTTAGTTAACTTTAAATGAGTCAAAATAAAACATATGAACTTTAATAGATTTAGAAAGTGTTTTATAGTGGTTTATGTCATTTTGACCCGTTTAAACTTTCTAGTTGGACCTAGTTAGATTTTGAATAATTTAAAAACTTATTTGTTTGTTTGGTTTATTTGTTTCTAAACTTTAATCAACTTAGAAAGTGTTTAAATTAAAACCAAGATCATTTAAGTTTATTTTAGTTATAATGAGTCAACATGGCCTAAACCCATATTGATAGACTTAACACATCCAATTTTAAGTCTATTAAAGTTCATCCATATCATTTTGACTCATTTAAACTCAAATTATTATGTTGTAAACTCAAATTACAAATAACAACATAGACTAAGTATCAACATTAACACAATCAACAACCTACTAACATAAATCAAATTTACCAACTAAAAATAAGCTACCTTTACCTGTGTAAATGACATAGGTGTCTATCCTTCTCATGAACAAAGAAACTCGACCCTGCAAATGAAGACGGTTTACGCCCAACCCCTCTAATATGTTCGCACCGAGAACCCAACACCGACTTAAACGCATCGATATCATTTGGCGTTGATTAACTACTTTCTTCATTTTGGGCTTGACTTAGCTCATCGAACTGCTCCTTTAACTAGTTATGTATTTAACAAAAATTATTATATCTATACTACTATATAAAGCATTTAGGGAGGATACAATTGTAATTTTATTCAAAGTGTAAGACACCTAGGACAACTTTTTAGGCACAATATACAAGTGTGTTATGCAATAGTTCCTAAATTGCCCTCGTTAAGTATACTTCTTCTAATTAATACATTACTTAATTCATTAATTAAGTATTATCTTATTAATAATGCTTTTAAAATGATAATGTGTTGGGTCAGATAAGGCTGGTGCAACCAAAATAACACTTAGAAGAATTTTGGTGCAACTGAAGAAAGTCTTCCGAAGTCTATGTGCTCTTCCGAAGTCAAGTTGAAGATATTTCGAAGCTCAAACAAAGAAAGAACTTCCAAGAGAAACTAAGTCTTCCGAGACTAATTAATTCTCTTCCGAAGATAAACTCTTAGAAAGTTCAAGACAAAGACTTCCGAAGAACAAAGTCTTCAAGACTAGCAGAAGTCTCGGAAGAAGTTTGATCCTTCCGAAGTATAATTGGCTTCGGAAGAACTTATTCTTCCGAAGCCATTTTACTTTCTGAAGAACCAACTATGAACCAGTGGACATAAGTATGGTTTGTCTGACAACCACTGCCATCTCTGATATATACTGCATGGTGCTTACTCATGCCCATGTAGTTGACCATACTTTATTCTACTGTTCACCTTTTATCAGTTAGTACAGTTATCATTTTTAGTTGGTAACAAAAGGGAAGGCATGGACATATCATGACTACCTAATCTAGGATAATACTTTATTCTAGATACCAAACTTCTAACAATGTAGTATTTGTTTAGTAGTAAGTTTCAGCTGGTAATCTAAGTATAACCGGCTGTAGATAGGTATATATAGTTTCTCATTGTAACACAGCTAGTATGCTTGCAAGAGTCTTGTAAACTTTGAGTTGAGAAGTAATATATACAAGTATCTTGAAAACCATCTCTTGTGTTCTTTAACTTAGTATATTATTATCAACTCATTTGAAGAGTCTGCATCATCATCCGAGTGTGCCCAAGTGAGTTTATGAGAAAACTCTGTTTTGATTAACCTTAACCGATCCTGCAATTGGTATCAGAGCTTCTTAGGTTCTTGATTGTGAGATCTTACTGCATGACTGGTTAAAGGGATGGTCAATACAATCAGTCACATAATGAGAAGAGTGTTATGACACTTAATAGATCAAATAGGGAACCAGGACTATATTATGATACTAAGAACACAAGCAAAACAAGAGACAGAAACTTAAGAACAAACAACAACGTATATGGTTTTCAAGAATATTTTCTATTGCTCTCAAGTTCTTTTACAAGTGTTACAAAGCATAAAGAAAGATACATAGACCTGAGATACTTTATACTACATCCTACAGCCAGCTATACTTTGAAGGCCAGCTGGAAACATTAATCTAGATAACAAGATCGATGTTAAGTCAAAAGGCAAAATTTTTGACTAGTGAGTATGACATGTCATAGCTCACATCCTAATATATTACAAAAAGAATAAAAGGTACATAAAAAGTTACAAGCTCAAGACCTCAATGTACAGATGCAAAAAGCATGGACCTTTCACCAACTTATATAAGTTGGTGAGTCTTTAGAGTTGCAGCGGAGAGTGGTTCAGCTTTATGCAAAAGTACATCAGAGAAAGCATGTTCTTCAAAGTCTTCAGAAGAAATTTTTTACTTCAGTGGCTTCGGAAGACTTTGTCTTTGAAGCTTCGGAAGACTTTGTCTTTGAAGCTTCGGAAAACTTCACTTTTGGCTTCGGAAGATATTGGTCTTGGCTTCGGAAGATTTCATACTTAGAATATTTTCTTATGCAGGGTATGAAACTTTTGAAGCAACTTTTTTCTACTATATGCCAAGTGCCTGCATGCAGGTTGTACTTGGGTTGTTTTGGGTGCATCAGCCTTTCTTTAAACCTTACAAACTCCCCCTAGCCTGATGCTACCAATATAGAGAAGTGATTTAGATGTTGACAATCCTCATCATGATCATGACCATTCCCTTCTTCATCAATTGGTCAAGATCACTCAGACTCTCAAAGTATGTTCTCATGTCAAAAAAGATCATATAGAGGTAGGTTAAGCATGTCTTGCCAGAAGTAGATATCTTGACCACCTTGATCTCTAGTGACATACAATCTGTCTGGATTAGCAGCAAAGGTCCAAGACAAGATGGGTTTTCCTGATGCAAGAGGCTCTACTTGAGTTGGAGTAGGTTGAGTAGCCTCTTCTTGCACTTCCTCAGGATGTACTGACTTATCCTGAGGTCTGGATGTGGATCCCTTTGATTTGTTTTTTGATACAAGCCTAGAAGCCATCCTTTTCCTGCTCTTTGGAAACATTAGCTGAGAAGACTAGTCTTTAGCACCAGGTTGTTCTGTTTTGTCTTTCTCAGTTGGGTCCTCTTCCCTCATAGGTTCAGAAGGAGAGGGAGTTGGACCTTGCTGTTGATCAGGAGATGAAGCTTGTTGTGGTTCAGTATGAGGTCCAGGTTGTGTTGTCTCAAAGAATTCAACCTTAACCTCAACTTCAGGAGGAGCTTGACTTGGTGAGGAGTGTAAGTCAACAAGCTCTCCTCTCTTGATCTCCTGCTTGATCACTCTAATGTTCTCATCCATAGTGGATAGAGACATTGGACCAAGCCTCCTCCCGGAGAATTCATACAACTTCAAGAAGGTCATCATCCTCTGCCTATCAGCAAACTTCTTTTCACTCTTTTGGATGATGGCTCTTGACTTTGCTGCTTCTTCCCTCATCTTCCTCTTAGTAGCTTTTTGTTCTTTTTGGACTTGTTGCTCAAGCTGCTTGAGATACTCAAACTCTATGTACTCATATGATAAGGGAAGAAGTACAACTCCCTGGTAGAGTCCTATGGCACGCAAGTAGTTGATCATGTTTTGTCTGTCAGCTTCTTTGTCTACCTGAGGTTGTTGAGTTGCCACAGCCTCTTTCACAGGACTTTCTTGAACTGGGGAGAGGGTAGGAGCATGTTTGTACAATCTTTTCTGCCTTCTTTCTTCCTTAATCTTGTGGAGAAATTTCGCATCCTCTGACTCCTTCCTCTCCTTAGACATCTTCCTGTATGCCATTTCATTCAACTCCTTTAAGGGGAGAGATATAATCTTATCAATGTCATAGTTCCTGGTCCCCAAATAGTTTATCCTGGCTGCTCTCAACTCATCATTTTGAGTGTTTGGTCTATGAGCAGTCCTGATTGCAGCTCCAATAAAGTCTGAGGACCCAGTTGAACTTTCTCCTCTTAGCTTACTCTTCCTTTCTCTCTCATCCTCCTCAATCTCCTCGGGAGTCAAAATCATTTTCCCTTTGTCACCCACAGACCTTTATGACTCAGGGTGGAGAGAGCTTTGGCCTTTATTATCAGATATAGCAGTCAGACTCTAGCCAAAGCACCTTCACCAGATGGTGCCTCACTGAGGGTATGAGATGTTGAAGAAGTAGTTGCTGTGACACTGCTCATAGGTTCTATCACTGGGCCTTCAGTCAAGGTATTCCTTTTGAAGCTAATCTTAGAGTTTACCTCAACATCTAGTTGACCAATGACATTGCCTGTTTGCATTTGTCTTCTTCTTTGACTAAATTCTTCAACAATCTTGTCTTGAATCCTTTCAGCCATTCTGTCAGCTTGCCTATATTGACTTGGGTTGGCAAGTGGCATGTTGACAAGATCAAGACCATCGTAGTAGTTCAAGGTCTGAAAGTTAAAGACCTCTTGCTTCCCTTGAACCCTATGAAGTATTAGGGCTCTTCTATTAGCATCATACCTCCATCCTAGAATGTAGTTTGAAGTTCCTTTGGGTGGGGATGATAGCCCTTGGAATACCCTCCTCAAACAAGCTTTGAATGAGTGAGTCCACAACAATGTGAACTTGAGGAGGTTGCTGAGTATGGACAATTGCAAGTGAGGGTGGTGAATCCTCTATGTCCATACCCTGTGAAGAACTCCCAGGTTTTGTGATTGCTTGGACTTTCTCCCCTTTTTTGTAGCATCATCCTCTTGCATAGGTGAGCTAGGAGTTAGGTCTATCATATCCACAGGTTCTTGTGTTCCTGGTTGAGCTCTTCTTAAAGGTCTCCCAACTAGTTTCTCATTGAGATAAGAAATCTCAAGTTGCTAATCATTGACCCTGTTTTTTAAGGTAGTCACTTGAGATTCCAAGTGACTTACCTTAGAGACCATATAGATGCATGTTTTGGATAGTTTTTGCACCTTTAGTCTTATGTTCCCCTCATCTTCATCAGAAGAATCATGGGGGGATGAGAGAATAGGACCAAAGTCTTCTTCCTCATCACCAACATAGTGTTCTTGGCTGCTGGATTTCCCTTACTCAATGACAACCTCAGGTGAAGTGTCAATGTGCTGGGTTGCCATGGTTGAGGTCTTAATGATGTAATCACTTGCAGAAGTGAGAGCCTCTTCCATATGGACCTCCTGAACAGGTTCAGGGAGATCCACCTCAGTAATGGGTGAATGATGTGGGCTAGACAAGGGAGAAGCAGGAGTACTCATCTCTCTTTGAGTAGCGGTGGAGTAGAGAGACTCATGATACTCACTGAATCCCATGTCTTCATCATCATAGAATTCTAGGTTTGGTATTGGTTGGTTAAGATCAAGAGGCTGGGAATGGTAACTTCCCCTGAAAGTTGTTCACTAGAGTTTTGAGACTCTGAGTGAAGGCTTAAGGCTGTTGGGTTTATGAGCTCATTAGACTGAGCATGAGGAACTTCAGCACTGATTTTAGGTGAGATAGGAGTGGTTTGCTCCTCAGGAGAAGTGGGAGCTCTAGTGTCCACTTCTTCCTGTATGGGTGGTGATATGGGGGCCTGCACAAGCTTAATAGCTTGTGTAGGGATTCGTTTGGATTTTCTTTGGTAGGTGAGAAGTATTTGTGGCTGTTTTGGTGGTTGAGAAGTAGAAGGTGTGGGTTCAACACTAGCTTGTTTTGCTAGGTTGTCACCTTGAGCAATAAGCTCTAACATTTTTGGGACAAGGGCTGTTTCTACCCCAAAGAAGCCAACAGTTGGCTTCCTCATATTCTTGAAGATGCCAGGCTTCATCAGTCCCAATTTAAGAACATTACCTGTTCCCCTCAACTGTAAGCCAAGTTCACAGTTGAGAATATGTTGAACATATCTAGTGAATATGTAGTATTCTAAGGAGTGTACGTGAGCAAGTAAATTGGTATAAAAACATGGAGGAATCCAGTCTCATCCTCCATGCTTGTTTGACAAGCTGTGTATAACAACATGGAGGAGGTACTTCCATTGAGAAGAGACCTTCCCTTTCCTGAAAATCTTTACAGATAAATCCCCTTCATAGCCCATCTGCTCAAAGGAGTGGTTTACAACAGCTTTAGAAAAGAACAATTCACCTTCTACATCATCCAGCTAAAGATGTGTGTTTATAATGGCTGGAGTGATGAAAATTTTCCTCCCCTTGACTGTGGCAGACAATGTCTTCTCCCTATCCATGAAGACCTCTTGGCAGGTCCTCCAAAATTCCAAAATTTGATCCTCATAGAGTGGAGGATCAATGGTGAGGGAGGTGAAGTAGTTTGACAGAGAAAGAAATCGGCAAACCTCTGAGAAACTTGGATCTTTCTCAGAGTCCAACAGGGCAACTTGGTTGTGCTGCATGTGGTGTTGCATGTATAAACCAGGGTTGTTTCTGCGGTTAAGGTTGGCCATTTATGAACAAGGTCGGTTGTGGGTGAATTTAGGTTTAGAGAGAGTTCAGATGAAGAAGAAAGTGAAAGAGGGAGGATGTTGATGCATGTATGTCCCTAGATCATGAGTTGTAATGTAATAAATCTTGTCTGTCTGATTATGATGTAATAGTATCGATTAATGAAATGATATGAATTGTTTGTTACTTGTGATGTTTAATATTTCATTAATGAGTCGTGATTGAATTGATTGGGTTTATGATTGTTTGAATGATTGCACATTATGTTATATTAATTAAAACATTCAAACTTAACTTAATGAAGTTCTCATGCGAATGGCCCATGCGAATGGACCACACGCATGAATAACTTCATACGATTGACTCAATCGCACGACTGAACCAGGAGACTGGATCAGTCGTATGATTGACACATAAGATTGACTCAATCGCACGACTGAACACTCAGTCGTGCGGATGAATCAACCGCATGGTTCAATCGCACGACTGAACCATACTTATGGCCCAGTCGCACGATTGAACAATACTAACCTATAAATAGACCCAATTCGTGGAAAAACGTAAGTATTCATCCCATTACGATTCCAGACGTACCCTAGCCGTCCAGAAGCCTCCCAAATCGTTCTCCAAGTTCACAGAACACATCAGATCGATTTCTAATCGATTTCTGACGTTGGATTCAATTCTTGATTGATTCTTCGTGTGTTCTCACTGATTGGATCGCCAATCAAATAGGATTCCGCACTATTTGAGTTGGTTTAACACGCTAATCACTAGGTATTTCGATCAAATACCAGGTCCTAACAAGTGGTATCAGAGCTTTGGCTCTTGATTACGTGTTGATTCAATCAAGATTGCATAAAAGTTTGTGTTTTTGCACGAAAAACGCAATCTTTGGCATAAAAAGTGATCTTGGACGTTCCCTGCTCATTGAAGTTTAGTTTCTACGGACTTAGGCAATTAGGACTTGTGAAATTTCGAATTTTTACGGCTGAAACCCGTCAAACCTAGAAATTTTCGCAAAACAGCAGCTTCAGTCGCACGAGTGACCCATTCGCACGACTGGACTCCATTCGCATTGCCCATTCGCACGATTGGACCCAGTCGCACCTCATTCGGCCGACTGAACCGTTCGTTCGCATAACTCATACGCCCAGTTTCATTCGCACGACTGAACCAATCGCCCAGTTCAGCCGCACGATTGAACCAATCGCAGAGTTCATACGCACGATTAGACCATTCGCATCCTTCAGTCGCATCAGTGAAAGTGTTTGATTAGATTCTAAGTTTATTAGCCATGGAAGATCAGATGTCAGCCTTTACTGCTGGGAAGGACTCGAGGATTCAGAACCTGCTGTTGCTTGAGAGTGAGGTGGGTAATCACAATAAACCACCAAAGCTCTTGACTTTAGATGAGTTTCCCCACTGGAAACAACGTTTTGAGATCTACCTCAATGGAGTAGATCCTAATCTGTGGGAAGCCATTGAGATCGGATATAGTACACCGGTGGGAGCTGATGGAGTTAAATTAACGTTAAGTGGGATGACAGACGCACAGAAAGTAAAGTACAATGCAGAGAAAAGGGTTTATGCATTGATCACTCAGTCTATCCCCAAAGACATATTCCACCAGTATTCAGAGAATAAGCAGTCCAAGAAACTGTGGGATGAGCTAGAGAAGAGATATGATGGGAATGCGTCATTGAAGGCAATCAAGGCAAAGGAGCTAAAGAAGGAATTCGATAACTTCTCATCGATTGGTAATGAGGTTTAGACGAAGTCATAGACAGATTCTACCACTTGATGAGCGAATTGCATACACATGGAGTGGAAACAACTATGGAAGAGAAAGTAAGCAACTTCGCAGACGGATTGCCTGATAAGTGGGCTTCATTCGTGTCTAACCTGAGACAGAATGGAATGCTTGTAAAGCTGGATATAAATGACTTCATTCTCAAGTTGCGAGAAGAAGCACTAAGGATGAAGTATAGAGCACAGAAGTCTTCGTATACACAAAATCCAGCTTTATACAACGCCACGCCTCAAGCTAAGACATCTGGAGCACCTCTCCAGACTGCATTTGTGTCTAGCTCGTCAGGTCCTTCACATGCTTCTCCTTCTGGATCAGACACGTCAGGGTCATCATGTACCCACTATATTGGATCAGAAGCAAGTGCTACCAAACTGAAGACCGAGAACCTCGGTAATGTGACCGTAGAAGTAGCTCGAGAGCATATGGATCTTTTAGCAGCAGTGGTTCATTCATATGATGGACTTGTTGCCGGGAAGATTGGAAACTGCCATCTGGCAGATGAGGACTACGAGCAGGTGGATGAAATGGAGCTTGAGAGGATGGATATAATGTGGGCCTTAGCTAGCGCTGTCCGAAGGGCGAAGAAGTTTGTTAAGAAGACAGGACAGAACTTGATAGCTACTAAGGATACCACATTTGGCTTTGACAAGAGCAAAGTGACCTGCTTCAACTGTGGAGAGAAGGGGCACTTCAAGAGAGAATGTGTCAAGCCAAAGAAGACGGGTAATGGGAACCCGTTCTCGTCCTTTACTCGCCAAGACAAGCAAGCCTCCAGTTCTACTTCATCAAACAAGGATCCAAAAGCCTTGACTGCTCATGATGATGAAGGACAGGATTGGAGTTTTAGGTTTGTCTCACCAGGAGAATCTAACATTGCCAGTGTTGAGGATATTGATGATGATTCTGCGAGTGAAGGTGATCTAGCAGTTGAGATAGCAATGTCACATAGTGAAGAAACAACTGCAGCTGAGGTCAGTTACAAGCCAAAGGAGGAGACTTCCACGTCAGAGACAGAAAAGTCAGAATCACCAGAACCAGAGACGTCTGATGCTGCGTTGATGGCTAACTCTTCTGAACCAACACAGGTAAGTACAACTGACCAAATGTTTGATAATCATGCTTGTTCTGATTGTGATATGTTTAGGAATAGCATTGATGAAAAATTTGCTAGGTTATTAGATCACAATGATAACTTAGTAAAAGATTTACAACTGTGCACTGAGGCTAATAGAGTTCTAAAACAAAATGAGCATAGTTATAAAGAAAAGATAGACCTATTGACTAAACAGCTTAGGGAAACCGAAGTAGTTGCCTTTAACCAAGCAAATGACATTAGGTACTATCTAAACTCCCTAGAGGACACTAAAAGCAAAGCATTCTAGAAGTAGAGATTGCTTAAAACAAAACTGCACTTGGCTAGTTCTTCACACATAGTTCAACACTTGTGAGAGAAAGGAATACGGGGATGGATTAGGCTACAAAGTGGTTCCACCTCCACCTGAGACCCTTGATGAAACACTAAGTCTAGACCAGTAAACAACAACCCCATCAAGGATCATGTGGTGACTACTCCTCCCTTGTTACTGATCCAGACATATCATGTTCATCTACTGAATCTGGACAGAAACAAAAGGAGGCCACTTCAAAGGCAAAGGGTAAATTGCCTTGTGTTAATCTGGAAAATGAATTTGAAAAAGTTAACTTTAAGTCAGGGTCAAACAGAGTCAAATCAGAACCTAAAAGGACTCAAATCAAACGTTAATTTTCACATGCTTCAGTCAAAACCAGTTAACCAAAAAGTGGAACATTTTAAACAGGTGAAAACAGTTATTTTGTTAAACCAGAGAAAACATCAAACATACAAGAGTCAAAACCTAAAGTGATTGATGTTACTAGTGTCACGCACTTCTCCACAAAGAAAGTCTACTTATAAAGTTGATAGCAGGTCATGCTACAACTTGAGAATGTGGACACATTGCTTCCTATTGTCCTTTCTATCAGACACCTAGGAAGAAGATAGATCTTCAGGACTCTAGACCTAGGTCTCTAAGAGGAGTTCTTTAACTCCACCTAGAAGATCTAGTGAACCTAAAGTCCAACCTGTAAGCCAGACGACTGTTTATCATAAACAGGCATTTGCACAAATCTGGCTTATGGAAAGAGAAGTCATCCTGCGCGTCTGATACTGATGACAAGAAGGAACTGAGCTACCCTCACCCTCTAAGGTCAATGGGTAGAGTTTATGATGTGTGATGCCTCTGGGAAACCCAAGACAGTAAAGGCTTGGGTTCCTAACCTAAACTAATACATTTACTTTTATATGTGCAGGGTGTTCGATAACAGCGCTGAGACTAACACGTGGATTATAGACAGCGGAGCATCCAGGCACATGACAGGAAATAGAGCCCTTTTATCAAACGTCAAACAAATAAAAGGAGGGCATGTTTCCTTTGCAGGAAACAAGGGAGGATACATCACAGCTCAGGGAGAAGTGGGAAATCAGAAAGTTAAGTTTGATAAGGTGAACTACGTTCAACAACTTCAGAATAACTTACTTTCTGTTTCCCAAATCTGCGATAAAGGATTTAAAGTCATCTTCGACAACAAGAAGTGTTACGTGCTGAAGAAAGACTACATGATCCCAGAGGACCAAGTTCTGATGACTGCTTCAAGATATAAAGACCTTTATGTCTTGGATCTGTCAACAGCTGCTACAACAACGGATCATGAGGTTCAGTGCTTTCTATCTAAGCTACTGAGAAGGACTCAATCTCCTGGCATAGGAGAATGGGACACATTAGTCAAAGGAAGATGAATCATTTGATTCAGAAGGATTTAGTGAGAGGAGTAAAATGTCAAGAACTTCCAACTTCCTGATTTTGTGTAGCTTGCAAGAAAGGCAAACAGACAAAGAAGTCTCATAAGGAAAAGAAAGTTCATTCAATAGAACTTCCTCTTGAACTTCTTCACATGGATCTGTTTGGTCCAGTCAGTACAAGGAGCATTGCAGGCGATTTGTACTGTTTTGTGGTCACTGATGACTACTCAAGGTTCACTTGGGTAATGTTTCTGAAATCCAAATCAGAAACATTTGAGTCATTCAAGGAATTAGTAACCACACTGGAATCTCTCTACAAGCTAAAGTTAGACAAGTACGCTCAGACAACGGGACAGAATTCAAGAATCAATGGATGGAGGCATACTGCAAGGAAAAGGGAATTGTTCATCAATTCACTTCTGCCTACACGCCTCAGATGAATGGTGTTGCTGAGAGGAAGAATAGAAGCTTGATAGAGACTGCACGGACTATGCTGGCTGACTCGAAACTGCCTATTCAATTCTGGAATGAGGCAGTGGCAAATGCATGTTATACACTGAATCGAGTCCTAATAGTCAAGCGCCACGGAAAGACATGTTATGAGCTACTACAAAGACGCAAACCAAATTTGGAGTATCTTGAACCTTTTGGCGCGCCGTGTACACTTCTGAAGAAGACACAAGAAGGAAAATTCAGCGAGAAGGCAGATGAAGGAATTTTTCTAGGATACAACATACCGAACAAGCGAGTTTACAATAACTCAACGGGTCTTGTAGAAGTGTGGTGTAATGTCGACGTTCAGAGATATACCACACCACCTACAGGCAAAGGACCTGCATACTTCTTCGATTATGATGGATTCTTCAAGTCCTTCAACATTCCTCTCTCTCCCTCGGATGATGAGTTAGCTACTAGGATGATGTATGATATTCTGAATACACCATCTAGCACACAGGGAGAATCATCTACTCAGTCAGGGGGAGTAGTCGATGACAGTGACTCCTCCTCTGAAGATGAAACTGAAGCAGATGACCAGAACAGTCAGGAGGAACAGGTTCCAGTTCCTGAAAGTCCACAAGCATCTACGAGTGATGCTCCTTCGACTTCGGAACCTCAAACTCCAACTACCTCAGATGCAGAACAAAATGTTCATAATCTCGGTTCTGAGGTGGCTGTTCCTACTACTCCAGGATCACGACTAAACGTCTATCATCCCCTTGACAATGTTATTGGGGATGTCAGATCAGGAGTACAAACCCGAAATCAGCTATACTCAGCTGATTACGCCTCGGTTATGGAGAAGGGTTACATTCATGATGGTGCTTATCGATGTTTTGTCTCGCAGGTTGAGCCAAAATATGTCAGTGAGGCACTAAATGATGAGGCGTGGGTGAGTGCCATGCAAGAAGAACTTCTGCAGTTTAAGAAGTTAGGTGTATGGACTCTGGTTGATAGACCTAAAGGTGCTAAAGTCATTGGCACCAAATGGGTACTAAAATGCAAGAAGGATGACCAAGGAGTCATTATCAGGAACAAAGCTCGACTGGTGGTTCAAGGTTTTCGCCAAGTCGAGGGGATTGACTATAATGAGGTGTTTGCACCCGTGGCAAGGATGGAAGCTATTCGTATCTTCCTTGCCTATGCATCGTACATGAAGATTAAAGTCTACCAATTAGATGTGAAGAGTGCATTCCTTCATGGGGAAATCAGGGAAACAGTCTATGTAAGTCAACCCGAGGGATTTGAAGATCCTTATCATCGGGATAGAGTTTACAAGCTCGACAAAGCTTTATATGGGCTTCATCAAGCTCCTCGAGCTTGGTATGAGAAACTCTCGACTCATCTTGTGAAACACGGCTTTCGCAGGGGAGTCATTGACTGTACACTGTTTATTAAAGAAAAGGATGGCGACCTACTGCTTGTACAGATATATGTTGATGACATAATCTTCGGGTCAAAGAACGAAGAGTTATGTAAAGAGTTTGAAGCAGTGATGAAGAAAGAGTTTGAGATGAGTGCTATGGGGGAGATGAAGTTCTTTCTCGGGTTACAGGTGGATCAAACACCTAATGGAATCTTTCTACATCAGACCAAGTATGTAGGAGACATTCTCAGTCGCTTTGACATGGAGAATGCTTCTGCTGCTGGGACTCCACTTGCTACGAATCATGATATAGCACCTGATGAGAATGGAGATCTAGTAGATGCCACTATGTACCGAGGAATGATTGGATCCCTCATGTATCTCACTGCCTCAAGACCTGATATTATGTATGCTACATGTCTATGTTCTAGATATCAGGCTAAACCAAAGGTCAACCATCTGATCGGGGTCAAGAGGATTTTTCGTTATCTGAAGGGTACACCCACACTTGGATTGTGGTATCCTCATGATGATGACTTTGAGCTTACCGCGTATAGTGACTCGGATTACGGGGGCTGCAAGATGAACTACAAGTCTACATCAGCGGGGTGTCAATTCTTTGGGAGAAGATTAGTTACCTGGCAGTGTAAGAAGCAGACATCGGTTGCATTGTCAACCTGTGAAGCCGAATATGTTGCTGCTGCAAGTTGCTGTTCACAAATCATCTGGATTCAACAGCAAATGCGGGATTACGGTTTAAAATTCTCATCTACTCCTATTTTTGTTGATAACTCTGCTGCAATTGCAGTAACTAAAAATCCGGTCAACATCCTAAGACCAAACACATCGGTATTAAATACCATTTCATAAGAGATTGCTTTGAAAAGAACTTAATTGATGTGGTTAAAATTAATACTGATTTTCAACGCGCTGACCTCTATACTAAAGCCTTTGATAAACCACGTTTTCAATATTTGCTAGAGGTCAACGGCGTTAAAAAGAAAAGTGAGGTAATTCCTGATGATGATAATGTGTAGTCCGATGTAGTTTAGTTAAAGTTTATTTTATTTTATTTTATTTGTTTTATTCTCGTCTGTTTATTTAAACTCATGTTATTTTGCTGTTTATTAAAATCCTAAAATAATTAAACCAGAAATGATTTTAGTATTTTAGGGGGAGAATATGTCAGCAAGTTAACATTAAAAAAAAAAATTGAGGGAGAAGGAGTAACTAGCTGAAATAAGGTAGATTGTGTCTGTGATACCGATTCAATACCTTTGGAAAATGATAGTACACAGGAACAAATCAAGAGGGACTTTAAAATTTAAGTTTTGAAAAGATGCAAAAGTTCAAAGTATAAGTCTGTGTAGTCTGAGCAATATAAAAAGGAAAGATGATAGAAAACTGGCAACTCCTAAGGTGACACAAAGAAAGTAGACTTAGAGGCTGCTAGACCACAAATGATATGTTGGTAGATTCAACACAATAGACAATTAGACCTGATTGGTGATCTCAAGATCAAACTAAGTTGTTCAACTGACTGTGGGCTTCCATCTTATCACTGGTTAACACAATCAAATATATTCCAATAAGGGGTAATGAGCAATTAAACGCCACAAATGTGTGCGGATGACCATAATTAGAGCAAAGCAAGAAAAAAAATGAAAGACAAATGCAATAAAGCTAATGACTTATGTTGTTGGTGCATTTTGTGTAAAATAAAATAAGCTGCTCTAACAAGGAGATAGGTTGTGTGCCTCTCTGCTGTGCGATGGCACTGACCTGAGGATAAGCATAACCTAGATATTCTAGAATTCATTGTTGTTTGCCGCCTCTCTGCTGTGCGATGGCACTGACCTGAGGACAGGCTTCTCTTTGAAAGCTCTAAGAATAGTCTCTTCTTGTAATAATACCCGTAGACCGCTCAAAAGCTCCTGAGGAATGTTGATTACCATATAAGTGTGGGATCCACAAATGTTAGTTGAAATAATTAAACCTAAATAAGTCACCAGTCTGTGTCAAAAGTCTGTGTATGGATTTAAGTGGACAAACATACTGACAATCATTGTGGCTACATTCTCAAAGGTTCAAATCAATGTGAAAATCTAAGAGTTTCAGTATGATTTCCTTAAGTTGCTAACGACTCTGGATGAACACCGAGAATTTGAGCATCAAAGGTTTTAATAACTAGTCCCAAATGATTTGACTTACCTGTATGATTCCAAAATTGAATTGGTCCAGATATGATCAATCTAAGTTGAAGCTATCTACTCCCGAACCAAATCCCGTAGATATCAATCTCTGGATTTATCTCTCACAAAAAGCCAAAAATATGTCTGTTTATGTAATTAGTTTAAGTTCTTAAATTAGTTAGTTGTTTTAATTTTAATTTTAGTCGTGTGTCGGGCTACATCAGGAAAATCAGAAGGAATCAACTCACTAAAAGGGTCATGTCTGAGATGACCATATGTGCTTTGAAAGGTTAAAATAGTCACGTCTGAGGTGACAAAGTGTTTTTAAAAGGATCACGTCTGAGGTGATCAAAATGTTTCAAGATAAAAATGGTCACGTCTGAGGTGATCAAAATGTTTTCCAGATAAGATGATCATGTCTAAGATGATCAAAGGTTCATAATGTTAATTTCATAAAGTTAAAAGGGTTTTAAATGTAAATTGGTCAAAATGGCAGAAAATTAACTAAGTATGACCCATTCGCACGAATGGACCATACGTATGGACTAACCATACGAATGGAATCCATTCGCACGAATGAACTATGAGTATGGACCATCAAACCGAATGGCCCATACGATTAGTCCAGTCGGAGGCTTAAGTGCGAACGAGTGAGTCAGTCGCACGACTGAAATCCAGTCGGACGACTGGAGAAGGGCGACTGACCCAATCGCACGACTGAGTCCCACTCGCACGACTGAAAGGTGCGTATGAACTCAGTCGCACGATTGGATCTAGGGTTGGTATAAATAGAGGAGGAGTCGGTCGCAGAGACTCATCACCCTCAAATCGCCCCTAAATCGCACTCCCTACCGTTACGCTGCCAAAATTTTATTTGCCCTAGTTTTACCGTTGATTGTGATTCACTGACGTTCGCCACTCATCATACAGGTAGTTTGAAGTCTTATTTCACCAAAAACAGAAGGATTGGAACCCTAATTTGGATTGTTCGACTGTGAAATTGAACCGAGACAAGAAAGCCCTAATAACCTATTAAAACCAAGCAAAACATTAAAATTAAGTCAAATAGGTTATTAGTAATGAGAATGCGAGTCTAATGAACCGGTTAATTGGGTTAAAAGACTTAGTTGTTGAAGTTTCGAACGATTGGCGACTGAACAACTGAGACAGGCGACTGGTCGTCCGGATGAACTTCAGTCGCACGACTGAAGGGGGCGATTTACTTAACCGCACGACTGAACCATGCGAATGAGACTCAGTCGCACGACTGGTGTAACCGCATAAGAGTACATGCGCATGAGTCCAGTCGCACACTCAGTCGTACGCATGAGGTCATTCGCACGTCTGAACCTCAATCGCACTGTTCAGTCGCACGACTGTCTTCAGTCGCACAACCTCAATCGCATGACAAAGACATTCTACTCAAAGTTTAAGTGTTTCATTATACTTGTAGCCAGTGGAACTAATGTTTATATTGTTATGTGTTACAGATGGCGAGTCGATGGAACATGAGCACCAAGCATAACATATGTGCTCATCTGGATTTGACATCCAGGAACGCAGCTGACTTCTCAGGCATCATTACGTTTCTGTTGAGATCCAGGATCGCTCATGCTATCTCTACACCATGCACGCCGTATAGATCAGTGCAGCAGGCCTTCTGGGAAGGCGCGACTGTTGATAGATCCTCTGAGCCTCATTGCATCAGGAGTACGATCTTTGGTGAGGCTATTACCGTATCAGAGGAGGATTTGAGGATTGTTCTACAGTTAGGGGATGATGCTGATTGTCCTACTCGTCTACACCCCCTCACTGTCAGAGGATGTTTTATGAGAGCCAAGTACTCTGGGGACATCAATGCTGGGGTACTCAACAAGAGTAACCTCTGTCCCCAGTTCAAGTATCTTGCGCATGTTCTGCTGAAGTGCATAGCGTCGAGGAAGGGAGGATTTGATGAGTTGTCGGATCAGATCCAGAACGCTTATGCTGCATTGGTGCTGAACCACCCGTTCAGCTTCTCCAAAATGATCTTCACCTACCTGGTGGAGAACATTGAGGGGAAAGGGAAGGAAGGCTTCTGTATGTATCCGAGGTTTATACAGATGATTATTGATCAGAAGCTTCCCTCCCTGCCAAAGGAGAAGGAGGATGCTGTAGTGCTAGAGGTCATGGATGACACTACGCTAGGCCGGATGAAGGTATACAGGGGGAAGCAGGTGAAACCCCCTGTCAGGAGGTTGTTTGGGCATCTGGCCCGTGCTGACTATGTGGCGCCAGCCAAGAGAAAGTGGCGCCACGATGACAGTGATTCAGATGTTGAGCATATTGCTATACCAGATACTGACTCAGATGATGATGATAGCGGCGACGCCGGGGATGATATGCCTGCTCCACCTAGAGGCACTGATTCAGACGTTATTCCCCCGGGGTCTGCCACTGCCGGAGAGGTTGCTGAGATGGCCGGTTTCCATCAGGAGTTTGTAGCTGGTGATCAAGAGGAGGAGGAGTCAGATGAGGAGCCCCTCACTAGGACTGTGGGAAGCAAAGTTGTTCCCACAGACCACGGGCTTAGGGTGGTTGGTGAACACCCTCGGGACTCCTCAGAGAGAGAGACTGACCCGAGCTATGTTCCGGGTTCAGTGGGCAGAGCTGCAGGGGGAGCATCCACTTCCACCGGGACTAGGAGGAAGCGGATGGCTCAACCCCATGGATTGAAGAAGAAGAAGCGTCGCCTGACCTTCGTTACCACTGCTGCCACTACTTCCACCACCACAGCCACCACTACCACCACCACTGACATACCACCCATCACCACAGCCACCACATCCACTACTCCCACTACCACAGCCACCACCTTACCTACCACCACTGTATCCTTCCCATCCACCACCAGACCATTCACACCTACATCACCAGCACCAGCCTACCGACCCATATTCACCACTGCCACTGCCACCACCACCTCACATCATGCTGGACCCTCAGCCCAACCACCACATGTTTATGGATCTACTCTACCTCACATCGGGGTAGAGGAGCAGCTGTCAGCGCTTAACCGTATGGTGATGCGCCTGCTCGCTGCAGATGAGGAGAAGGCGGCGCAGATCCGCCAGCTGACCGACCTGACTGCTGCCCAGTCTCAGCAGATGGCAGAGCAGGCTCGGGTGATAGACCAGCAGAACCAGCTAATCGATGCTCAGAGAGTCGAGGTGTCCCAACTCCAGGACCAGCAGGCCCAGTCAGTCAAACGTATAGAGGAGTTGGAGACGACCAACAAGACGATTATGCTGAGGTTAAAGGGGTCGAAGGATGAGCCCTTGAAGATAAAGGAGGGTGATGGGGATGATGGAGATGGTGATGATGAAGATGATGATGATGATGATGAGGAAGATGATGATGATGAGGAAGAGACTGAGGAAGAAAGGACAGAAGGTAGAGATGATGATGACGAAGCAGAAGGAGGGGATGCGGCTGCATCGGCCTCTGCTTCTGGTCAAGAGCGAAGATCTAAGCATCGACAGGACCAGTCATCTACCACTTCTGCTCCTCCGAGCGACACGCCCATGATTCAAGACAAAAGTACAGATTAGATGTCTTATGTATTTATTTATTTTGTATTTGAATCATGTAATGAAAACCAGTGTGTTAATGTTTATATATTAAGTTAATATACTTTGTTTGATTACTTACTAATGGTTTATGTGTTGAATGTTTAAATCAAACAGATCCAAACTTTCAAAGGGATGAGTTTGACTTTGCTCCCCTTCAACAGGTCAAGACTCAATTAACCATGATTCTTGATCTGCAAGGGATTGTAAGAAGGTCTGTGAGTTATACCCCTGAAGAAGGGGAGATAATTCATGACCTATCTGATGAGCAACTGGCAGAGATGTTCAGACTCAATCCTGATGAAATTGTCAAGGATGCTCCAACAGTTGATTCAACCAGTGATGAAGAACTAAATGACGTTGATGAAGTTGAGGTTGAAGATATTACTGCAGAAGAGTACCCTCAGTATGCTGACAACGAGGGTAATGTGGTCCCCAATCTGGGTGAGTCCCTAGTCAGTGATACGTTTGAGGTACTAGACAAGATGGAGCAGGAAACCGAAAAGACTGAAGGAACAGCCCAAGCCTCCAATGATGACGTAGACATTCGCAAGGCTGAGTGGGCTGCCTGTTTTGAAGAAGTAAGAGCCCAGCGTGCTGCACCAAAGAAAGATGCCTACACCAAGCTCTACAGAGTCAAGAAACACCATAAGGTGTCAGGCAGGATTATTGCATGGGCTTATTTTGATGACCTTAACGCGTATGCAGTTAAGAGGGAACAGGGCATAGAGTACTTCAGGTTCCCACATGATCTGAAGACTCTACCTGGTTTTGAGCTCAACCAGCTGGCTAAGCTAAAGCTGCTGTATGCTGACCCAAGAAAGATGTCAGGCTGGTTCGAGGCTGCCCTGAAGAAGGAGTACCACACCAGATGGGTTAACTTCAGACCACAACAGCCTACGAGGTACATAAGAAGGTCTGAGGTTGATGCCATTACTGGCAAGCCCAAGATTGTGTTGAAGTGGAGTCCTCCGCGCACTATGTCGAGAATCCCTCTCAGGGAAATGCCACAGGACTTCACTCCACACTTCAAATGGTGGTACTATGATTGGAGAACCGCTGAAGCTGTCATAGTTCTGAATAAAGAGGGCCAAATGGATACTATCAGGGTATTCGACCCAATGTGGCTAACCAACTTGTCTGCTAATGATGTCTATACATTATACAAGTGGCCACTGTTCTATGACACACAAGACATTGTACAAGCCCTCCAGTTCCAAAACGTTATACGACTTTGCTTTGCGTTTGAGATTCACGCAGGAGTCACTAAAGAGGAGAAGTACAAGAAGTATAAGGAGGTGATGCAGAAGACAAGAGATTAGATAGATCTAGGTCCAAGGGGGAGTTTGTTGATGCATGTATGTCCCTAGATCATGAGTTGTAATGTAATAAATCTTGTCTGTCTGATTATGATGTAATAGTATCGATTAATGAAATGATATGAATTGTTTGTTACTTGTGATGTTTAATATTTCATTAATGAGTCGTGATTGAATTGATTGGGTTTATGATTGTTTGAATGATTGCACATTATGTTATATTAATTAAAACATTCAAACTTAACTTAATGAAGTTCTCATGCGAATGGCCCATGCGAATGGACCACACGCATGAATAACTTCATACGATTGACTCAATCGCACGACTGAACCAGGAGACTGGATCAGTCGTATGATTGACACATAAGATTGACTCAATCGCACGACTGAACACTCAGTCGTGCGGATGAATCAACCGCATGGTTCAATCGCACGACTGAACCATACTTATGGCCCAGTCGCACGATTGAACAATACTAACCTATAAATAGACCCAATTCGTGGAAAAACGTAAGCATTCATCCCATTACGATTCCAGACGTACCCTAGCCGTCCAGAAGCCTCCCAAATCGTTCTCCAAGTTCACAGAACACATTAGATCGATTCCTAATCGATTTCTGACGTTGGATTCAATTCTTGATTGATTCTTCGTGTGTTCTCACTGATTGGATCGCCAATCAAATAGGATTCCGCACTATTTGAGTTGGTTTAACACGCTAATCACTAGGTATTTCGTTCAAATACCAGGTCCTAATAGCCAAGTTCTCCAAGTGCGCGTTCTGGTTGCGCGAGGTTTAGTTCTTGGGTCATGTGGTGAATCCTAATGGGATTATGGAAGACCCAGCAAAGGTGGAAGCGGTGGTGCAATGGAAGTCTCCAAAGACACCATCCGAGATTCGTAGTTCTTGGGTTTGGCGGGTTATTACCGGAGATTCATTCAAGACTTCTCTAATATCGCCTCTCCACTAACTAAGTGCTGAACCAATAAGAGGTCTGAACCATTAAGTGCTGAACCATTAAGAGGTCTGAACCATTAAGAGGTAGTATATCATTTAACTATTCAAATACAAATGTCTGACCAATTCAGATAAGAGGTCTTAACCATTCAGCATTAGACCTCTTAACCATTCAGCACTAGTATAATGCTTAACCATTCAGAGGCAAATGTCTGAATCATTCAGACATCTGCTTGCGAAACAAACAGTCTGAACCATTAAGTGCTGAACCATTCAGACATCTGAACCATTAAGAGGCTGATTAAGAGGCTGCCAAACAGCCCCTAACTAAGTTGACCCGGAAAGATGTGAAGTTTGTATGGGGTCAGGCTCAAGAGAAGGCGTTCGAAGAATTGAAGACGAGGTTGACTCAAGCTCCTGTCCTGTCATTACCCGATGGAAGTGAAGATCTGGTGGTCTATTCTGATGCTTCCTACTCGGGCTTTGGGTGCGTGTTAATGCAGAGAGAAAAGGTTATAGCCTATGCATCCCGACAGTTGAAGGTACATGAGGTCAATTACCCTACTCATGACTTGGAGCTAGCAGCTGTGGTCTTTGCGTTAAAGATTTGGAGGCACTATCTTTACGGGACGAAGTGCACCATTTTCACTAACCACAAGAGCTTGAAGTACTTCTTCGAGCAGAAGGACCTGAATATGAGGCAAAGAAGATTGTTGGAGCTTATAAAGGATTACGATTGCGAGATCCATTACCATCCGGGCTCCTCTGACAGCTGAGACACCCATCTTGTCCTGGACTTATTCTACCAATCAGAAAGATGGCATGTAATCAGAGATCAAGGTGTTGAGAATGTCTATGAAGACAGATTTCTTGAAGACAGATTTTTTCCGAAGACTTTAGTAACATGCTTTATCTGATGTACTGTTCCATAAAGCTGGACACCTTTCCGCTGCATCTCTGTAAAGTCACCAACTTACATGAGTTGGTGAAAAGGTCCATGCTTTTGGTAACTGTACATTGAGGTCTTGAGTCTGTAACTTTCTACTTTATGTACTTTATCCTTTTTGTAATAGACAAGGATGTGAGCTATGGCATGTCATAGTCACAAGGTCAAAAGGCAGATATGCCTTTTGATCCTACAATTGATTTTGTTTGTGTCCAGTCAATTGTATCTAGCTGGCTTTCAAAGTATAGCCGGCTGTAGGTTGTAGTATAAGTATTCCAAGTTCTTGTATTTTTCTTTATGCTTTGTAACACTTGTAAAAGAACTTGAGAAAGCAATATACTGCCTCCTTGAAACCCAACTCTCTTATTCTGTCTTTTTTTACTTTACTTGTGTTCTTTGTATCAATATATTGGTTAATCGAGTTCACTGTTTGATCAAGTTTAGTTATTCTCGTCTTTGTGCTGTTGTGTTGTAATTGTTCAAGCCCTTAACCGGTCCTGCAATTGGTATCAGAGCATTTCAGGCTCTTGATATAAGATCTCACCATCTTAAGATCCCTCACACACACAAAAAACTAAACTCTCCAAATGGCATCCATCTCAAAGACTGATATGGAGACTGGAACCATGAACAAATCCCCACTGATCACTCTTGATGACTTTGACACCTGGCGTATAAGAACGGAAGGTTTCATCGTCTCTAGACTCAAGAATGTGGGAATCTGTTGAGAATGGACCTTTCATACCCAGCACTCCTTCTGCTACTGGTGCTGGTATGATTCCAAAAGATGTGGCCAACTACTCTAATGAAGATAGGAAGAGAGTAGAGATTGATAGGAAGGCCATGACTGCTCTTCAAACTGCTCTTCCAAACTCTGTGTACAGAGGTTTTAAGAAGTGCAAAACAGCTAAACAGCTGTGGGACGCACTGAAGCTGATGTATGAAGGCTCCTCTGAAGCCAAGGAGAACAAGAAGGATCTCCTGAAGCAGCAGTTTGAAAACTTCACCTTCAAAACAGGTGAAACCATGACTCAACAATACTTCAGGTATGTTGAGATAGTGGATACCCTAGTGGATGGAGGAGTTCCTCTTGAGAACAGGGACATTGTAAGGAAGTTCATGTCCTCACTTCCTAGGCAATGGACACACTACTGTGTGGTGATCAAGAGGACTGAGAATCTCAAAACTCTTACTCTGATAGAGTTATATGGGATTTTCAGTGGCTACCAGATGGAGATGAACATGCAAGGTTCATCTGGCAACTCCAACAATCAAATGGGTTCAGCCCTACATGTGGTTGAAAGGGATAGCATAGAACCCTAACATCATCTCATATGCTACCCTGATAACTCACCAAAGGGTCCTTTCATCACCTTCCCAGAGACACCCAGGGAGAACTACACTCAAGGAAGCCCATTCCAAGAGACAAGCTCTTCTCAAGCCTTTGTGTCTTTTGATGAAAGCTGTGGGAACTCTCTCTTCACTCTTGAAGACCTAGACTGTATCCATCCAGATGACCTGGAGTACATGGAAATAGTTCAGCAGATGGCTCTCCTCACTCATAGAGCCAAGAAGTTCTACAAGAGAACAGGAAGGAGGTTTCCAAGCAATGCAACCAGTGGAAAGTTTGGGCTGGATAAAAGCAAAGTCAAGTGTTACAACTGTAACTTGATGGGCCACTTTGCTAGAGAGTGTAAGGCACCTAAAACAAATGGTGGCCAAACACAAACCAGACCAAACTACACTGACAAAGCCCCTCAGATAGAGAAGCCAAAGCAACATGCTGCTGTTGCTGTTGAAGAGGGAGGCTTTGACTGGAGCTTTCAGGTGGAAGATGCTTCTCCAAACCAAGCACTAATGGCAGACCATGATGAAGCCAAGGTATTGGAAAATCTCTGTACTCCTGAATGCATTGCTAAAGTAAACAGATACAGGTCCTATAACTTAGAAATTGTTGATGCATGTATGTCCCTAGATCATAATTTGTAATGTAATAGATCTTGTCTGTCTGATTATGATGTAATTGTATCAATTAATGAAATGATATGAATTGATTGTTACTTGTGATGTTTAATATTTCATTAATAAGTTGTGATTGAATTGATTGGGTTTATGAATGTTTGAATGATTGCACATTATGTTATATTAATTAAAACATTCAAACTTAACTAAATGAAGTTCTCATGCGAATGGCCCATGCGAATGGACCACACGCATGAATAACTTCATACGATTGACTCAATCGCACGATTGAAACAGGAGACTGAATCAGTCGTATGGTTGACACATAAGATTGACTCAATCGCACGACTGAACACTCAGTCGTGCGGATGAATCAACCGCATGGTTCAATCGCACGACTGAACCATACTTATGGCCCAGTCGCACGATAGAACAATACTAACCTATAAATAGACCAAATTCGTGGGAAAACGTAAGCATTGATCCCATTACGATTCCAGACGTACCCTAGCCGTCCAGAAGCCTCCCAAATCGTTCTCCAAGTTCACAGAACACATCAGATCGGTTCCTAATCGATTTCTGACGTTGACTTCAATTCTTTATTGATTCATCGTGTGTTCTCACTGATTGGATCGCCAATCAAATAGGATTCCGCACTATTTGAGTTGGTTTAACACGCAATCACTAGGTATTTCGTTCAAATACCAGGTCCTAACAAGTGGTATCAGAGCTTTGGCTCTTGATTTTGTGTTGATTCAATCAAGATTGCATAAAAGTTTGTGTTTTTGCACGAAAAACGCAATCTTTGGCATCAAAAGTGATCTTGGACGTTCCCTACTCATCGAAGTTCAGTTTCTACAGACTTAGGCGATTTGGACTTGCGAAATTTCGAATTTTTACGGCTGAAACCCGTCAAACCTAGAAATTTTCGCAAAACAGCAGCTTCAGTCGCACGAGTCACCCATTCGCACGACTGGACTCCATTCGCATTGCTCATTCGCACGATTGGACCTAGTCGCACCTTCATTCGGCCGACTGAACCGTTCGTTCGCATAGCTCATACGCACCAGATTCATTCGCACGACTGAACCATTCGCCCTGTTCAGTCGCACGGTTGAACCAATCGCAGAGTTCATACGCACGATTAGACCATTCGCATCCTTCAGTCGCATCAGTTAAAGTTTATTTGATTAGATACTAAGTTTATTAGCCATGGAAGATCAGATGTCAGCCTTTACTGCTGGGAAGGACTCAAGGATTCAGAACCTGCTGTTGCTTGAGAGTGAGGTGGGTAATCACAATAAACCACCAAAGCTCTTGACTTTAGATGAGTTTTCCCACTGGAAACAACGTTTTGAGATCTACCTCAATGGAGTAGATCCTAATCTGTGGGAAGCTATAGAGGTCGGTTATAGTACACCGGTGGGAGCAGATGGAGTTAAGTTAACGTTAAGTGGGATGACCGACGCACAGAAAGTCAAGTACAATGCAGAGAAAAGGGTTTATGCATTGATCACTCAGTCTATCCCCAAAGACATATTCCACCAGTACTCAGAGAACAAGCAGTCCAAGAAACTGTGGGATGAGCTAGAGAAGAGATATGATGGGAATGCATCATTGAAAGCAATCAAGGCAAAGGAGTAAAGAAGGAATTCGATAACTTCTCATCGATTGGTAATGAGAGTTTAGATGAAGTCATAAACAGATTCTACCACTTGATGAGCGAGTTGCATACACATGGAGTGGAAACGACTATGGAAGAGAAAGTAAGCAACTTCGCAGACGGATTGCCTGATAAGTGGGCTTCATTCGTGTCGAACCTTAGACAGAATGAAATGCTTATAAAGTTGGATATAAATGACTTCATTCTCAAGTTGCGTGAAGAAGCTCTTAGGATGAAGTATAGAGCTCAGAAGTCTGCGTACACACAAATCCAGCTTTATACAACGCCACGCCTCAAGCTAAGACATCTGGAGCACCTCTCCAGACAGCATTTGTGTCTAGCTCGTCAGGTCCTTCACATGCTTCTCCTTCTGGATCAGACACGTCAGGGTCATCTTGTACCCACTATATTGGATCAGAAGCAAGTGCTACCAAATTGAAGACCGAGAACCTCGGTAATGTGACCGTAGAAGTAGCACGAGAACATATGGATCTTCTAGCCGCAGTAGTTCATTCATATGATGGACTTGTTGCTGGGAAGATTGGAACTGCCATCTGGCAGATGAAGACTACGAGCAGGTAGATGAAATGGAGCTTGAAAGAATGGATATAATGTGGGCCTTAGCTAGCGCTGTCCGAAGGGCAAAGAAGTTTGTTAAAAAGACAGGACAGAATTTAATAGCTACTAAGGACACTACATTTGGCTTTGACAAGAGCAAAGTGACCTGCTTCAACTGTGGAGAGAAGGGGCACTTCAAGAGAGAATGTGTCAAGCCAAAGAAGACTGGTAATGGGAACCCGTTCTCATCCTTTACTCGCCAAGACAACAAGCTTCCACTTCTACTTCATCAACAAGGACCCAAAAGCCTTGACTGCTCATGATGATGAAGGACAGGATTGGAGTTTTCGGTTTGTCTCACCAGAATCTAACATTGCCAGTGTTGAAGATATTGATGATGATTCTGCGAGTGAAGGTGATCTAGCAGTTGAAATAGCGATGTCACACAGTGAAGAAACAACTGCAGCTGAGGTCAGTTACAAGCCAAAGGAGGAGACTTCCACGTCAGAAACAGAAAAGTCAGAATCACCAGAACCAGCGACATCTGATGCTGCGTTGATGGCTAACTCTTCTGAAACAACACAGGTAAGTACAACTGACCAAATGTTTAATAATCATGCTGTTCTAACTGTGATATGTTAGGAATAGCATTGATGAAAAATTTGCTAGGTTATTAGATCACAATGATAACTTAGTAAAAGATTTACAACTATGCACTGAGGCCAATAGAGTTTTAAAACAAAATGAGCATAGTTATAAAGAAAAGATAGACCTATTGACTAAACAGCTTAGGGAAACCGAAGTAGTTGCCTTTAACCAAGCAAATGACATTAGGTACTATCTAAACTCCCTAGAGGACACTAAGAAGCAAAAGGCAGTTCTAGAAGTAGAAGTTAACTCCTTAAAACAGAAACTGCATAGTTGGACTAGTTCTTCACACATAGTTCAACACTTAGTGAGAGAAAGGAATAACGGGGAGGGATTAGGCTACAAAGTGGTTCCACCACCACCTGAGACCTTGATGAACACCAAGTCTAAACCAGTAAACAACAACCCCATCAAGGATCATGTGGTGACCACTCCTCTTGTTACTGATCCAGACACATCATGTTCATCTACTGAATCTGGACAGAAACAAAAGGAGGCCACTTCAAAGGCAAAGGGTAAATTGCCTTGTGTTAATCTGGAAAATGAATTTGAAAAAGTTAACTTAAAGTCAGGGTCAAACAGAGTCAAATCAGAACCTAAAAAGACTTCAAACGTTAATTTTTCACATGCTACAAGTCAAAAACCAGTTAACCAAAAAGTGGAACACGTTAAACAGGTTAAAACAGTTAAATTTGTTAAACCAGAGAAAACATCAAACATGCAAGAGTCAAAACCTAAAGTGATTGATGTTACTAGAGTGTCACGCATTTCTCCACAAAGAAAGTCTACTCATAAAGTTGATAGCAGATCATGCTACAACTGTGGAGAATGTGGACACATTGCTTCCTATTGTCCTTTCTATCAGACACCTAGGAAGAAGATTGATCTTCAGGACTCTAGACCTAGGTCTTCTAAGAGGAGTTCTCTAACTCCACCTAGAAGATCTAGTGAACCTAAGGTCCAACCTGTAAGCCAGACGACTGTTTATCATAAACAGGCATTGCACAAATCTGGCTTATGGAAAGAGAAGTCATCCTGTGTGTCTGATACTGATGACAAGAAGGAATCTGAGCTACCCTCACCCTCTAAGGGTCAATGGGTAGAGTTCATGATGTGTGATGCCTCTGGGAAACCCAAGACAGTAAAGGCTTGGGTTCCTAACCTAAACTAATACATTTACTTGATATGTGCAGGGTGTTCGGTATAGCGCTGAGACTAACACGTGGATTATAGACAGCGGAGCATCCAGGCACATGACAGGAAATAGAGCCCTTTTATCAAACGTCAAACAAATAAAAGGAGGGCATGTTTCCTTTGCAGGAAACAAGGGAGGATACATCACACACAGGGAGAAGTGGGAAATCAGAAAGTTAAGTTTGATAAGGTGAACTACGTTCAACAACTTCAGAATAACTTACTTTCTGTTTCCCAAATCTGCGATAAAGGATTTAAAGTCATCTTCGACAACAAGAAGTGTTACGTGCTGAAGAAAGACTACATGATCCCAGAGGACCAAGTTCTGATGACTGCTTCAAGATATAAGGACCTTTATGTCTTGGATCTGTCAACAGCTGCTCCAACGGATCATGAGGTGCAGTGCTTTCTATCTAAAGCTACTGAGAAGGACTCAATCTCCTGGCATAGGAGAATGGGACACATTAGTCAAAGGAAGATGAATCACTTGATTCAGAAGGATTTAGTGAGAGGAGTAAATGTCAAGAACTTCCAACTTCCTGACTTTTGTGTAGCTTGCAAGAAAGGCAAACAGACAAGAAGTCTCATAAGGAAAAGAAAGTTCATTAATAGAACTTCCTCTTGAACTTCTTCACATGGATCTGTTTGGTCCAGTCAGTACAAGGAGCATTGCAGGCGATTTGTACTGTTTTGTGGTCACTGATGACTACTCAAGGTTCACTTGGGTAATGTTTCTGAAATCCAAATCAGAAACATTTGAGTCATTCAAGGAATTAGTCACCACTCTGGAATCTCTCTACAAGCTAAAGGTTAGACAAGTACGCTCAGACAACGGGACAGAATTCAAGAATCAATGGATGGAGGCATACTGCAAGGAAAAGGGAATTGTTCATCAATTCACTTCAGCCTACACGCCTCAGATGAATGGTGTTGCTGAGAGGAAAAATAGAAGCTTGATAGAGACTGCACGGACTATGCTGGCTGACTCGAAACTGCCTATCCAATTCTGGAATGAGGCAGTAGCAAATGCATGTTATACACTGAATCGATTCCTAATAGTCAAGCGCCACGGAAAGACATGTTATGAGCTACTACAAAGACGGAAACCGAATTTGGAGTATCTTGAACCTTTTGGCGCGCCGTGTACACTTCTGAAGAAGACACAAAAAGGAAAATTCAGCGAGAAGGCAGATGAAGGAATCTTTCTAGGATACAACATACCGAATAAGCGAGTTTACAATAACTCAACGGGTCTTGTAGAAGTGTGGTGTAATGTCGACGTTCAGAGATATACCACACCACCTACAGGCAAAGGACCTGCATACTTTTTCGATTATGATGGATTCTTCAAGTCCTTCAACATACCTCTCTCTCCCTCGGATGATGAGTTAGCTACTAGGATGATGTATGATATTCTGAATACACCATCTAGCACACAGGGAGAATCATCTACTCAGTCAGGGGGAGCAGTCAATGACAGTGACTCCTCCTCTGAAGATGAAACTGAAGCAGATGACCAGAACAGTCAGGAGGAACAGGTTCCAGTTCCTGAAAGTCCACAAGCATCTACGAGTGATGCACCTTCGACTTCAGAACCTCAAACTCCAACTACCTCAGATGCAGAACAAAATGTTCATAATCTTGGTTCTGAGGTGGCTGTTCCAACTACTCCAGGATCACGACTAAACGTCTATCATCCCCTTGACAATGTTATTGGGGATGTCAGATCAGGAGTACAAACCCGAAATCAGTTATACTCAGCTGATTACGCCTCGGTTATGGAGAAAGGATACATTCATGATGGTGCTTATCGATGTTTTGTCTCGCAGGTTGAGCCAAAATATGTCAGTGAGGCACTAAATGATGAGGCGTGGGTGAGTGCCATGCAAGAAGAACTTCTGCAGTTTAAGAAGTTAGGTGTATGGACTCTGGTTGATAGACCTAAAGGTGCTAAAGTCATTGGCACTAAATGGGTACTAAAATGCAAGAAGGATGACCAAGGGGTCATTATCAGGAACAAAGCTCGACTGGTGGTTCAAGGTTTTCGCCAAGTCGAGGGAATTGACTATAATGAGGTGTTTGCACCCGTGGCAAGGATGGAAGCTATTCGTATCTTCCTTGCCTATGCATCGTACATGAAGATCAAAGTCTACCAATTAGATGTAAAGAGTGCATTTCCTTCATGGGGAAATCAGGGAAACAGTATATGTAAGTCAACCCGAGGGTTTTGAGGATCCTTATCATCGGGATAGAGTTTACAAGCTCGACAAAGCTTTATATGGGCTTCATCAAGCTCCTCGAGCTTGGTATGAGAAACTCTCAACTCATCTTGTGAAACACGGCTTTCGCAGGGGAGTAATTGACTGTACACTGTTTATTAAAGAAAAGGATGGCGACCTACTGCTTGTACAGATATATGTTGATGACATAATCTTCGGGTCAAAGAACGAAGAGTTATGTAAAGAGTTTGAAGCAGTAATGAAGAAAGAGTTTGAGATGAGTGCTATGGGGGAGATGAAGTTCTTTCTCGGGTTACAGGTGGATCAAACACCTAATGGAATCTTTCTACATCAGACCAAGTATGTAGGAGACATTCTCAGTCGCTTTGACATGGAGAATGCTTCTGCTGCTGGGACTCCACTTGCTACGAATCATGATATAGCACCTGATGAGAATGGAGATCTAGTAGATACCACTATGTACCGAGGAATGATCGGATCCCTCATGTATCTCACTGCCTCAAGACCTGATATTATGTATGCTACATGTCTATGTTCAAGATATCAGGCTAAACCAAAGGTCAACCATCTGATCGGGGTCAAGAGGATTTTTCGTTATCTGAAGGGTACACCCACACTTGGATTGTGGTATCCTCATGATGATGACTTTGAGCTTACCGCGTATAGTGACTCGGATTACGGGGGCTGCAAGATGAACTACAAGTCTACATCAGCGGGGTGTCAATTCTTTGGGAGAAGATTAGTTACCTGGCAGTGTAAGAAGCAGACATCGGTTGCATTGTCAACCTGTGAAGCCGAATATGTTGCTGCTGCAAGTTGCTGTTCACAAATCATCTGGATTCAACAGCAAATGCGGGATTACGGTTTAAAATTCTCATCTACTCCTATTTTTGTTGATAACTCTGCTGCAATTGCAGTAACTAAAAATCCGGTCCAACATCCTAAGACCAAACACATCGGTATTAAATACCATTTCATAAGAGATTGCTTTGAAAAGAACTTAATTGATGTGGTTAAAATTAATACTGATTTTCAACGCGCTGACCTCTATACTAAAGCCTTTGATAAACCACGTTTTCAATATTTATTAGAGGTCAACGGCGTTAAAAAGAAAAGTGAGGTAATTCCTGATGATGAAAATGTGTAGTCCGACGTAGTTTAGTTAAAGTTTATTTTAATTAATTTTAGGTATCTATTTGATTTTATTTTTATTTAAACTCATGTTATTTTGCTGTTTATTAAAATCCTAAAATAATTAAACCAGAAATGATTTTAGTATTTTAGGGGGAGAATATGTCAGCAAGTTAACATTAAAAAAAAATGAATGAGGGAGAAGGAGTAGCTAGCTGAAATAAGGTAGATTGTGTCTGTGATACCGATTCAATACCTTTGGAAAATGATAGTACACAGGAACAAATCAAGAGGGACTTTAAAAGTTAAGTGTTTGGAAAGATGCAAAAGTTCAAAGTATAAATCTGTGTAGTCTAAGCAATACAAAAAGGGAAGATGATAGAAAACTGGCAACTCCTAAGGTGACACAAAGAAAGTAGACTTAGAGGCTGCTAGACCATATATGATATGTTGGTAGATTCAACACAATAGACAAATAGACCTGATTGGTGATCTCAAGATAAAACTAAGTTGTTCAACTGACTGTGGGCTTCCATCTTATCACTGGTTAACACAATCAACAATATTCCAATAAGGGGTAATGAGCAATTAAACGCCACAAATGTGTGCGGATGACCATAATTAGAGCAAAGCAAGAAAAAAATTGAAAGACAAATGCAATAAAGCTAATGCCTTATGTTGTTGGTGCATTTTGTGCAAAATAAAATAAGCTGCTCTAACAAGGAGATAGGTTATGTGCCTCTCTGCTGTGCGATGGCACTGACCTGAGGATAAGCATAACCTAGATATTCTAGAATTCATTGTTGTTTGCCGCCTCTCTGCTGTGCGATGGCACTGACCTGAGGACAGGCTTCTCTTTGAAAGCTCTAAGAATAGTCTTTTCTTGTAATAATACCCGTAGACCGCTCAGAAGCTCTGAGGAATGTTGATTATCATATAAGTGTGGGATCCACAAATGTTAGTTGAAATAATTAAACCTAAATAAGTCACCAGTCTGTGTCAAAAGTCTGTGTATGGATTTAAGTGGACAAACATACTGACAATCATTGTGGCTACATTCTCAAAGGTTCAAATCAATGTAAAATCTAAGAGTTTCAGTATGATTTCCTTATGTTGCTAACGACTCTGGATGAACACCGAGAAATTGAGCATCAAAAGGTTTAATAACTAGTCCCAAATGATTTGAATTGCCTGTATGATTCCAAAAATCGAATTGGTCCAGATATGATCAATCTAAGTTGAAGCTATCTATTCCCGAACCAAATCCCGTAGATATCAATCTCTGGATTTATCTCTCACAAAAAGCCAAAAATATGTCTGTTTATGTAATTAGTTTAAAGTCTTAAATTAGTTAGTCGTTTTAAGTTTTAATTTGAGTCAAGTGTCGGGCTACATCAGAAAAATGAGAAGGAATCAACTCACTAAAAGGGTCATGTCTGAGATGACCATATGTGCTTTGAAAGGTTAAATTAGTCACGTCTGAGGTGACCAAAGTGGTTAAAAGGATCACGTCTGAGGTGATCAAAGTGTTTTCAAGATAAAAGGATCATGTCTGAGATGATCAAAGGCTCATAATGTTAATTTAATTAATCAAAAAGAGTTTAAATGTAAATTGGTAAAAATGGCAGAAAATTAACTAAGTATGACCCATTCGCACGAATGGACCATACGTATGGGTTAACCATACGAATGAAGTCCATTCGCACGAATGAACTATGAGTATGGACCATCCAATCGATTGGACCATACGATTAGTCCAGTCGGAGGATTGAGTGCGAACGAGTGAGTCAGTCGCACGACTGAACTTCAGTCGGACGACTGGAGAAGGGCGACTGACCCAATCGCACGACTGAGTCCCACTCGCACGACTGAAAGGTGCGTATGAACTCAGTCGCACGATTGGATCTAGGGTTGGTATAAATAGAGGTGGAGTCGGTCGCAGAGACTCATCACCCTCAAATCGCCTCTAAATCACACTCCCTACCGTTACTCTGCCAAAATTTGATTTGTCTTAGTTTTATCGTTGATTGTGTGTTACTGACGTTCGCTAATCATCATACAGGTATTTTGAAGTCTTCTCTCATCAAAAACAGAAAGATTGGAACCCTAATTGGGTTGTTCGACTGTGAAATGTGAACCGAGACAAGAAAACCCTAATTACCTATTTAAACCAAGCAAAATGTTAAAATTAAGTTAAATAGGTTATTAGTACGAGAATGCGACTCTAATGAACCGGTTAATTGATTTAAAAGACTGAGTTTGTGAAGTTTCGAACGATTGACGACTGAACACCTGAGACATACGACTGGACAAGCGGATGAACTTCAGTCGCACGACTGAAGGGAGCAATTCACTTAACCGCACGACTGAACTATGGGAATGAGACTCAGTCGCACGACTGGGGTACTCAATAAGAGTAACCTCTGTCCCCAGTTTAAGTATCTTGCGCACGTGCTGCTAAAGTGTATAGCTTCCAGGAAGGGAGGTTTTGATGAGCTTTCCGACCAGATCCAGAACGCGTATGCTGCGTTGGTGCTGAACCACCCGTTCAGCTTCTCCAAGATGATATTCACCTACCTGGTGGAGAACATCGAGGGGAAAGGGAAGGAGGGCTTCTGTATGTACCCCAGATTTATACAGATGATCATTGACCAGAAGCTTCCCTCCCTGCCGAAGGAGAAGGAGGATGCTGTTGTTCTTGAGGTTATGGATGACACTACACTTGGCCGGATGAAGGTATACAGGGGGAAGCAGGTGAAGCCCCCTGTCAGGAGGTTGTTTGGGCATCTGGCCCGTGCTGATTATGTGGCGCCAGCCAAGAGAAAGTGGCGCCACGATGACAGTGATTCGGATGTTGAGCATATTGCTATACCAGATACTGACTCTGATGATGATGATAGCGGCGACGCCGGGGATGATATGCCTGCTCCATCTAGAGGCACTGATTCAGACGTTATTCCCCCGGGGTCAGCCACTGCCGGAGAGGTCGCTGAGATGGCCGGCTTCCATCAAGAGTTTGTGCTGGTGATCTAGAGGAGGAGGAGTCAGATGAGGAGCCCCTCACCAGGACTGTGGGAAGTAAAGTTGTTCCCACAGACCACGGGCTTAGGGTGGTTGGTGAACACCCTCGGGACTCCTCAGAGAGAGAGACTGACCCGAACTATGTTCCGGGCTCAGTGGGCAGAGCTGCAGGGGGAGCATCCACTTCCACCGGGACTAGGAGGAAGCGGATGGCTCAACCCCATGGTTTGAAGAAGAAGAAGCATCGCCTGACCTTCGTCACTACTGCTGCCACTACTTCCTCCACCACAGCTACCACTACCACCACTACTGACATACCACCCATCACCACAGCCACCACATTCACTACTCCCACTACCACATCCACCACCTTACCTACCACCACCGTATCCTTCCCATCCACCACTAGACCATTCACTCCTACATCACCAGCATCAGCCCACCGACCCATATTCACCACTGCCACTGCCACTACCACCACACATCATGCTGGACCCTCAGCCCAACCACCACATGTCTATGGATCTACTCTACCTCACATCGGGGTAGAGGAGCAGCTCTCAGCGCTTAACCGTATGGTGATGCGTCTGCTTGCTGCAGATGAGGAGAAGGCGGCGCAGATTCGCCAGCTGACTGACCTGACTGCTGCCCAGTCTCAGCAATTGGCAGAGCAGGCTCGGGTGATCGACCAGCAGAGAGTCGAGGTGTCCCAACTCCAGGACATGCAGGCTCAGTCCGTCAAACGTATAGAGGAGTTGGAGACGACCAACAGGACTATTATGCTGAGGCTAAAGGGGTCGAAGGATGAGCCCCTGAAGCTAAAGGAAGGTGACGGGGATGATGGAGATGATGATGATGACGAAGCAGAAGGAGGGGATGCGGCTGCATCGGCCTCAGCTTCAGGTCAAGAGCGGAGATCTAAGCATCGACAGGACCAGTCATCCACTACTTCTGCTTCTCCGAGCGACACGCCCCAGATTCAAGACAAAAGTACTGATTAGATGTCTTATGTATTTATTTATTTTGTACTTGAATCATGTAATGAAAAACAAGTGTATTAAATGTTTATATATTAAATTTATATAAGTCTGTTTGATTAATTACTAATGGTTTATGTGTTGAATGTTTATATCAAACAGATCCAAACTTTCAAAGGGATGAGTTTGACTTTGCTCCCCTTCAAATGGTCAAGACTCAATTAACCATGATTCTTGACCTACAAGGGATAGTGAGACGGTCTGTGAGTTATACCCCTGAAGAAGGGGAAATAATTCATGACCTGTCTGATGAGCAACTGGCAGAGATGTTCAGACTCAATCCCGATGAAATAGTCAAGGACGCTCCAACAGTTGATTCAACCAGTGATGAGGAACTTAATGACATTGATGAAGTTGAGGTTGAAGACATTACTGCAGAAGAGTACCCTCAGTATGCTGACGCCGAGGGAAATGTGGTCCCCAATCTGGGTGAATCCCTAGTCAGTGATACGTTTGAGGTACTAGACAAGATGGAGCAGGAAACGGAAAAGACTGAAGGAACAGCCCAAGCCTCCAATGCTGACGTAGATATTCGCAAGGCTGAGTGGGCTGCCTGTTTTGAAGAAATAAGAGCCCAGCGTGCTGCACCAAAGAGAGATGCCTACACCAAGCTCTACAGAGTCAAGAAACACCATAAGGTGTCAGGCAGGATTATCTCATGGGCTTATTTTGATGACATTAACGCTTATGCAGTTAAGAGGGAGCAGGGCATAGAGTACTTCAGGTTCCCACATGATCTGAAGACTCTACCTGGTTTTGAGCTCAACCAGTGGCTAAGCTAAAGCTGCTGTATGCTGACCCAAGAAAGATGTCAGGCTGGTTTGAAGCTGCCCTGAAGAAGGAGTACCACACCAGATGGGTTAACTTCAGACCCCAACAGCCTACGAGGTATATAAGAAGGTCTGAGGTTGATGCCATTACTGGCAAACCCAAGATTGTGCTGAAGTGGAGTCCTCCGCGCACTATGTCGAGAATCCCTCTCAGGGAAATGCCACAGGACTTCACTCCACACTTCAAATGGTGGTACTATGATTGGAGAACCGCTGAAGCTGTCATAGTGTTGAATAAAGAGGGCCAAATGGATACTATCAGGGTATTCGACCCGATGTGGCTAACCAACTTGTCTGCTAATGATGTCTACACATTATACAAGTGGCCACTGTTCTATGACACACAAGACATTGTACAAGCCCTCCAGTTCCAAAATGTTATACGACTTTGCTTTGCGTTCGAGATACACGCAGGAGTCACTAAAGAGGAGAAGTACAAAAGGTATAAGGAGGTGATGCAGAAGACAAGAGATTAGATAGATCTAGGTCCAAGGGGGAGTTTGTTGATGCATGTATGTCCCTAGATCATAATTTGTAATGTAATAGATCTTGTCTGTCTGATTATGATGTAATTGTATCAATTAATGAAATGATATGAATTGATTGTTACTTGTGATGTTTAATATTTCATTAATAAGTTGTGATTGAATTGATTGGGTTTATGAATGTTTGAATGATTGCACATTATGTTATATTAATTAAAACATTCAAACTTAACTAAATGAAGTTCTCATGCGAATGGCCCATGCGAATGGACCACACGCATGAATAACTTCATACGATTGACTCAATCGCACGATTGAAACAGGAGACTGAATCAGTCGTATGATTGACACATAAGATTGACTCAATCGCACGACTGAACACTCAGTCGTGCGGATGAATCAACCGCATGGTTCAATCGCACGACTGAACCATACTTATGGCCCAGTCGCACGATAGAACAATACTAACCTATAAATAGACCAAATTCGTGGGAAAACGTAAGCATTGATCCCATTACGATTCCAGACGTACCCTAGCCGTCCAGAAGCCTCCCAAATCGTTCTCCAAGTTCACAGAACACATCAGATCGGTTCCTAATCGATTTCTGACGTTGACTTCAATTCTTTATTGATTCATCGTGTGTTCTCACTGATTGGATCGCCAATCAAATAGGATTCCGCACTATTTGAGTTGGTTTAACACGCAATCACTAGGTATTTCGTTCAAATACCAGGTCCTAACAGAAATGAGATCTGATCTTGAGTCATTAAACATATTAAAATCTGATTTTAGAAAGTCTGAAAATGATTACAAGTTAAAAATAGAGGACTTGGATAAAACCATTTCAGTACTAAAACATGAACATATAGATTTTAGGACTCAAATCCAGGATCTCATAACTAAGTTGACTGAGTGCCAGGCTGAGCTTGTGATCAGCAAAGCCAAGGCAGAAAAGAGTGTTCTTGAAGAAGAGACCTTCAAGAACATGATATCCTCATCCCTGCACAACAAAGTGTGCTATCAAAATAGACAGGGACTGGGATCAAATGAGATAGCTCCTCCACACACAATCTTGTCTGTAAGATCTCCTAGGTGTGGAACTTGTGAAGATGAGTTTCCTCTCATAGATCCTATAAGTGAAGAGGATGAAGAAGAGATAGTGAAGAATTCCTCTGAGAAGAGTGAAGAAGAGGATTCTACTAAGGGCCACTATCCTTCTGAGGAGAAGAAATCTACTGTGATGACCAAGTCAAAGAGAAAGAACTTGATCAGGAAGAGCAAAAGAAAAGCAAAGAAGGCTCAAGAGATCAAGGCTACTTTTGACTCTAAGCAGAAACAAGTTTTTATCTCTGCAGGTTTAAAGTAGTAAAGAATGAAGACATCAACCAAAACTCCTCAGCTAAGAGTTCTGGTTCTTGTTCAAACCATCTCAGTACAAAGAAGAAGACTGAGCTGCTGTGTACCACTGCTGCTCAGCCTGGACCATCAAACTCCAAGAACAGTTCACAGCCCAAAAGAGCTGTCTCAGCATCTACAAAGATGAAGGTGGACAAGGAATGTGACCAAAGCTAGTCTTGCTCTCATAGGGAGACTCTTTTGAAGAAGAAAATGTTATGTGTCATGTGTTAAAGTACCTCTCACATAGCTAAGGATTGCCCATACAATCCTAAAAGTACTATCCATATGACCAATACAAAGACTTCAAAGAGTTTCAAGAAGATTCAAGCTTCGGAAGGAAAGTCTGTTTCCTTCGGAAGCTCCAAATCAAAGAAGAAGGTAAATGGAAAATTACCTTCGGAAGAAAAATTGGTCTCAGAAGAAAGGAGTTCTTCCGAAGCACTGAAGTCTGCTGCAGTGACTGTAGAATCTTCCGAAGGTTCAGTCATCAAAACTTGTGAAATCCCAAAGGCTACTAAGGTTTTGAAGGTCAAGTCCAAGACTCCAAAGATGATGTGAAAGTCTAAGAAAGACCAAATGACTGAAGTTTCTCCATCAACAACAGCTGAAGATCCCCCTAGTACAACCATAGGATCTATTACTGTTGCATTACCTTCTATTATACTTAGTGAGCCCAAGACAAGTAAGGCTTGGGTTTCCAAATGTAACTAATCATTTTCTTTGTGCAGGAACAACTCAAGACAAGCAGGAATGTCTGGATAATTGATAGTGGCTGTTCCAGGCACATGACAGGCAATAGGTCTCTACTCCATAACTTTGAGAGAATTGATGGAGGACCAGTTGCTTTTGGAGGAGATGAAGGTGGTTACATTTCAGGAAGGGGCAAGGTCACAAATGGTAAGCTCAGCATTGAAAAGGTAAACTTGTTAAGGAGCTTGGGTACAATCTTCTGAGTGTATCCTAATTTTGTGATCAGAGTCATAACATGCTCTTTACTGAGCATGAGTGCATTGTTCTCAAGTCTGGAGTGGTCATTCCTCATGAGCATATCCTGCTCAGAGCCCCCAGGAAATGGAACATGTACAAGATGGATTTGCAAGAAACATCTCCCTCTGGAGAAGTTTCATGCTTTCTATCTAAAGCAAATAGTGATGAGTCTTTCCTATGGCATAAAAGAATGTGCCATATAAACTTTAAGAACATGAATAAGCTAATTAAACCTGATTTGGTAACTGGAATGCCAAAGAAAGAGTTTACAAGTGATGATCATTGTGTTGCATGCCTGAAAGGGAAGCAACATAAGGTATCTCACAAGCCTAAGGAAAGGAACTCCATCACTACTCCCCTACACATGTTACATATGGATCTTTTTGGCCCCACCAGTGTAATGAGTCTAGGAAGGACCTCTTATTGTTTAGTGATCACAGATGATTTTACAAGATTCACTTGGGTTTTCTTTCTTAGAACTAAGGATGAAACCCCTGAGATTCTGAAGAATTTCATCTTAAAAATTGAGAATCAAAGTGATCACAAGGTCAAAACCATAAGATGTGATCAAGGTACTGAATTCAAGAATCAAATCCTTGACACATTTTGTGATGAAAAAGGTATTACAAGACAATATAGTGCTCCCAGGACTCCTCAGCAAAATGGAGTTGCTGAGAGGAGAAAAAGGACACTAACTGAAGCTGCAAGAACTATGTTGTCTGACTCTAAACTGCCCATCACCTTCTGGGCAGAGGCAGTAAATACTGCTTGCTATGTGCAAAACAGAGTTTTGGTAGTTAAGACACATGGTAAGACTCCTTATGAACTTTGGCACAAGAGAAAACCTTTCATTGGTTTTCTCAGGTCTTTTGGATGTCCCTGCACCATCTTGAATACCAATGATCAAATTGCCAAGTTTGCTGAGAAATCAGATGATGGACACTTCATTGGATACTCTTCCCAAGCTAAGCCTTATAGAGTATACAATCTCAGAACTAGAATTGTTGAGGAGTCAGCCAATGTGACTTTCAATGAACACACACCCTGTGTGGCTGGTTCTGGTCCTGATTGGCTATTTGATCTTGATTTAGTTACCAACTGTTTTAACAAATCTTGTAAGAATGTTTCAGGATCTGCAGAAAATCTAAATACAGGTGATCCTGATCCAAGATTTGAGCTAGGAAGACCCTCAACTCATACATCTTCAGCTCCAGTTGGGACTACTTCAGCAAATGAGGTCTCTATCAGCACTACAATGACAAATTCAGCTGATACATCTGGGATGCCTTCAAATTCCAGCTCAGAGGCTCCACAACCAGATAAAGATACCTCAATTGTAGAAGACAACAATGGTGATGGTGAAAGTGATCAGGAATTCCTTGATGCTAATAACCACACCATAGATGACAACATCAATGATGTCACACACTCATTGGATCAAGTTAATCTTGATAAGTGTGGTAATATGGAGGGTGAATCATCTATGCCAGATCTAAATTTCTCAAATTTGGATCTTTCTCAGCAACTTGCTATGATCCCTTAGCTAAGGATCCACAAGTCTCACCCCACCACAAACATCATTGGAGATATTGTCACAGGGGTAAGAACAAGAGGACAAACCCATGAAACAAATGTTTGTCTTCACTCTTGTTTCTTATCTCAGATAGAGCCAAAGAAAGTTGATGAAGCTCTAAAGGATGGAAGTTGGGTTGAAGCTATGCAACAAGAGCTACTTCAATTCAAAAGGCAGAAAGTTTGGAACCTTTGTCCTCTTCCTCATGGGAAGACTACCATTGGAACCAATGGGTTTTTAGGAATAAGAATGATGATAGAGGAATTATCATAAAGAAGAAGGCAAGACTAGTTGTTCAAGGATACACACAAGAAGAATGGATTGACTACACTGATGTCTTTGCTCCTGTAGCAAGATTAGAAGCTGTTAGGATATTCGTGGCATTTGCTGCATCCAAGAACTTCAAGGTCTTTGAACTTGATGTAAAGTGTGATTTCTTATATGGAGTGATTGATGAAGAGGTTTATGTCAAACAGCCACCTGGTTTTGTAGACCCTGATCATCCTGATTATGTCTGCAAGCTTGACAAAGCTCTTTATGGGCTGCATCAGGCACCCAGGAAATGGTATGAGACATTGTCTGAGTATCTTTGTAAACATGGATACAGGAGAGGTACTATAGATGGAACTCTCTTCATCAAAGGACAGGGAAATGACTTATTGCTAGTTCAAGTATATGTAGATGATCATCTTTGGTTCAACTAATCCAAAGCTCTGCAAAGACTTTGAGAAGCTGATGAAAGACAGATTTGAAATGAGTGCAATGGGAGAACTCAATTTCTTTCTAGGAATTCAAGTGAAGCAAGTTGAAGATGGCATCTTCATAAGTCAGTCAAAGTATGTTCAGGACATGTCACACCCCAACCTTGACGGCGGAAACGTCGAGATGTGAGGGTTAAGATTGTTCACAGCCACATAACGCTATAATTAAATTGCAAATATATTATTCATAAGTTTCAAAATTACATTACAAGCATAAGTCTCAATAATGAAATAAGTTTCAACATGGAATAACAAACATAATCATTTTGTTTATTAACTAGGTCCAAGTCCTAGAATATGCCAGCAACATAAGTTCACTTCAAACTTGGGGTTTTCCTGAAACATAATAAAAATAAAAGGTCAACTATAAATAGTTGGTGAGTTTCCAAGGTTTTCATACATAATATGAAAAGGTTACAAGTAGCAATTCATGTCATAGGTTATAAGCTAGTAAGGTTATAGAACACATATTGTTACAACCAAACCTCGACTTGATTACAAGTATAAAAGATTGGTTAAGTGTATTTGGTTCCCTAGTGCACAAGCGTACGGCCCCTAGGAGTCGGCAATACCTCGACTTTAGCACCAAATAGGCTTGTCACGCCCAAAGATCTAGACGTCGCCAGGCTAGCAATAGTTAATGATTGTAAACAAACTATGTATCTCATATAAACACTTACAACACACAAATAACCATGACAAAATAATAAGATGAATTGCATGTGCTTACAAGTCTCAAACGTTTACAAGTGTACGATGTATAAGTATCATGTTTTCACCACAAAATAGTGTGAAATAAAGTAAAAAGGGGACAAGGAAACTCACATGGAAATAAGCATTTCAAGATGATATAAAAGATTACAAGATAATCCCAAGTGTCCATTACAAGC
>JACVEC010000228.1:0-26305 GCA_025215565.1 Flaveria ramosissima | reverse complement strand
ATCATGGGATCAAATGTCCACAAGGTGGCAACAGGTATTGTACTCCATCCTTGAGCAACAACATTTAAATTTTTCTGAAATACTATTTTTAGAGCTCAAGGATATGCCCCAAAAACAACTTTCTAACTGTGGATATTATATCCTCGTTTCATAATGGCCATAATTGAAAACCACCGCTTCAAGCTGAGGGACTTGTTGGCCTGGGAGTCCCTGCTATGGCTGTATTGCCTGAAGTATACTCCAGGCACACTCTGACCAATCACTCAAAATGGCTGCCAAGCTGCGCAAAACCCACGCAGCTGGAACCCACAGCCACCACCACAAATCCCAAGTCCCCACCAAACCAAAAACAAAGATGCTCCGGTATCACCCCAAGACAGGGATATACTACTGGTGTAAACCCCCCAGTAACCCCCCAGTATCAGAGACTCACCCAGCCACAGCCGCTCAGGATTCCTCTCAAAAGGAGCCTGAAGCAACCAAAGAAGGGTACCCACAAATCTGGAATCTTCCTCATTTGAGGAAATTGCCATTGAAACACACCATTCTCCCCAGGTGCATACTACCCTATCTCCTCATGAAAATGCCCCCCCAAAGTCCAACACTTATAATTGCAAATGTGCTGACTCAGCTGCATGCCTCTCCTCCTCCCCAACAACCACCTAAAGGGAAAACCACAGATATTGAGGAAGAGGATCAACATGCTTCTGACAACCCACAGCACAGGGGTTTAAATGTTCAGTCTCCTAGTGTAGATACGGAGATAAGAATATCTGGTGAGGCTGCCACCTCTTCTGCATCAGCACATGATCAGACTGAGGCTGGTAACATGGCTAAGACCTCATCAGAGGCAACAGCTGATGAAGGACATCGTCCTGAGGCTGGAAGTCCCCAGTTCCAAGAAAAAGGGGCACATGCTACATCTGGTCTACACCCAGGGCATGTACATCTTGCTACTAGCAGGAGGTCAGGTGATTCAGCATCTGCTGATGATGACCTGGGCTTCTTCTATGATGTTCTAGCCCAGAACTCAATTCTTGAGGAAGAAGTCAGTAGACTACAAAGACTACTTGACCAATTCTCTCAAGAAGCAAGTCCATCTGATACCACCATGCACCCACAGATGGCACCTTCACCTGAAGGTCTCCTAAACACTCAGCCACTCAAAACATTCAATCCACCAGCCTCTACCTCTGGCACTACTTCTCAGGGACAGAACCCCTCTGAGCAAACAGCTACTATCTTTCATAAATCCCTACCTCTCATCACCCCAATGATCACCGACATTGTGATCAAAACCGTGGATGACAAACTTCCCTCAATTATACAGCCACCGGTGGAGGAGATTGTGAGCACAAGGCTTTCTACTACTCAAACCCTTGCAACCAATGCAACCAAAAAGGGGGAGAGTCAGTTAGTAAAGACAAAGGGAAGAGCATATTGTAACACCCGGAAATTTATTATTTTGAAGCCGACGAAGAAAGAAAAGAAATAAAGTCAAAGTCGAGGGACCAAACTCGCCAACGAAGAAAAGTCGTGTAATGTGGTGATATGTGTAGGGAGAGGGCAGCCCACTCTCCCCACACTTCACAAAATTCAGCCACCAAAGAAGAGAGAAGAGAGAAAGAAGAGAAAAAGGGAAAAAAGGGTTGATTCGGGTGATTCGGGTGTCCAAATTCGTCGAGTAGCAAGCCAAATCGAAGCTCTTGTCTTTGTGCTCGATTGTGTGAGTTCTAGGACCCCACTTTTACTTGTTTTCAACTGATTTTGGGGCTGGAAGATGTCAAAAACCCGTTTTTATGTGTGTGTGTGTTTGACCCATTTGGGTGTGATGTGTATGATGTGTTTAGAGTATGATTTCGGGCTTGTGTGTGCTTGTATGGGTTAAGGTATGCATTCCTAAGGTCCAGGAGGGTTGATTTAGGCTTAGAATGGGTTTGGATGAGCTTGGAGGCCGAAAATGGCAGATTGGGTTCGGGATGAACTCCATTCTGCATCAGCTAGGGCTAGGCGACCGAATGAAGGCCATACGGCCGAATGAGGGCGATTGAAGGTCATTCGCACGATTGGGACTCAGTCGCACGACTGGGAGTCCAGTCGCATGAGGGATGTGCGACTGAGGGTTCAGTCGCATAATGCTTAGTCGCATGAGTCCATACGCATGAGGTTAGTCGCATAGGTGCCCATTCGCAGTAATCCCATTCGCACAAGGTCCATACGCACGATTGGATGTTCATTCGCATAGATGACCATCCGCATGAGTCCAGTCGCATGATGTTCAGTCGCATGGAGGCCATGCGACTGAAGAGTGTCCATACGCCCGAATAGGGCTGTTGCACTCGAATGAATGTGTAGTTTGACTTTTGGCCTTCGGGGAAGGGTCTAGATGTAAGTTTGGATGTAAAGTAAACCGTAAGAGCATGTAAGAGTATGGTTATGGCCTTAGAGTGCATATAGGGCATGATGATGATGATGATGATGTTGCATGTTTATGCATATTATGAATGTATGATGTTGCCCTGTATGATGATGATGAATGTGTATGATATGTTCCTTAGTATGATGTATGATTATCTTTCTTATGGCTTTACGTATTATGACGAATGAAATGAAGTATTATGTAACGTAAAGTGGAAAGAGATGACACGTCTTGCATGCATCGGATAACGGGTCCTTCTTTGTGATTGACCATTATGTGGAACCTCTACCGCTTACCCTTAGTACTGTGGCATACGTTTAGCTGTTCATTTATTGACTTCGGCCCAGTGGCTATGACCGTCGGTTATATTAGTACTGTGGCATACGTTTAGCTGTTCATTTATTGACTTCGGCCCAGTAGCTAAGACTGATCGGTTAACCCCAGTACCGTGGCATACGTTTAGCTGTTCATTTATTGACTTCGGCCCGGTAGCTGTGACTAATTGGGGTGTAGCATATGGTATTGGTATGGATGATGTCCGATGCGCAAGTAAGTTAAAAGGAACGAATGAATGAATGAAGAAGAAATAATGATATTATCTATGCGTACGTATGATGTGTGATCACGTTAAAGTAACGAATGGTTTTATATGAAAGTAAAGTATGTTTTATTATTAAAACTAGAACTCACTCAGCAACGCTGACTTTTATTGCATTTTCCAGTTGGCAGGTAAATGATTGCTGAGGATGGCACGGCGAAGCTACTCGGCTCTTTTGGGATGGCATCCATTTATGAAGCTTTTGTGATGTAATGCAAACATGAATTTTGTAACCAGATAATGGTGTATTATTTGGCAAAAGTATTTATAATGAAATGTGATGTCATTTTGAATGTTTCCGCTGCAATGTTTTCTTAATGAAATTGTAATTATACGTTTTATGTGCGATGAATGACCAACTGTAGGCGTCCCGGGAACGGGGCCTTACAAGTTGGTATCAGAGCCAAAGTTTAAGTGAAATGGGTAAATTTTCAAAATAAACCTTAACTTAAACTGAGAATGGGACGAAAGGGGAATGGGATGCCAAACTGAGTAGCTGCGTGCCATCAGGTATTTTCTTAAAGTTAACCGGTTTATGTGCGCATGGTATATGTTATGTGTTGTATGTAGATTTGAATACTGATGTAGTCAGGACAGGTAATACTTGGGGTATGAAGAGTACAGTAAGTGGCTAATCACAACTGGCCACTGTAATTAGGGACTTACTATACTTGACATAAACTGAGTTGTTTCCTTGAATGACCGTGTTGGTGTTTGAATCTTTCAGTGTGTTAGAGAATGGCTGGTGGTAGATCTTCTAGAGCTTCTAGGGGTGGAGGCCGTGATGGCCCTGTTGCTGAACCACGCCCTAAGAGAGGAAGGCCTAGAGCTGAGAAAGAGGTTCCTGCAGAACCTGAGACCCTCATCCAGAAGCTGGGGATGAGAGTGCGAACTTGAGGGCCTCGGTAAAGGAGGCTGTTGTGAGGAAGTACATCAGGTCATGCAGACAATCTTACCGTCTGTGGTGACCGAAGTCATCAAGGCTGTGAAGGAAGGGGAAAGGAAGGAGAGAAACCGGGCCTCGGGGGAGCAACCGGAGCCTGAAACTATTTTCTCCGATAATGAGGAGGAAGAGGAAGAGGAGCCTGTGCGAGAGGTGGCACGAGGCTGTAACTACGGGGTGTTCATGAGATGCAAGCCCCCAACTTTTGACGGTAATGGCAATGCCGCTGCTGCTCACCGATGGGTGAGAGAAATGGAGGCTGTTCTCGACATAAGCGAATGCCGAGAAGATCAGAAGGTAAAGTTTGCCACCCACTCCTTTGTGGACTCGGCACTATGCTGGTGGGACAACATTGTCCAAGCTGAGGGTAATCGGGCGATCGGGAGAATGAGGTGGCCCGAACTGAAGAAGATGGTAATTGAGGAGTTCTGTCCTCACAGGGAAATGGATAAGATTGAGAGGGAGTTCCTGCAGCTGGAGGCGGGATCCATGACACACCAGCAATATACTACCAAGTTCAACGAGATGGCACGGTTGGTGCCGGATCAGGTGACGCCTCTTTCTCGGAAGATCAAGAGGTACATTCAGGGTTTACCGGTGGATGTCCGCCGGCATATGATCGCCGCCCGGCCAAGTACGTTTAGGTCGGCGGTCGATTTGGCCGGAAGACTTTATGATGAGAGGGGAGTGGTGGTTGTTGAAGCGAATAGGAAGGGTGGTGATCGAAGCTGGAACGGGAAGAGGTTTGGTCGGGGTGAGGCCTCGACGGGTAACAAAAAGGCACGGGTGGATGACCGCCGCGTGGCCACACCGGGAGCAGGGTCGAGGAGATGTGGAAAGTGTGGAAAGGAGCATGCGGGAGAATGCAGGCTGGGTTTGAACGTGTGCTTCAAGTGTGGGAAGACTGGGCATATGGCGAAGGATTGCCTGACGGGCAAATGTTTTAACTGTGGGGAAATTGGTCATATGAGCAGGGATTGCAAGAAGCCGAGGGCTGAGAGTTCAGGGGCGAAGAGGACGGGAGGTGATGGACCGAGGGCGAGCGCCAGGGCATTCACCATGACACAGGAGGAAGCTAGACGGACCCTGACGTTGTGTCCGGTACGTTTCTGGTGAACCAAACTTTAGCTTCTGTGTTATTTGATTCTGGTGCTAGTAAAAGTTTTATTTCTGCTGCTTTCTGTGCTAAGCTGCCTGTTAGTAGTAGACGTGTTGATGCGCCCTTCGATGTAGAAACTGCCATAGGTAAGTCTACCAGGATTTCTGAGATGATAGAGAACTGTGATGTGGAGCTCGAGGGTCATAAGTTCCGGTTAGACCGTTTGTGATGGCCTTAGGTGGTTTTGATTTGGTTCTTGGGATGGATTGGTTAGCGGACTTCGAGGCGAACATTGTGTGTCGCAAGAAGATGATTCGGTTGTTGGCGCCTGACGGTAGTTCAGTGACGGTGTATGGTGATCGGGTTACTACGATTCCGAAAGTGATCTCGATGGCGGTGGCGGGAAAGTGTATGAGGCGTGGATGTAGTGCCTACTTGGCCTATGTAAAGGATGTGGATACGCCAACACCACAACTAGCCGATGTACCGGTTGTGTGTGACTTTCCAGATGTGTTCCCAGAAGACTTATCAGGAGTGCCACCTGACAGAGAGATTGAGTTTCAGATTGATCTGATACCGGGTGCCCAACCTGTCGCCAAGGCACCGTATCGGTTGGCTCCGACCGAGATGAAAGAATTGATGGAGCAGTTGCAAGAGTTGCTTGATAAGGGGTTCATTAGACCGAGTATCTCTCCTTGGGGTGCTCCGGTCCTGTTTGTAAAGAAGAAGGACGGTAGTATGAGGATGTGCATCGACTACCGCGAGCTGAACAAGTTGACAGTGAAGAACCGATACCCCTTACCGAGGATAGATGATTTGTTCGATCAGCTTCAGGGTGCCAGTTGGTTTTCAAGATAGATCTTCGATCTGGTTACCATCAGTTGAAGGTGAAGGAGCAGGATATTCCTAAAACAGCTTTCCGTACGCGCTATGGTCACTACGAGTTTCCTGTCATGTCTTTGGTTGACCAACGCGCCAGCTGCTTTTATGGATTTGATGAACCGTGTGTGTCGGCCTATGTTGGATAAATCAGTGATTGTGTTTATTGATGATATCCTGATTTACTCGAGGAGCGAAGCAGAGCATGCCGGTCACATTCGGGAGGTTCTAGAGACGTTGAGAAGGGAGAAGTTGTATGCAAAATTCTCCAAGTGCGCGTTCTGGTTGCGCGAAGTTCAGTTCTTGGGTCACGTGGTGAATCCCGACGGGATTATGGTGGACCCGGCGAAAGTGGAGGCGGTTATGCAATGGAAGTCACCAAAGACGCCATCCGAGATTCGTAGCTTCTTGGGTTTGGCGGGCTACTATAGAAGATTCATCCAAGACTTCTCCAAGATTGCTTCTCCACTAACCAAGTTGACCCGAAAAGATGTGAAGTTCGTATGGGGTCAAGCTCAAGAGAAGGCGTTTGAAGAATTGAAGGCGAGATTGACTCAAGCTCCTGTTCTGTCATTACCCGATGGAAGTGAAGATCTGGTGGTTTATTCCGATGCTTCTTACTCGGGGTTGGGGTGTGTGTTAATGCAGAGAGGAAAGTTATAGCCTATGCATCCCGACAGTTGAAGGTTCATGAGGTCAATTATCCTACTCATGACTTGGAGCTAGCAGCTGTGGTCTTTGCATTGAAGATTTGGAGGCACTATCTGTACGGGACGAAGTGCACCATATTCACTGACCACAAGAGTCTGAAGTACTTCTTTGAGCAGAAGGATTTGAACATGAGGCAGAGGCGGTGGTTGGAACTTATAAAGGATTATGATTGTGAGATCCACTACCATCCGGGCAAGGCCAACGTGGTGGCTGATGCCCTTAGCCGGAAAGAGAGGCCCGAGCCGATTCGGGTGAAAGCCTATCAGTTGATCATGACCTCCGATGTGATGAAGCAGGTTAAAGAGTTTCAAGATGAGGCATTGAAAGAAGATCATCTTAACTCTGAAAGAATGAGAGGTCTGGTTGGGGAATTGGGTGAAAACACACTCGGTGTTAGAACCCGATTCGATCGTGTGTGGATTCCTCGTTTTGGGGATCTACGGGTGAAGATAATGGATGAAGCTCACAAGACTCGGTACTCCATTCATCCTGGTGCCACGAAGATGTACCATGATATGAAGAAAGATTATTGGTGGCCGGGTATGAAGCGCGACGTGGTGGAGTATGTGAGTAAGTGCCTTACTTGCTTACAGGTGAAGGCCGAGCACCAAAAGCCGTATGGGAAGATACAACCTTTGGATATACCGGAATGGAAGTGGGAGCACATCACCATGGATTTCATTACAAAGTTGCCGCGTACCCGAAGGGTATGATGCCATATGGGTGATAGTTGATCGTTTGACGAAGAGTGCTCACTTCCTACCGATCCGCGAGACATATTCATCTGAGAGGTTGGCTGATCTGTTCATCAAGGAGATTGTGACTCGTCATGGTGTGCCGGTGTCTATTGTGTCGGATCGCGACACCCGGTTTACATCTAAATTCTGGAAGAAGTTCCACGACGCTATGGGGACGAGGTTACATATCAGCACGGCTTATCATCCCCAGACTGATGGTCAGTCAGAAAGGACCATTCAGACGCTGGAAGACATGCTTCGGGCATGTGTGATTGATTTTGGTGGAAGTTGGGATGACCACCTACCGTTAGCCGAATTCTCATACAACAACAGTTATCATGCCAGCATTGGTATGCCTCCATATGAGATGCTATACGGTAGGAGATGCAGAACGCCCGTTTGTTGGGGTGATATTGGTCAGAAGGAATTGGGGAGCGTCGAGGTAATCGAGGCTACGACTGAGAAGCTTGAGAAGATCAAAGCCTTCATGAAGGCAGCCAAAGACAGACAGAAGTCGTATGCTGATAAACGACGCAGGCCGATTGAGTTCCAGGTGGGTGACCGGGTTATGTTGAAGGTCTCACCTTGGAAGGGTATCATTCGCTTCCGAAAGCGGGGCAAGTTGAGCCCAAGGTATATAGGCCCTTTCCGAATCATTGCTCGAGTAGGAGAGGTGGCCTATAGACTGGAGTTACCAGATGAGTTAAGTGGAATTCACCCGACATTCCATGTATCTCATCTAAGGAAGTGCTTAGCAGATGAAGATATGATTGTCCCATTGGAAGATATCGAGTAGATGAACGGCTCAATTATGTGGAGCAACCAGTGGCAATCATCGACCGAAAGGAGAAAAGGCTAAGGAATAAAGTGGTTCCTCTTGTGCGTGTACAGTGGAAGCACAGGAAGGGATCCGAGTCAACGTGGGAGACTGAGGAAGAAATGAGACAACATTATCCACGTTTGTTCGAGGAATAACAGGTTTCGGGGACGAAACCTATTTAAGGGGGGTGGACTTGTAACACCCGGAAATTTATTATTTTGAAGCCGACGAAGAAAGAAAAGAAATAAAGTCCAAAGTCGAGGGACCAAACTCGCCAACGAAGAAAAGTCGGGTAATGTGGTGATATGTGTAGGGAGAGGGCAGCCCACTCTCCCCACACTTCACAAAATTCAGCCACCAAAGAAGAGAGAAGAGAGAAAGAAGAGAAAAAGGGAAAAAAGGGTTGATTCGGGTGATTCGGGTGTCCAAATTCGTCGAGTAGCAAGCCAAATCGAAGCTCTTGTCTTTGTGCTCGATTGTGTGAGTTCTAGGACCCCACTTTTACTTGTTTTCAACTGATTTTGGGGCTGGAAGATGTCAAAAACCCGTTTTTATGTGTGTGTGTGTTTGACCCATTTGGGTGTGATGTGTATGATGTGTTTAGAGTATGATTTCGGGCTTGTGTGTGCTTGTATGGTGTTAAGGTATGCATTCCTAAGGTCCAGGAGGGTTGATTTAGGCTTAGAATGGGTTTGGATGAGCTTGGAGGCCGAAAATGGCAGATTGGGTTCGGGATGAACTCCATTCTGCATCAGCTAGGGCTAGGCGACCGAATGAAGGCCATACGGCCGAATGAGGGCGATTGAGGTCATTCGCACGATTGGGACTCAGTCGCACGACTGGGAGTCCAGTCGCATGAGGGATGTGCGACTGAGGGTTCAGTCGCATAAAGGCTTAGTCGCATGAGTCCATACGCATGAGGTTAGTCGCATAGGTGCCCATTCGTAGTAATCCCATTCGCACAAGGTCCATACGCACGATTGGATGTTCATTCGCATAGATGACCATCCGCATGAGTTCAGTCGCATGATGTTCAGTCGCATGGAGGCCATGCGACTGAAGAGTGTCCATACGCCCGAATAGGGCTGTTGCACTCGAATGAATGTGTAGTTTGACTTTTGGCCTTCGGGGAAGGTCTAGATGTAAGTTTGGATGTAAAGTAAACCGTAAGAGCATGTAAGAGTATGGTTATGGCCTTAGAGTGCATATAGGGCATGATGATGATGATGATGATGATGCTGCATGTTTATGCATATTATGAATGTATGATGTTGCCCTGTATGATGATGATGAACGTGTATGATATGTTCCTTAGTATGATGTATGATTATCTTTCTTATGGCTTTACGTATTATGACGAACGAAATAAAGTATTATGTAACGTAAAGTGGAAAGAGATGACACGTCTTGCATGCATCGGATAACGGGTCCTTCTTTGTGATTGACCATTATGTGGAACCTCTACCGCTTACCCTTAGTACTGTGGCATACGTTTAGCTGTTCATTTATTGACTTCGGCCCAGTGGCTATGACCGTCGGTTATTATTAGTACTGTGGCATACGTTTAGCTGTTCATTTATTGACTTCGGCCCAGTAGCTAAGACTGATCGGTTAACCCCAGTACCGTGGCATACGTTTAGCTGTTCATTTATTGACTTCGGCCCGGTAGCTGTGACTAATTGGGGTGTAGCATATGGTATTGGTATGGATGATGTCCGATGCGCAAGTAAGTTAAAAGGAACGAATGAATGAATGAAGAAGAAAATAATGATATTATCTATGCGTACGTATGATGTGTGATCACGTTAAAGTAACGGATGGTTTTATATGAAAGTAAAGTATGTTTATTATTAAAACTAGAACTCACTCAGCAACGCTGACTTTTATTGCATTTTCCAGTTGGCAGGTAATGATTGCTGAGGATGGCACGGCGAAGCTACTCGGCTCTTTTGGGATGGCATCCATTTATGAAGCTTTTGTGTTATAATGCAAACATGTATTTTGTAATCAGATAATGGTGTATTATTTGGCAAAAGTATTATAATGAAATGTGATGTCATTTTGAATGTTTCCGCTGCAATGTTTTCTTAATGAAATTGTAATTATACGTTTTATGTGCGATGAATGACCAACTGTAGGCGTCCCGGGAACGGGGCCTTACACATATTGATAGAGAGAGAACAGGAGGAAGAAGAGGTTGTGAAAGAGACTGAGAAGGAGGAAGAGTATGTGAAGGGAGCTGACACTGATCAAGTGAGTGAAAGTCACAAAGACTTTCACATCACATATAAGAAGAGGAAGATTGAAAGAAAAGAAAAAGAACTCCAACTTGATGAGATGGTCAAAATGGCGGATGCTACACATAGTAAATCTATGGACTCCATTATTGATCAACTATATAGACAAGGGTTCGATACTGCACAGCTTGACTCAGAGATTAGAAGACTTGAAGTTGAAGAAATTAACTCAAGATGGGCAAGTTATGATGTGTTAGAAAGAGAAAGACTGGAGATCATGATCAGATTCATTACAAAGTATCTTGGAAGATCATTGATAGAGATTAAGTCATGGACCAGGGACAGTATTTTGGCAATAACCACCAAGATCTGTACGTCTGAAGCATACACTAAGGGATTAGTGATTGAAGCACTAAATGAAGCAGGTGCTGGGAACAGAAACGAACTAGCAAAATACTCCAAAGCCTCACTCATTACAAGAATGCTAGAACAACCTTCAAAACCTACCACTTCAAAATCACCACTACCACAACCCATTAAACCAACTCCTTTACCCTCAAAACCAACAGCCGATGATGCATCCAAGAAGAAGAAGAGAAGGATGTTGAGGCTAGAAGAAGAAGATGAAGAGGATGATGAGGAAGAAGATAGGTTGCCTCTTCCTGCAGTCCTAACTTTGCCTAAAGCCAAATCTATGCCCATCACTCCCACCTCACAGATGGAGATTGTGAGAGTAAAGATAGAAGAAGAGCAGCAGCAAAGGCTTCATGATGAGGAGATGCTGAAGAGCATAGACAAAACTTATGCTGCTTCTTCATCAATAATAAGTATGAAGAAAGAAGCTCTGAGACTGTACACCCTTGCCAACACATTTCAATATCAAAGGAAAAGGTGAGGATATGGCCTGATCCTAGGGTGGCTCACAGAATTGTGAAGAAGGACATTCCTGCAAGATACAAGGGCCAGATAAAAAGGATCGTAGATGAAGAGATCACAGTGGTCCTTGTAGTATCACCCTGGGAAATTGTAGAAGACTTCAAGAAGGCTTATGAGACTAAACAACCTCCCCAAAAGATGTTAGAAAACAGAGTAATCAAGAAGGGGTTAGTCTACAAGAAGCTTGAGAACTTCAAACAAAATGAGCTCAGTCTGTTACTTGAAGGTAATCACCCAGATGAGTTTGCCTACAGACAGATCACAACAGTTGAGCTCAAAAATGGCAAACAGGCCAAATACATCTTAGAGCTGTATGGGCGTGAAGGATTGTTCGATGGTGAACCAGAGAATCTTACTATGGAAGAACAAATCATGTTTCTCAGAGCATACACCAGAGAATCCTACAGGCTTATACATGGGAAGTGAGTCCCATGGATGGGGGAACAGCCCAGTGTCCAATTCCCCAATACAGAGCTCCCATCCATACTTTGCCAACCAAATCATCAGAGACTTACTTCCAGGCCGGTGCTTATATGGATCATCTTCTCAACTGATCAAGAAGGAAAAAGACCAACCATTTTGCCAACAATAAGTGGGACCTCAATAAAGTTAAAGGTTTTGGCTGCATTGGTTCAGGGGGAGTTTGTTGGACCAAAAGAACCAATGAGCCGGATCAGAAAAACCTTTAAGTCCCACAGACGTCACAACATCTACTGAAGTCCACAACAGCTGAAGACAACAACTGATTACAAAGTCTGAAGACACAAGTACTGAAGACAAAGTCTGAAGACAAGTGCTGAAGACAAAGTATCAGACGTTGTCATAACAGCTGAAGAGGACTTCTTCAGTAGTTGTGACGGTTTACTTTCAGTAGTTTTATGTTTTCTCTTTTCAGTAGTTTTGTAAAACGACTGAAGAGCTTGTTCTTCAGTCGTTGTAGTATCAGTAGTTTCTTTTCAGTTGTTTTTGTTTTATACTTAGCACTCTGACATGTTCTCAGTAGTTGTGAACATTTCAGTAGTTTGTTAAGTATTAGTTATTTTTATACTAGATCTGCTAGTAATCACCATCCCGTGATTGCAGCAGTGATTGCGCTCTATATAAGGAGTGCCAACCTTATTGTAACGATGAATGATTTAGCAATAATATTGGGCATTATTGAAACATTCCTTATCACAGAAAAATATTCTCTCGCATTTGTTTACAAGTAACAAACTCTTGCTATAATTTGACTAATTCTTCTTTGGATGAATGGAGTACCGAGTCTTGTGAGCTTCATCCATGATCTTCATCCGTAGATCCCCAAAACGAGGAATCCATACACGACCGAATCGGGTTCTAACACCGAGTGTGTTTTCACCCAACTCCGCGGCCAGACCTCTCATTCTTTCAGAGTTAAGATGATCTTCTTTCAGTGCCTCATCTTGAAACTCTTTAACCTGCTTCATCACATCGGTTGTCATGATCAACTGATACGCTTTCACCCGAATCGGCTCGGGCCTCTCTTTCCGGCTAAAGGCATCAACCATCACATTGGCCTTGCCCGGATGGTAGTGGATCTCACAATCATAATCCTTTATAAGTTCCAACCACCGTCTCTGCCTCATGTTCAGATCCTTCTGCTCGAAGAAGTACTTCAGACTCTTGTGGTCGGTGAATATGGTGCACTTCGTCCCGTAAAGATAGTGCCTCCAAATCTTCAACGCAAAGACCACAGCTGCTAGCTCCAAGTCATGAGTAGGATAATTGACCTCATGAACCTTCAACTGTCGGGATGCATAGGCTATAACCTTTCCTCTTTGCATAACACGCACCCCAACCCCGAGTAGGAAGCATCAGAATAAAACACCAGATCTTCACTTCCCTCGGGTAATGACAGAACTGGAGCTTGAGTTAACATCACCTTCAGTTCCTCGAACGCCTTCTCTTGAGCTTGACCCCATACAAACTTCACATCTTTTCGGGTCAACTTAGTTAGTGGAGAAGCAATCTTAGAGAAGTCTTGGATAAATCTTCTATAGTAACCCGCCAAACCCAAGAAACTACGAATCTCGGATGGCGTCTTTGGTGACTTCCACTGCATGACCGCCTCCACCTTTGTCGGGTCCACCATAATCCCGTCAGGATTTATCACATGACCCAAGAACTGAACCTCGCGCAACCAGAACGCGCACTTGGAGAAGTTGGCGTACAACTTCTCCCTTCTCAACGTCTCTAGAAGTTCCCGAATGTGACAGGCATGCTCTGCCTCGCTCCTCGAGTAATCAGGATATCATCAATAAACACGATCACTGATTTATCCAACATCGGCCGACACACTCGATTCATCAGATCCATAAAAGCAGCTGGCGCATTGGTCAAACCAAAGACATGACGAGGAACTCGTAGTGACCATAGCGCGTACGGAAAGCTGTTTTAGGAATATCTTGCTCCTTCACCTTCAACTGATGGTAACCAGATCGAAGATCTATCCTTGAAAACCAACTGGCACCCTCAAGCTGATCGAACAAATCATCTATCCTTGGTAAGGGGTATTGGTTCTTCACCGTCAACTTCTTTAGCTCGCGGTAGTCAATGCACATCCTCATACTACCGTCCTTCTTCTTTACAAACAGGACCGGAGCACCCCAAGGTGAGATACTCAGTCTAATGAACCCCTTATCAAGCAACTCTTGCAACTGCTCCATCAACTCTTTCATCTCTTTGGAGCCTTGGCAACAGGTTGGGCACCCGGTATCAGGTCAATCTGAAACTCGATCTCTCTGTCAGGTGGCACTCCTGATAAATCTTCTGGGAGCACATATGGAAAAATCACACGCAACTGGTACATCGGCTAGTTGTGGTGCTGGCGTATCCACATCCTTTACATAGGCCAAGTAGGCACTACATCCACGCCTCATACACTTTCCCGCCACCGCCATCGAGATCACCTTCGGAATCGTGGTAATCCGATCACCATAAACCGTCACTGAACTACCGTCAGGCGCCGACAACCTAATCATCTTCTTGCGACACACAATGTTCGCCTCGAAGTCAACTAGCCAATCCATCCCGAGAACCAAATCAAAACCACCTAAGGCCATCACGAATGGTCTAACAGGAAACTTATGACCCTCAAGTTCCACATCACAGTTCTCTATCATCTCAGAAATCCTGGTAGACTTACCTATGGCAGTTTCTACATCAAATGGCGCATCAACACGTCTACTACTAACAGGCAGCTTAGCACAGAAAACAGCAGAAATAAAACTCTTACTAGCACCCGAATCAAATAACACAGAAGCTAAAGTTTGGTTCACTAGAAACGTACCGGACACAACATCAGGGTCTGTCCTAGCTTCCTCCTGTGTCATGGTGAATGCCCTGGCGCTCGCCCTTGGTCCATCACCGCTCGTCCTCTTCGCCCCGGAACTCTCAGCCCTCGGCTTCTTACAATCCCTGCTCATATGACCAGTTTCCCCACAGTTAAAACATTTGCCCGACAGGCAATCTTTTGCCATATGCCCTGTCTTCCCACACCTGAAGCACACATTCAAACCCAGCCTACATTCTCCCGCATGCTCCTTTCCACACTTACCACACCTCCTTGATCCCGCTCCCGGTGTGGCCACGCGGCGGTCATCCGTCCGTGCCTTTTTGTTACCCGTCGAGGCATCACCCCGACCAAACATTTTCCCGTTCCAGTTCCGATCACCACCACCCTTCTTATTCGCTTCAACCACCACCACTTCCCTCTCATCATATAGTCTTCCAGCCAAATCGACCGCCGACCTAAACGTATTTGGTCAGGCGGCGATCATATGCCGGCGAACATCCACCGGTAAGCCCTGAATGTACCTCTTGATCTTCCGAGAAAGAGGCGTCACCTGATCCGGCACCAACCGTGACATCTTATTGAACTTGGTAGTGTATTGCTGGTGTGTCATGGATCCCGCCTCCAGTTGCAGGAACTCTCTCTCTATCTTATCCATCTCCCTGTGAGGACAGAACTCCTCAATCACCATCTTTTTCAGTTCGGTCCATCTCATTCTCCCGATTGCCCGGCTACCCTCAGCTTGGACAATATTGTCCCACCAGCATAAAGCTGAGTCCACAAACGAGTGGGTGGCAAACTTTACTTTTTGATCTTCCCGGCACTCGCTGATGTCGAGAACAACCTCCATCTCTCTCACCCATCGGTGAGCAGCGGCAACATTGTCATTACCATCAAAAGTAGGGGGCTTGCATCTCATGAACACCCTATAATTGCAGCCTCGTGCCACCTCTCGCACAGGCTCATCTTCCTCTTCCTCGTCTTCGTTATCAGAGAAAATTGTCTCGGGCGCTGGTTGCTCTTGTTGTCCTGAAGACCTGTTTCTCTCCTTTCTTTCTCCTTCCTTCACCGCCTTAATGACTTTGGTCATCATAAACGGTAAGATTGTCTGCATGACCTGGTGTACTTTTTCAACAACAGCCTCCTTTACCGAGGCCCTCAGGTTTGCACTCTCATCCCCAGCTTCCGGATGAGGAGTCTCTGGTTCTTCAGGAACCACCTTTTCGACCCTTGGTCTTCCTCTCTTGGGTCGCGGCTCAACATCAGGCCCGCCACGGCCTCCACCCCTAGATGCTTTAGAAGATCTACCTCCAGCCATTCTCTAACTCACACTGAAAGATTCAAACACCAACACGGTCATTCAAGGAAACAACTCAGTTTATGTCAAGTATAGTAAGTCCCTAATTACAGTGGCCATTTGTGATTAGCCACTTACTTTACTCTTCATACCCCAAGTATTACGTGTCTTGACTACATCAGTATTTAAATCTACATACAACACATAACCACAAACCATGCGCACATAAAACCGGTTAACTTTAAAAAAATACCTGATGGCACGCATCTACTCAGTTTGGCATCCCATTCCCTTTTCGTCCCATTTTTAGTTTAAGTTAAGGTTTATTTTGAAAATTTACCCATTTCACTTAAACTTTGGCTCTGATACCAACTTGTAAGGCCCCGTTCCCGGGACGCTTACAGTTGGTCATTCATCGCACATAAAACATTTAATTACATTTGTCTCATAAAAGTATTGCAGCAGAAACATTCAAAAATGACATCTCATCTCATTATAAACCCTTTTGCCTAATAATTCATCATTATCCGATTACAAAATACATGTTTGCATTATAACACAAAAGCTTTATAAGTGGATGCCATCCCAAAAGAGCTGAGTAGCCTCGCGGTGCCATCCTCAGCAAGCGTTACCTGCCAACTGGAAAACATATAAAAAGTCAGCGTTACTGAGTGAGTTCTAGTTTTATTATAAAACATACTTTACTTTCATATAAAACCATCCGTTACTTTAGCACGATCACACATCATACGTACGCATAGATAATATCATTATTATCTTCTTCATTCATTCATTCGTTCATTCATTCATTTAACTTTACTTGCGCACCGGACATCATCCGTACCAATACCATATGCTACACCCCGATCAGTCTTAGCTACCGGGCCGAAGTCAATAAATGAACAGTTAAACGTATGCCACGGTACTAGGGGTAAGCGGTAGAGGTTCTACATTAATGGTCAATCACAAAGAAGGACCCGTTATCCGATGCATGCAAGACGTTTCATTTCTTTCCACTTAACGTTACATAATACTTCATTTCATTCATCATAATACGTAAAGCCATAGGAAAGATAATATACATCATACTAAAGATCATTAACATGCATCAACATCACATCATACAGGGCAACATCATACATACATAACATGCATCATGCATAAACATGCAACATCATCATCTCTATGCCCTACATGCTTTCTAAGGCCACAACAGTTATCTTACATGCTATTACGGGAACCTTTACTTCAAAACTTACATCTGCACTTTCCCCCGAAAGTCAGAAGTCTAACTACACTTTCCTTCGGGTGCAACAGCTCTATTCGTGCTTATGGACACCCTTCAGTCGCATGGCCTTCATGTGACTGAACATTATGCGATTTGACTCAAGCGGATGAACACCTATGCGAATGGACATCCAGTCGTGCGTATGGACCTCATGCGGATGGAACTAATGCCAATGAGCACCTATGCGACTGATCTAATGCGAATAAACTCATGCGACTAAGCATTTATGCGACTGGACCCTCAGTCGTATGACTCCCCATGCGACTGGACTCTCAGTCGTGTGAATGAATCCCAATTGTGCGAATGACCTTCAATCGCCTCTCAATCGGCCGTATGGCCTCCATTCGGTCGTCTAGCCCTAGCTGATGCAGAATGGAGTTCATCCCGAACCCAATCTGCCATTTTCGGCCTCCAAGCTCATCCAAACCCATTCTAAGCCTAAATTAACCACCCTAGACCTTAGGAATGCATACCACAACACCATACATAAACACACAAGCCCGGAAACATACTCGAAACGCAACACACATCACACCCAAATGGGTCAAACACACACACATACAAAAACAGGTTTTTAATGTTCTCCAGCCCTAAAATCAGTTGAAAACAAGTAAAAATGGGGTCCTAGAACTCACACAAACGAGCACAACGACAAGGGCTTCGATTTGGCTTGCTACACAACGAGTTCGGCCACACGAATCACCCGAACCGCCCCTTTTTTCTCTTTTCTTCTTCTTCTCTCTTCTCCTCTCTTTGAAGGCTGAAATATGAGTGTGGGGGAGAGGGTAATGGCTGCCCTCTCCCTTATATACTCCCACTCGCCCGACTTTATTTCGTTAGTGAGTTTGGTCCCTCGACTTCGGACTTCATTTATTTTTTCTTTCTTCGTCAGCTACAAAATAATAAATAAGCGGGTGTCACATAAAATGTACAAATAATACAAGTTAAGAATATAACATGCACTACCCAATTGTGTACAATAGATGTGTGTTATATAATGCATTTAAGGAGGCTTTGTGACTAACCATATTTGTTTAAATAATCCATTAATAACTGTGCTGAAATGTCACTAAGAATATTTGTTTCAGGGGAGCTGCGCTCCACCAAATGGACAGGAGATATCTAGCATAACAAAATATTAGCTTATACAATAACCTTGGATATAATGATCAAAACCTTGAATATATTGACTTCCTCAAAACCTATTTGAAAATTGAAAGAGCGTGAGAGTCATAATTCAAATTGTAGATTTGACTTGATTTATAACACTCCACACATCCTCTTGGATATTCTTAATTGATAAATAAATAGGTATAATCACATTGCTTGACAAATATAGGCTTTCTTGAGGAGCATCAGCGACAAGTACAGACATATTCATTATACTATAATCATTCATAAATATAACAAATAGCGGAATCACACACAAAAGCAACACAATTGTAAGCACAAATCAGAAAACAACAATTGATGTAATCGTAGACCAAAATATTAGAAAATACAGTCAATACAACATGAGTGCAGTCAAAAATAAAAACCGTAGATCATAAACCAAAGCTAGGTTTAACAAGAATTTACTAGTAAGTATGATAACCAAAGCTCTAGATCATTAGTCAAAACAACAACTTGTTCGAAGGAGTCAACAAGCACCAAATTAGCGAAGATGAGGGTGACGAAAGATTAGAGCGGCATGGCGATGTAAGACATGGCGAAGGAAGTGAAGAGGGATGATGAGAGGTGTCTGCATTAGGCGGGTTTATTTTCGAGAGCTAGAGAGAGAACTGACTGAGTTTGAATTTTGAAAAAGGATGAAGTTTAAAAGCTTTCAGAGGATTTAAAGCTTTAAGAATTGTACTAAAAGCTATGAGAGTTGTAAAACTCTTAATTTTAAGAGTTTTTTATCAAATGATCATTCTACCCTTCTTATATGCATATTAATATAGTATATATATATATATATCTATACTAGAAAATAAATATAAATCCAGGCACTTGTCATCATTCTGGGTCATTTAATAATTCATTTCCCGATTCTCTTTTCTCTTAACTATGAATGCTATAATAGCTATTTATTAATTAATAACTATCCATAATTAAAATTTCAAATATGTTAACATCAAATTTTCAAATGTGTAATATATGGTTTATTTAATCCGTATAATACACAATATTTATGTATATTTAGTAAACTGAGATTATTTCTGAAAAGTAACTTGACCGTTACCCTTTACACTAGTTGCGAAATTCCTAATACGACTCCATTAGATTTTGCCTTGCCAAAGCGGAATATTTGAATTGATATGTTACAAAAGCAACTTTAAATAGTAATCACATTGTAAAAATATTTCAATTATTTTACTTAAGTTTAAAATACCGTTAAAGATCCGTTGTTCAAACACAAAACAATTGTTGTCACTTAAAAATGTTGACCTTTAAGCCGAATCACATGACAACATATTCTTTAATACCAAGGAATCAAACATTATTTGACATATAAGGTTACGTGGAAGCATTTAATTTTTAACTATATTCCGTTTATGGACAAAGTACCATTAGAAAATAATATCTAATTCCCTTAATAACTGCATTTGTAAGAAGTTAACAAACCCTAACTAAATATTTGGACACATATGTCTAGAGACAAGGTATGTTGATGGATTGGATTTTTAATCAAGAAAAATTCAAAGTTTGCAATCCCTAAAAGGCTAAAAGTCATAAAAGTGTTGCCAGTCCAGTCAAACATTGAATAATGACCGAGTTCGATGCATTTTTTTCATGAGAAGCCGTTACAAGTAAACTCAAGTGACTGACTATATTGCGCTAAAAAATAGATAAGATAAATCATAGCTCATGGGAAACATGACCTTGAAAGAACTATGCCTAAAACCAATAGAACCAGTATTCAAACCTTACACTTTTGCTAGAGGAGATCACGTGTACTATGCCTTGAAGGTTTAATTTGGTGTTGCGTAAAAGATTAAAGAGTTCCTTAGAGGAGCTATCAATTCCTTTTGGCACTATAGTACCAAACAAAAGTGCATGCTAAATTTCAATTGAAATGACAGCACTTAATAACTAGAGTTGTATGACAACGGCGTGATTGTCATCAACGCATGACATAGTACACATTCGTAAGGAGCTGTCGGGCCTCCACATATTCATGCTTATCTCCATGTTTGAAAGAACCAATGCTTGTGGTCCTTGAATGTTAGCGTTCATGATAATCAATCAAAAAGGAAATAACAACGTATGTTAGGGCTTTCAAGTGTATAGAAAGAGACAAAGCTAGGTAAGTATTTATGGATTTAGGCGGCATGCAAATATGGAAAGTAAGCAGTAGTGTGGTTCACATGGAGTTTGAATCTAATGGTCGACTACAACTTTCAAGAAAACTTGTACTAGTGCAAAACTGTCACACGGCAATGGGTTTTCAATTGAAAATGTGAAGAGATGTAGCAGTATTGATCTATTGTATAAAAATGATGTGGTTGTCTTCATAAATAAGACTCTTGACGAATGATATAAGGTACTACTATATAGTATGTTTACAAGTCAAATTAAGTTTGAAACTTATAAATGGTTTAGCCGTTTAGGTAAGGTTCTCTTTCTTGGTGTATAACGGTTTGCGTGTTGGTTCATGCCTCTAGGATTACACCAAAGAAACACATAAATACAAAAAGGAATTGAGTTTTACTGCTTGCAATTTGTTCTACATACTAAAACACAAACTAAATACCTAAACCAGTGCAAATAAAATTGCTACTAAATTTGACATGTGAACCGAATTGGCCCGTACCCATCAAAATTAACCTACATTGTGTGGGTTGTATCTAATATGATGTTATTAAAATATCTTCTCTTAATGAAGTTAAGAAATATGAAGTGGAATATAATATGTTGCATGTGTTGTACTGAGCTTATTTTAGATTTTGAATTTTTTTATATGGACTAACTCACTAGTTTAGTGAATGAAAGAAAGCATGCTACAAAGAACTTCAACTTAAATCCACAAAACTTTTAATCCGTTTTGAGTTACAAGATGTATAAAATATGAGTTTATCTCAGAATCATAAACATAATAAAATAAATGAATACGTGACTCGGATACTATTTATAGCATATAGCCCGGCCTCTCTCTCATAACACAAGTATGTCTACTTTGCTTTACTTGTAATAATTCTTAATCATTTGATGGTTATCAAAATCAAAATACTACTAGTATATATATAGCTCTTATTTTGTATATTTGTGTAACCTTTGTGTGATAGATATTCGATATTATATTAAGTGATATTAGAATACGAAATGTAAAAAAGAAAAGGTTTTGCATAAATGTATCAGATATGAATTGAATAGCATATAGAAAAAAAATTAATTCTAGTTGTGAATCAAAATATTAAAACATATTTGATGAACTTGTTTTTTAACAAAGAATTAAATAGTATAGATTTTAAAGGTAACATTATTCACTACATCACTTTGTCGCCTAATATCATTCATCACCCTTAACCTTTTGCAAGTCCAATATAATACACACACACGTAACATATTTAGTTAAAAGATAATATGTCATTAAACAAGTATGTTTAAATATTTTAAATTAATTTAAGTACCGTAAACATGTTTTCCTAATGTTTTAGTTATCTGCTTATAATTGTTTATAGATAGTCTGTTTACTTATTTTGAAGTAGTTAAGTAGATACAAATTCCAATTTTTAAAAATGATTTGACCAACTCATGTTTTCACCTATCTGTTCACTTTTCTGTCATTGACTCGAAATCATACTAGAAGTTATTAACATGCCATCAAAGTTCAAACATATATACTAAATAAACATATAGCATGAAAATATAATTAAAGCCTAATTATTTGCTGTTAAAAAAAATGCCTAAAATATTCTTGTAGCATGATAATGACCACAAAAACTACCATACATAATTAAATTTTTACTTTAGCATAAAATATCAACCACCTTTTGTCTTCTGTCAAGAACTCAATTATGTATTCAAAACAACTGACTATAAAAGCAACCCTAACGACCCAAGTCACCCCCTCACACCCATCTACTGAACCACAGCCTCCACCACCATTGTCATTTTCACCAAAACTGTTGAATCTTTACTCAAAGGGGTGAGTAAAATGAGCAATAGAGATGATTATTTTTACAATGAAAACATCCATTCAAACACCCTTCAAGAACATTACATTCCATCACCTATTTACCTTCCATTAGAAGATGAAGCTGTCTTCTGTGACTTTTTCCAACAACAACAGTTTCTCTTGAATGATCATCATGAGATAATGACTAATAATGTACAATCTTCCAATGGAGAATCTTGTTACAACAATGAACATTTGGTTTCCAACACTCCCATTGTGGAGCCTAATGATAACAGTCCAAAGAAGAGATCTTCCAAAAGATCAGACCGCCACAGCAAGATTAACACGGCTCGCGGTCCTAGAGACCGAAGGATGAGGCTGTCCCTTGATGTGGCTAAAAAGTTGTTTGGGCTGCAAGACCTACTCGGGTTTGATAAGGCCAGCGAGACGGTTGATTGGCTGCTAACCGAATCAAAAACCGCGATTCAAGATCTCCTTCATGACCGCGACTGCAGCTTTATGGGTGCATCCAACAGTGCATCATCTACTTCAGAATGTGAGGTTGTGTCTGGAAGTAATGGTGGTCTGTTTATGGTCAAGACTATTGATGATCAAGAAACTACAAAATCTTGTGGAATCCGCAAGAAACATAAAGATAAAGGTACTAGAGTTAGAAAATGTGCAGATTTTCATCACCCTCTTGCTAAAGAAACAAGGGTAAGGGCGAGACAACGGGCAAAAGAGAGGACGATTGAAAAGCAGAATAACTATAAGCATGGTATTGTTCAAGACTCAACATTTAGACCATGTATAGATCAGGTGATGGATCAAGATGTAAACCAGTTAGGATCTTGGAGTACTTTCCATGAAAGTGAACGTCAAATCATCGATCAATTCGATGAAATAAGCTCTAACTTCAGATTTAACCATGGATTTGTTGGTGATAATTCTTCCTTATTGATGACTGGCAATTGTAATCCATTCTACTTTTTGGATTACCAGCATAGTTATGGACTAATTGATGAGGTAATACTAGCTTTTTACAGTAATCACGTTTAATTTCTTGATGAATTATTACGCGTATTTGATACCCAATGTGAACTGATCGATCTAAGCAGCTTCATGTAATTTCTTTTGCAGCATCAGTTTAACTGTGTTCAGAAAATGAAAAGCATTTGAAGATAACAACAATTAAGTCAGTGTTTCCTTCCATATAATTACGGTTCCGGACAAAGGGATTGCAGCTAGTATCTCGTGTGTAGATTAGGAGTATGATTAGATGGGTATCTATGTTTAAAATTATTGTTTTTATTTTTTTTTTCTCATATGGTTGCCAATGGTATTATAAGATTAGACCATGGGTGTTTGTTTGATGTAATATGTCATGTACTAATTTAGATGTTTCTAGATTGACTCAGCTGCGTGTACAGTAGTTAATGAATAAATGTGAACAGCATTATTGCCGCTTAGTTATAAATATTATGCTACTGATACTCGTATTAATTCAGCTTCTCATATATCTGTCTCTTGGTGTTTGATACTTAAATGATGAATAGATTCATTAATCCCTAACATATACTAATTCCAATCTATGCACTTTCTTTTGTTCACTAATCATCTATATATCTTCTGTCCATACTCCTGCTGCTGATCCAAAAGTGTGAATGCTGTAAAACCCAACATATCAAACTGATAATTGAATCAGACATCATAGGTGATTTGTAACAAGGCTGATTGATAATGATTGCCATGAGTCGAACGAAACTTGTGATGAAATGAACCAAGAAGTCTTCACTAATTCAGAATCTGATCTCGAAGAAGCATGGTGAATAACACCACTGAAGATGGGGAAAGGTGAGGTGCTGCAATCAATTCTTTGTTGCAGTATGTTGGTTTAAAAAATGTATTTTCTTGACACAATTAGGAGAAATGCAACTAGAATCTGAAGAGGAAAAAAAATATTCATATTTTTTATAGAAGAGTAACTTGAGATACCATTTGTCAGGATCATAATCATTTTCACTAAAATTTTCTCGCATCTCTCTCATCTTAAATAATTACCTTAATTACAAATAATACTATATACAATTCTTTTACTATTAATAATTAAAAAAGAGATCTATCTATTAATATTATTTCTAAATAAACAATTGTTTTTATAAAATAATAAATTTTTCTAAAGCATACAACTTTTATAAAAATACTATATATTTAAAAATTGGTATTTTTAAATTTCAATTTTTTAAACCAAAAATAATTAAGTTTGGGAGTTATAATAATAAATATTTTTAAAAATGATATTGTTATACAGTGTGTTTTAGAACAAAAAGTTTATTTTTATTTTTCGGAAAAGAATTTAAAAGAAAAAGTTGATATCACTGTTTAATTAATTATAGTCATTTCTCATACGTAATTTCAGTCATATCATATCTTAAAATATTATTTTATAATTTATAAATTTAATTATATTAATATTTTATTTATTCAACCCGTGTAATACACGGGTTTACTAAAGCTAGTTTATTATATATTAAGATTAAGGTTAAGATTTGCAGCATGTCAAGAAAACTATCATTTGGTAACTTACCAAAGCCATAAAAAAATATCAAAATCTAGCCAAAATATTACAAAATAAAGGATACTATAAAGATGTAAGAAACTAAAATCAACAAAAAAATATAATTCTAAATAATAATCATTTTTGTATTCACATGTGCGTATAAACAAAATCGCTCACAGGAATGTAAAATCATTAAAGGGTGCTGGATAAAGGGTCAGAAGGATCAAACACAGGTCCGTTGAACTTTGCATTTTGATGCAGTCGGAAACAGAGAGATAGATAATTGAACCTGTTGATTCAACAAGAATACCAGGAACAATCCTTCTAACTATCGTTGATTCACTAAGAATACCGATAATCAGGGTTGATCACTAACACACACAGTGATAGAGAGAAAAAACAAATTTTTATTATAACTTGCAATAATATTTCTCCCATCTCTTACAATCATATAAAGAAACAAAACCAAATTCGAACGGGCCACAAAACATAAACGGGCTGAAAACTGGGCCAAAAGCAAAGTCCATCAAAATGTAAAAATAAGATAAAAATTGAAATAACTCCTAAAATAAGCCGTTTTTGGGCCGAAACGATGACCCAAACCGCCTATGGCTGTTTGTGAAAAAGTACTCCTCGGTCCAACGGTCGTTTTGACTGGTCGTGGGCCCAAAACGGAGACTTCTAGCCCAAGTTAGGGCCATTTCAGTGAAGCCCCTTTGATAAGCGATCTTGGGCCTCCAAAAAGGCTAAAGCTTGCTCATCCACACTTGGGCCCACATCACATTTGGTAATAGAAACTCCATGGAACTTTTTTAAACCTATACTTAACGTCACCAGTTACACCTTCAGCCAGTGACACCTTCATTAATGTTGTTATATATATACATACATATATATATATATATATATATATATATATATATATATATATATATATATATATATATATATATATATACTATATATATATATACTAGCTTTAGTAAAACCCGTGTGTTACACGGGTTGAATAAACAAAATATTAATATAACAAAATTTTTTATAAAATGATATTATAAGATATGATGTGACTGTAATTATATATAAGAAATGACTATAAGTAATAAAACAGTTATATTAATTTTTAAAAAATTGTTTTAATTTTTCTTAATTAGAGATAAAATTAATAAATAGATCTCTTTCTTAATTTATTAAATTTAAAAAAATGTTAAATAATATTATTAGTAATTAAGGTAATTATTTAATAGGGAGAGAGGCGGGGGGAAAATTTTGATGAGGATGATTGTGGTGTTGACATGTGTCATCTTAAGATACCTTTTTATTAGAGTAGGAAGATAGATATATATATATATATATATATATATATA
>JACVEC010000037.1:0-162468 GCA_025215565.1 Flaveria ramosissima | reverse complement strand
AGTTATAAGTGGGATAGACCCTCAACCTCGTGCATCTCTCAATTTTTTTTGTAATGAGGCATTAAAATGTTATTACTAAAATAATAACAATAACCTCGTATATGGTTTACAGAATTTTTGACAGAATTAAAATTAAAAAAAAAACATAATTTATAAATATATGAAAAATAAGATAAATAGATATATTGAGAGTTGTTCTAATACATACAAATCATCATAAATCAATCCGTACTTACGGATAGTTACAATAGAAAAAAAAAAGAAAAAACTTCTTAAGTTGAAAACGCAAAATATTACCTCCACCATTGTTAAGATTTATACACTCCATCTATAACTCTACTTTTACATCTCTATTGGATAGATATTTTTAAGGGTGTGTATGGTCGATTTGGTTCAGTTTTTGCTTAAAACCGAAACCAAAAACCAATATTTCGGTTTCTAAGTTTTTTAAAATCTTTCGGTTTCGGTTTTTTCGGTTTTTTCGGTTTTTGATTTTTTGTTTCACTTCGGTTTCGGTTTTTTTGGTTTTACCGTTTGGGCTTCAAGTTTCGAAAGAAAGAAATATTTTAAAGTAATGAATTTAGACTAAAAACTTTGGCCTTACATAATTGTGTTGATGTTTAATTACAATCTATATATGTATATTCTTATAAATTAGTTGACAATAAATTCTATGCAATTCATAAAATATAAGAACATAAAATTCAATAAAATATTTTAATCTATTAATTTTATTTTTGAAACCTAAATATTCATTCTCGTTTATATAACATAAGTTAAATAAGTAACTAATAAGCTACTAATGTTTATATGTGTATGATTACACCTCTAAATATACAAGTTTGGCTGAATGGTTTCGGTTCAGTTTTTGTTACAAGCAAAACCAAAACCAAACCGAAAAGTTAGGTTTCTAAAAATCGTCAAATCAAACTGTCGATTTCTTAGCGGTTTCGGTTATTTCGGTTTGGTTGCATCGGTTATATTGGTTGCAGTTCGGTTATTTCGGTTTCTTGCACACCCCTAAATATTTTTTTCCAAACAAGTAATATGTAAACAACTACAAGAACAATGCAATGCATTTGTACGCATAAACAGGGGCGTCTCTACAGTATAAACAATTAAATCAACCGATTTAGGCCCCAAAATTTAAGGGCCTCCAAATTTCAAAATAAAAACGTACATTTTTAGAGATAAACGAGAAAGATAACAAAATTATCGAAGGATAATAAAATTATTGAAGGTTTATCGAGCTCAACCTATAAATTAAACTTGGTTCATCTATGTTGACTTACAAATATTATTAACCAAAAGTTCATTAAGTGCTCAATGTTAACGGTTCTTTTAAGTTTATCAATTTTAAATTTTTTTTACAATTAATTATCTAATCTACTAACTATTATTGGTTGATCTTAATTCAATTTCAATTATTGTTCTTTTGTTATGTAATCTATTATTGTCTGTTTTGATTTTAATTTATATTTGCAATTAATTTTTCTCTTTAATTCAATCAATCGTTATATGTTTATCATTTAATATGCTCTTTTTTAGTTGATGATGTTTAAGTTAATTAAGTTGTTTTCTGTCCTGAGTTGTTTTCTGTCACACTATAAACAAATTTATTTATGTCGCCAGTTTGAGGCAACGTCTTTAGGAATTACATATGGGTGAGAGCCTCAAATATTGTTTTGCTTTATGCTTTAAAAAATTTGAGTCGGCCCTGCGCATAAAAGATAATTAAAGTTATAGGAGAGAAGGTGAGACGGTTAGTTAATCCTCTTAACTATCACATTTAAACCAAAAATTATGCAAAATGATAAAAAACAAAGAGTTAAATATATGTAACTGCAAGTTATATACGTAAAGTTATAGGTTATTTATATATAACACAATATTTTTCTTGACATAATTAAAATAATTTAAATTAAATATATATACAGTTACCTAAAATTATGAGGTTATAATTTATCAAATACCCTTTAGACAATGCAAAAATTATTTATAAATGTAATAACTAGATGTGGTTTTTACGAGTTTTCATCAGTTGGTGCTTTTCCTTTAATCTCACCATAAACACATATAGACGCATATGCATAGAGGGATGTTTATTAGATATTGCCTTTAAATATACGTAAATAATTTAATCTTTCCACAAACATAAACACACATAGAGGGATGTTAATTAGATATTGTCTTTAATTAAATATGTATGTAGTATGTTAGATACTCGTGTATTGCCTAGTTTGAATAAAAAATCATTTAATAGTTAATAAAAAAAATTTAGATTTAATATATGATTGAAGTTATCTATACTTTAATACTTTAAGTAATGAAAACATAATATTTCTTTTTATTTTTATACTTTCGTATTGAAAAGAATATGTTTTTAAAGATTCGCATAAAAGTTGTTATAATAAATTGTTAGTTCTTTTAAAGATCTTGCTTATTAAAAACTTTGATGTTTTATTATTATTATTGTTTAAATTTTTTTAGTTTTTTTATAGAGATATGTTTAAAATTTATGTTTTTAAAGGCTTATTGCCTCAGAAATTTGGTATTCGAAGAGATTTTGATTTTTATTTTCTTAATTAAATATGTGAGTTTTATTTTCTTAAAAATCTACTTTTAATATAACCTCCACTAGTTTTTTTCTATTTGCGCTACGTGGTGGGAGTCCGATCGTTATTTGCCCGGCTCGTCGGAAACCATAAAAATAAAGTTTTGTGGCGTAACTCCATAATACTAAAATTTAGTAGCTAAACTCGAAAAATAAAACTTCACTATAAATAGTTTACTGGCCAACATTAATGTTAAAAAACAAATCGGTGACCAAACTATAAGATTTTAAACTTGAGTGGCCATAGCCACACGCTACAGGGCGAGAGTTTGATCATTTTCTCACATGCAAAGTTGTATTACTTTGGTTATTATATGTTCAGCTTGTCGAAAACCATAAAATTGAAGCTTGGTGGCAAAAACTCAAAATTATTAAACTTTAGTGTCCATACTCAAAAAAAAATCACTATTAATTGTTTAGTAGCTCAAACTCAAAGATTCTAAAATTTAGTGGCCAAAGTTAAATAAACAAAAGTTAAGATTGAAAGTGAAAATACTTAAAAATAATATGGTTAAATCTGAAAATATCAAAGTATGTCATTCATTTACCTTTTCATTTAATTATAGATCAATTGTAGAAAATCTAGATGATATGTATGTATTCATATACGTACGTACGTACGTACAAACGTATGTAGAGGAGAAATCAACTAAAAATCATATATATAATTAAAAGTCATGAAACCAAAGAAACTTATTTTCATTTATGTTTTTTTACATATAGTATATAAGGGTATAATACAAAAATTATGTTTTATTTAATAAATCCCCGTGATATACAAGGGATCTTTTACATTTTTTTATTTCATTAAAATTCTATCTCTCTCTCTATCTCAAACACCCACTGAACACTAGTGCTATCTTATTTGGGCTACACATGTAAACTTATGAGTTACATATATGTAACTCCTATGAGTTACATATACGTAAGTTGTGCTTTTAACTCTAAAATAAACTTAAAAAGTAATGCATATATGTAAATCATATGTAACTACGAGTTACATATGTAAAACTATGTGTCACGTAGTTACATATATATAACCAAGAGACTTTTAGTATTTTTTTTACATATGAATACTCAATTCTTCCTCCCCATCATTTCACTTTTAGTTCTTTCTTAATTTGGGTTTACGGATACATAAACAACGTATTTGCATACATTTAAACCTATGCTTACATATATGTATGCATGTGGGTTCAAACGATTAAACTATGTGTAATGTCTTACATATGAGTTCTCAATTATTCTTCTCCATCTTTTCGATCTTAGTGTTTTATGTGTTACATATATGTAAACAATGCATTTACATACATATAAACTTATGCTTACATATACATAAGCACGTAGGTTCAAAGATTTTTAGTATCTTTCTAATATGAGTTTTTAATTCTATTTTCTCATTTTTTCATTCACAACTCTCTATTTTTGAAATTTTGCTTACTCATACGTAAACAATTCCTTTTTATACATGCAAACCCATGCTTACATATACATAAGCTTACAGGTTATTTATTTGTAAGCATATTTGAAAAGTTACAAAACATGAATTGATTATTAGGTTGCTCTTTTTCATCTACTTTTTCGATCTTTTCTTCTAATTTCTTGATTATAGTTAGATCAAAAGTGGTTTTACAAAGATCATAAACCTAGGACCATTTTAGCCACTATATAACGTAGTCATGACATCCAAATCCTGTTTTTCAACTAAACTTAATTGACCAATTAAACTTAAATGTTACTTGAAGGTGCTAGACATGAACCAACGCTTTTGAGACATTCAACAAGCTCATACTTACAATTTAAAAAGAAAGATTGAGAGTGGATGTGAAAGACAAGGCTAAAAGTGGGTTTCTTAGTAGGACTATATTAAGACCCACTGCAGATCACAACATGATTTGGATGTTGTTTGTATCGCCTTAGGATTGTTAAATTGGCACGTGTTAGCTCCAAGTCGTTCCCGACTCATCACATCTCTTGTGGCCCTCAATGATTTTACGTTGGATCCGCATCATTACCAAGTTACGAGTTAGTGCTAATCCGTTGCTCCATGTCATTAGGACATGTGTAGGACACCGATTGATTCCTTAGTCCCCACATTATGACCCGCATCACCCTTACGATGCGGTTCATGTCGTCTTATCTTTTATTATGGCCTCAAAGGATATTGCCTATTATGTTTATTCAAGTAAGGGGTTTTGCCCCTTGGACCCAGCAGGGATTAAAGCCCCTTGGAACCTTAAACTCCACTACTAGGGGCGTTGTCCCCGGACCCCTACTTGTTTGCGAGGTTCTATTTAACTAAGGGTATTATGTAACACCCGGAAATTTTCTTTGAAGCCGACGAAAGAAGAAAAGAAATAAAGTCCAAAGTCGAGGGACCAAACTTGTCAAAACGGTAAGAAACTTCGAGAGTGAGAGTATAAAAGGGGGAAGGCCCCACACCCTCCCCATTCTTGCAAAAACTCAGCCAAGGGAGAAGAGAAGGAGAAAAAGAGGAGAAAAGCTTGGTTCGGGTGGATTCGAGTGTGAAAATCGAAGTGTAGCGGGTCAAATCGAAGCTCTACTCGTCGGGATCGTTTATGTGAGTTCTAGGACCCCTCTTTTACACGTTTTGAATGATTTTGGGGCTGGAACACATCTGAAAACCATTTTTCGGGTATTTGGGTGTAAACCCGTTTATGTATGTATGTGTATGATTCGTTTGGGGCTCGATTTCGGGCTTGGTTGTGCTTGAATGGCATCGTGGTATGCTTCCCTAAGGTTTAGAATGGTTGATTTGAGCTTAAAAGAGATTTGGAAGAGTTTGGAGGCCGAAAATGGCCGCTGCAATTCGGGAGGAACTGCATTCTGCGCCCAGCTAGGGCTATGCGACTAGAGGTCCATGCGTTCGAATGGCATGCGACTGGGTCCATACGCACGAAAAGAGTGCGACTAAGGTTCATTCGTATGTGAGTAGTGCGACTGAGGGCCATACGTATGAGGGCTATGCGACTGGAGGAAATGCGGATGAGGGTCATGCGACTGAATGAAATGCGGATGAAGGTCATGCGACTGAATGAAATGCGGATGAAGGTCATGCGACTGAAGGTCATGCGACAGGAATCCATACGCCTGTGAGTCGTGCGATTGAGGTTTATATGCACGAAAGGTGTGCGACTGGGGGCCATTCACATGAAGGTCATACGACTGAAGTCCATACGCCCGGATGTCATGCGATTGAGGTTCATTCGCATGGGAAGCATGCGATTGGAGGCTATGCGACTGGAGGTCCATTCGCTTGAGTGTTCTCATACGCATGAGAGACCATGCGACCGAATAGGGTCCATATGCCCGAATGACCATAGTATTTTCTGACTTTCGGGAAGTGCGGACGTAGGCTCGGACCTTTGGGGTTGTAGATGATGGGATGGGCATGGATGATGTAAGATGATTTATGATGATGGGCTGATGATGATGATGATGATGCGAGCATGATGATATGTGATGCCGTATGGTTTTATATGATGTGATGTGCGTGATTCGTGTGATGTTTATTGTCGTGTGAATGTGCATGATGTATTTTATGTATGTATGATGTTGTCGTGTGTGATGATGTTGTATGTTGTTATGTTCCTTATTGTTATGTGTGATTGTCTCCCCGTGATTTGCGTTGAACGTTAATGAATGTAATGAAAGTATTATGTAACGTAAAGTGGAAGATAATGAAAAGAGGAACGTAATGAATGAATGCAAGCATGAACGAACAAATGAGAGTAAAAATGGCTTGCAAAAGAAGAAAGGAGGTTCACGACTCGCTGAGAGTTGTTAGCTCAACTGTGTGTGTATTATAACGTGCGATCTTGGCTAACTCATAAGGGGACATAGACACAATAGGGAGTTCAGTTTTAGTAACTGCTCCGATACGTGCGATGTGGTATTTACTGTGTGCTATGTAGCGTGCGATTTTGGCTACCTCATGTGGATTATGTAGCGTGCGATCTTGGCTAACCCATGAGATGGCATGCGATTCTGGCTAAACCCCAAGAGTTCTCACACACACAGGGGGAGTCGGTCTTGGTGACCACTCCGTTGGTGCGATTTGTGCGATATGTACGATGGACATCATAAGGGACTATAGACACAGTGGGGGTTCAGTTTTGGTAACTGCTCCGATACGTGCGATGTGGTATTTACTGTGTGCTATGTAGCGTGCGATTTTGGCTACCTTATGGTGCTATTTGTGCGATATGTACTTTGGGTACGAAGATGTGAAGGTGCGATTTGTGCGAAAAGTGCGATATGTATGAAATGAACGAACGTAAGAAAAGACGTTATAAATGAATGAAGAGAATGATAATGTACCGTGCGATGATTAATGAATGAAGAATGTGACGAATGTAATGGAAGATAATAATTATATTATCTGTATGTACGTATGATGTGTGGTCATGTATGAAAGCATAGTATGATTTGAAAGAAAGTAAAGAATGGTTTTAACGAAATAAAAGTATGTTTATTTAAAACTAGAACTCACTCAGCAACGCTGACTTTGATGTGTTTCCAGTTGGCAGGTATGTTGCTGAAGATGGCACGGGGTGACTACTTAGTTCCTTTGGGATGTCATCCAATGTTATAACGCTTTTGTAATGAAAATATAAAATGACATTGTGTAATGAACAGTTGTATTATTTTGCAAAAGCATTTTGATGAAATAAAAATGTTGTTCTTAATGTTTCCGCTGCAACGCTTTTATGTAACATGATGAAAATATATGTTTTATGTGCGATGAGTATCCAAATATAAGCGTCTCGGAAAGGGGCCTTACATATTACAAGTAATTGCATTGACCTTTGAAAGAAAAGAGAAAGTGATGTGAGTGATTAAATGGCTATAATATTCTTCTAATAGAAAAAATAATATAAGCATATCTTAAAAAATAACACATGTTATTTCTAGTCATTCCTTTATTATATATATATAGTTATATATATATATATATATATATATATATATATATATATATATATATATATATATACATATATATATACATAGATATACATATACATATATATATACATATACATACATATATATATATATATAATTATATAGATTATCTATATCTATATATCTAATATATGTCTGTATTGTCTATTCTCTGTATATATATATCTCTATCTATGTATCTATCTGTATCTAGTAGATCTGTGTTATATCTGTGTATCTCTCTATGGATCTCTCTCTCTCTATCTCTAGAGAGATCTCTTCTCTCTCTCTCTCTCTCTCTCTCTCTCTCTCTTCTCTCTCTCTCCCATCTCTCTCTATCTCTCCCTCTAGAGATCTCTCTCCCTCTCTCTCTCTACCTCTCTCTAGAGATCTCTCCCCTCTCTAGACTCCCTCTCTCTCTCTCTCTCTCTCTCTCTCTCTATCTCTCTCTCTCCTCTCTCTCTATCTCTCTCTCTAGCTCTATCTCTCTCTCTCTACCTCTATCTCTATTCTCCCTCTCTCTCTCTCCTCTCTCTCTCTCCCTCTCTCTCTCTCTCCATCTATCTTCTTACCTCTCTATCTCTCCCTATACTATCTCTCTCCCTCTTCTCTCTATCCCTCTCTATCTCTCTCTATCCTCTATCTCTCTATATCCCTCCCTCTCTATCTATCTAGACCTATATCTCCTCTCTATCTCTTCTCTACATCCTCTCTATCTATCTCTCTCATATATATATATCCTATCCTCATATACTATCTCCTCTATCTATCTCTCTCTCTCTATCTCTATATCTCTCCTATTCTCTATATATATATATCTATATTATATATATGAATCTTTATTTGAGTACCATTAATAACATAACAACAAAAGAAGTAATTCTAGCCTTTTACTAGGTATAATTTAATTTAATTATAATTTATTATAAATGTAAGTATGCCCGTTGAATTCAACAAGAGTTTAGATTTAAGCAACAATAACCGAAGGTCGCTGGAAGCTGTAATGGCGATGGTAAGGCTGTTTGGTGGTTATAAAGGTCTTCGGTGGTGTGGCTAGCTATGTTAGGTAGCGGTGATGACAAAAATCCTTATATGCAACGGTGGCAACGTTACTGGTTACGCTTCTTTGTCTTCCTCCCCTTTGAATTTTGTGACAATTTAGCAATTTTTTTAAAGTCAAAATAAAGAATAAGTATAATATTTCCTCCTACCTTTGCAATACTATGATAAGCTTCTTTTGGGGAAAACAAGTAAGATCGAAATAACAAAAACCGGCAACGATACACCAAGAATGAATGCTATGGTGGACTTAAGAGACGTAAGAAGACAATACCTACATGTTACTCTATTATCTGCAAAACATACTTGTACTTAGTTGCTTGAAACTAGGGGTGTTCATTTTCGGATATCCGAAATTCGGATATCCGAATTTCGGATATCCGAAAATTTCGGATAGTGAATTTCACTATCCGAATCCGAATCCGAATCCGAAATTTCGGATATCCGAAATTTCGGATTCGGATTCGGATATCCATTCGGATATCCGAATTTTAAAAAAAAGTTGTATTATTTAATAAATTTTATAAAAATAATAAATTTTATTAAAATTTATTTCATATATCCGAAGTTTTTATTAAAATATCCGAAATATCTAAAAATATCCGAAATATTTAATTAATATTTAATATTTTTAAATTTTTATAAAAATAATTTGGATATTTCGGATATTTCGGATATCCGAAATATCCGAAAATTCTCAAAATCACTATCCGAATCCGAATCCGAAATTTCGGATATCCGAAGTTCGGATATCCGAATTTTCGGATATCCGAAATTTCGGATATCCGAATTTCGGATTTTCGGATATTTCGGATTCGGTTTCGGATTCGGATATTTTTGAACACCCCTACTTGAAACATTATTACTATGATATTTAAATAAGTATAAAATTGTATATGGTATTATATTAAGGGTTTTCCTTTGTTATTACTCATTAAAATATTTTCTTATTCTCTTTATAACAAAGAGCATTTTTACAACAAATGTTATTACCAAGTAGATAATCATTGAACATAATCATATCATTAAACATGTAAACTTCAGGATTTAAATTCAAATGTGAAATGTATCATTTATCATCAAGCTATCCTTTTTTGAAACTACATTAAAGAAAGTCATGTGACTTCTATTCACATTTAATCTGCTTACCCTCAATAACTAATTTTTTCATCCAACTAAATCACTAAAAGTGTTTACTTCTATTTATGTCCTTAGGAATTTCAAAGAAACATGTCTCGTACTTATGGTATAAGCATGAGGTCAAGCATGACATATGCACCCTTCCCATTTGAATGCAATGTTTATTCCTTTATAAAAAGTAGTTACATAAGGTCAACAAACAATATTACAATATATCTAACTACTACATTCATACGCCGCAAGTATACCAACTTTCTCAATGCAACATTCTTTTCATATTGGTTTCACGAAACATTATGAAAACACTATATTAAAACAATCATATCAAAAAGCTATAGACAAATCTTCTGATATATGCAGTTTCCATATATTACTTAGTGATTCACAATACCACTACTGACCAAAGGAATTTATCCGATGATAACTCACAGGTGAAAATACAATATATCAATGCACTGGTACCTAAAACATCACAGATGGATGACTAATGGAACTTTTAGTGAATCAGAAATATTAGTACACCAACGTAACGCAAATGAATTATTGAACAATGTCACAGACGGATCATCGACATGTGACAACCATAACTACCAATTAATTTATTCCATCGGTGTTATTCCATCGGTGATAGCTGTTATAATTCAAAAATATTTTGATTTTTTGTGTAAACAAATATAAATTTTATAAAAATAAAATGACGTGTTCTGAATAAATAATTTTATTTCAATTAAATGTTTAAATAATATAAAACAAGTTCATACAATAAAAAAAACTATCACTACAAGAAGACCGGACTAACACTCATGGATAGTTCCATTGGTGATCATCAGTCACAGGCGTCACCAACGAGAATGCGTCAGTAATAGTCTGCCGGGAAAATGGTTGGGCAATACATTTTCCGATGGAAATTTTTCGGAAGTTTGGGACAAATCACCGAAGTCATCTTTACCGATAGATCACCGATGGATGATAGTTCGACCTAGTTTCACTATTCTCCGACAAAGATTCACATTGCACACGGACAGCAATGTATATTTTACAAAATTACTGACCGCTTACCCCTTGCTAATCCGTATGAAACCTTATTTGAAGGAAAAGTGACATTTAAAACTTTTAATTTATCTTCTGCTATACAAATGCACATATGTAATTCTGTAAATTACATTCTTTAATGCGATTACAAATTCATAAATTACATTACTAAACTATTAAACTCTCCTTTCAGGACAATGCAACCGGCAACCTCTCTTCACTAGCATGGGCGTCGACTACTCCTCGATGAACTAATATTTTATTCACTTAAATTCGAACTTAGTTGATATCATTCTTGTTTCTGTGATTAAAGCCCTGATCAAACCTTATTATTTGAATCAAGCAAATAGTGTTGCCTCTAATACCAATTGCTGAACGAACATCAAAGAATATGAAAATTAAAGACGACTATAGATGAGGAAGAAAATTACAACTCTATTTGACCTTTCCTTTATTAATACACCAACCACCATTCAAAAACTGGTTAACTAACTAATACCAACTGATTACTTAAAGTTACACAACAGGCCCTTCAACTATGAGTAATTTGACAAATATTGATCAACGTTTAATTGACCACACAACGATTTCACTAAAGATAGCAATTGTTAATATTCTCTAGGAAAATCTCATATCAGTTGTAGACATTAGAGATGTTGGATTACAAGGAACATTTAGCCTCTAATATAATTAGCGCGTTTAGGCGCATTCACTATGGATAAAATGATAACTTCACAATTAAGCCTACTCAAGTGGCAGCATTCTCAGGATCAATAACCTCATGGGAAGTTTTCACTGGGCAATTAAAAGCAAATTTGTTAGCTCGTAGGGCAAAATGAATAATACTGGTGGTATGAGGGGTCGGGTGTTACAAAGGGTATCAAAGCCAGAGGTCAGATTGGTATGCCAACGAGAACACAAAACTTCGTAAAAAGGGTGGAAATGTAAAATCACATTGGTTGAGGGGAGAATGAAACATTGCTAATAAGGGGTGAAACCCCTCATCTACCAAGACATGTTTTACCTAGGGTGAACAATTCGTCAAGTGAATACAAAGCCATGAATTTCTGGATAGGCAACCATTCAGCGGCAAAGCAGGTAATATTTTGGTACGGTTTATGTAGGTTGTCAAGGATGTGAGTCCGCAGTGTTTTGTAGTAGGACACCTTATGCAAATTTCACATTCATGAATGGGATGATATGGCAAACATCATGGGGGACAATGAGTCCAAAAAGAGAGGGTTGATTGTAACACCCAAGGCAAACCACACATCGTTATTGAATGTGGATTAGATGAGAACTCCACAATTAAGGGTGACCAAATGTTAAAACGCAACCAAAATTAATATGTGATCGTATCATCATGTGTAATATACTATATGTATACGATTATTTGAACTATCACTATATAAATATAATACGTTCTCTCATTTTTTTAAATACCTCATTCCTATACAGTTGATTATTTGCATTTCACCTTCTATTAATCAAATGGCAAATTGAGTTGTTTTTATATATGTGGGCAGGGGTAGATGGGTGTTTGCCTTCCATCACAAACCAAAGAATAAAAAATTCCCTATCAAATATGTGTTCTTTTCTCAACCATAGCAAAGTCGATCCACACATCACATTGTTTATTTATTTTATTACTTTTGATTCTTTCAAACGCTTTTGAAAACTATATTCGTAGTCTTATTCCATAAAACTCAACCCGACTTCATTCACATCACAAATTCAAATTAATAGAACCTTACTTGATTATACATAGAGAGATTCGGAAGTGTAATTAATTAAATTTAAGAGGTCCATTTTAAATTTTTTTATAAACTGGTTCATAAACTTTTTTTAACATTTTATGCACTTCTTTTAAGCTAGAAGATCAAAGGATTATGGGTTTACACACTTTTACTCAATTTCTTTTTCTTTAATTATAATTTTCTTATTTATAAACTTTCAAAATGATTTTGGGAAGTGAAAAGAGTTTTATAAAGAAAGAAGGTTTATGAGTTGGGTAATATGACATGACATACGATAATAATCGTTTTTAAAAACTTTATACTCTTCAAAACTCTTATCGTGTTGAGTTTTGGGCCCATGAACTCGATTAAAATCTCTAAATACGTGTTTACCATTGTGTTTGCAAATTGACTAGATAATTGATGTTTCAAATTTAAGATAATTTTTAATGTAAAATTAGAAATATATACAACTACGATAGATTAAATTGATTCATATGCTTATAACTAGCGAAAGAAATCGTGCTTCACAACAGAGGACTTAACGATTTTCAACAAAGTAAGATAAAAAGATAGGCAAAAAATATTCTCAACGAAGACCTATTACGCACGTTATGGAGTCTTTTTATTTTATTAAAAAGCATATATCAAAGAAAACTTTATATAAGAACAACAAAGCGTAACACACGCTTTGAGTAGCTTTTTATTTTGCTAAAATCAAATTTATCCTATCTTGGAATACCACCCTCGATCTCGTGGTGGATTTTCTTCACTTAAACCCTTATATTAGTAGTTAAAATACATATCAAACCTTCTTGATTTGTTTACTTTTCACTTATTTCTTTATGATAATAGGTAAAATACAAATTAAACCCTATTGTTTGTTTAAAAATTTTTCACCAGAAAGTTATAAAATCAAACTTATTCATGTAATTTTTTTATAATTATAATTTTTATTATTTATTCATTTTTTATTATTTGATGTTATTTTAGGTTTTTTAGAAATTAATTTAAGTATTTTAGATATATAATTTTACAAATACCATGTTTCACCTTTTTACTTTTTTTTATTATATGATGTTATTTTAGTTTTGTTAATTAAGTAAATTATTTATAATATATAAGTTTTGATTAGATAAAAAGTTTAGTTATGTGGAAATTTTGGGATGCTGCCATGTCTAGAGTAGGTTCAATGGTTTACAAACGATTCATTTTCAAGTGAATTATCCCAATAGCGATTCAAGACATTTTCTCTTAAACAACATTATTTTCTTAAATTAAAATTCAAATTAAAAAATCTTAATAATCATTTAAAGTTTTAGAAAGAGATACAAACCGTATTTTAAAATATCATTCTCCTATAAAATAGTGTTTTATGGCAAGTCTTGTTCCATTCTCAATAAATTTAAGCTTTTATTCGGTTCACAAAATCTTTTGTACACTTCTCAACGAAAACCTAACATGTATGTTACGTAGCGTTTTTATTTTGTTAAAACACTTTTGAATTGAAACTTATATAAGAAAAAAAAACGTAACACATGCTTTGTGTAGTTAAAATCAAATTTATCTCGTCCAGAAACACCACACCACCCTTGATCCCGGAGTGAATTTTTTCATCTAGTCCTTTATTGAAAAGTTAAAATACAAATCAAACCCTTTTGATTTGAATTCTTTTCACATAGGTATTTATTTAATAGGTAAAACAAAATTAAACTGTAACCGAATTGTATCAACTCGTAGATAGTGTTTTTTTAAGATAATGACAATGGATAACTGAATCGTTATCAAACCAATTGTTTTTATAAGCTCAATAGCTTTAGTAAACTCGTGTAGTACACAGACTAAATAAATAAAATATTAATATAATAATAATTTATAATTAAAAACAATATCCTAAGAGAAAATATGATGAAAATCATATGAGTAAAGAATAAGTAATAAAACAATGATATCAATATTTTTAAACTTATTTTGAGAATACAAAGTACTAAAAAATATCATTTTTAGAAATCTCCTTATTATAATTCCCAATGTAATAATTTTTGATTAAAAATTTTTTTACTTTAACAATTAGTTTCAAAACAATCTGTTTTAAAAATGTCGTATTTAAAAATCTTCTTATTATAACTCTTAATTTTAATTATTTTTTGTTTATAAACTCTTTACAGTCTAAAAGCACCAGTTTAATATATTTCATATTTTTTAAAAAGTTTAATGTTTAGAAAATTTATTATTTATATAATTTTTTAGAAAAAAAATTAATAATAGATCTTTTTCTTGATTATTAAAAACTATTTGTAAATATATATATATATATATATATATATATATATATATATATATTATATCTTATGATATTATTATTATTAGTAATTAATGTAATTAATTAATAAAATAGAGAAGCGTGAAAATTTTAATGAAGAAAAATATAGTGTTGACATTTGTCTCCATAGATAAATAACCTTTTATTAGAAGAAGATGTGTTAAGTTTTTTTAAAACAAAACCAATATAAATTTAAAATTTATGTACGTACGTCGACACAGACTAACTAAAAACAAAACTACTTTACTTTTTGTTGATAAAACAGTAAATGAGATTTTGAAATTAAAAATTAATAATCACTCCATTCATCAAACTGGTTCAACAAGTTGGTTCAAATGGATGAGTTGAAAGGAACAATCATATATGCGGTTTCCGGTATCGGAGAATAGGAATTAATTAATTACCTTTATTCCTAATCACAATGTACTTTTGGCTAATGTGTATAGATTAAAAAATCATTTCACATTTCTATTCATATATCTTTAAATTCATTTCACATTATCTGGTTGAAAACTAAATATTTATCAATCCAAATATTCATCAATTGAGTTGCCTAATTGAGTTGATAGTGGCACAGTACGTGATTCTTAGAAAACAAAATACTGCGTGTGACTAATAACAAATTAAAAGTTTCAAAAGTGAGTTTCTAACTTTCTATAGAGTTGATATTATGAAATGTTAATTAATTTTAAATGATATTTTATGTTTTGACCTCTGACTTTTAAAACACGGTGACGACAAACGACGTTTATAAAGCTGAAAGCAACAAATACGGGTAATTGTATATTAGGCAAGTTGAACAACGAAAACATCATTCCTAATTTTTAAAACCAAAATCGAAAGCAATTATAATTTATCAGCTAAGCAGGTAATTTTATTTTTATCTTTGTTTCTTCCAACCGAGTTTGTTACTTTGTTTATAGTTTTTTTAATCTGTTTGTAAACTAATAAATAATTGTTCTTTAAATTTATTATAATAAAAAAATGTTTTACGTGGATATTTGGTACAATTGTAAACATCATAATTCTAATTTTTCTGTTTATCTCTCTTATGTTAACTATTAATGATATTTTTCTTTTTAGATAAATTTGGTTTTAATTAAAAAATAGATTATTTTATAAATGTAATTTTTAAAGAAATAATTTTTTTCAAATTTTTTTAAATAAAAAACTTTTGTAAAACACGAAATATTTTAAATTCGGTGTTTCTAAAAATTAGTTTTTTTTAAACCATAATAATTAAAATTTTGAGTTATCATAAGGAAACTTTTTAATATGACATTTTTTTAAAATGGTTTGTTTTAAAACAAATTGTTTGAGTTGTTTAAAAAAAATTAATATCATTAATTTTTATTACTTTTTATTTGCCTTACTCATATATAATTTCAAAACATATACTAATCACAATTAAATAAATTATTTTTATAATTAATAAACTTTTATTACTAACTATTTAAAATTTTATTTATTTAATCTGTGTAATACATAAGAAATTAATCTAGCAAAAATATATAATACGGAAAATTAAAAACATTAATTGTCGTACCACAATGTGAAATGTAAATTCAGGTATGATTTACTCATATGTACAAAATTTAACAGACAATATGCAATGTAATATTTGTTTAATGTTGGATCCAAAGCGGACTTATGTTGACGATATCATAATCACAGGATTTCAGGGAATTTTCATAAGTATATAGAGATGTATGTATAGATTTTTCAAGAGTGAACAATGTTTTTTAAACAGTGACTTCATTTGATTTTGATTTTGATGAAAAAGATGACCTAAGTTGAAGTGAAAACTGTTTATCGATTATCGAAATTTGATTTTTATAAAGACCCGCAAAACCCGCAAAAGATTGGAATAGTGATAACACAAATTTATTTGAAGAAGATAACTTATAATTGGAATTTAACTCTAACTAATTTAGCTTTGCATTTTTTTCCATTTATTGATCCGACCCGAACTGATATAGAAATATTTGTCTTTTTATGAAATTGGAGTATATTAAATCAGTAACTCCATGAAAACAAATTATATTTTGGATCCGTTACTAGTTGGACCTTCGGATGAATATCATATCTAAAATTAAAAAAAAATATTGTTATAATAACTATTACTATAGGCATATTACAAAACAAATAAATGTCTGCTTCCTTTGTCTCACGCAGGAAAGCATGAACATTTGTCTCACGCAAGAAAACATGAATTTTAGTTTGTTTGATGTGTAGAACCTGCTTTTAAGAATCTTTTCGGAATTGAATGTGGAAGACATTGAGAGCTCCTACCATACTCAGCTAGGTGTGACTGTCAGCTAGTTAGGTTATCATCAGACAATATAGTGCAACATTGTGTACCACTAGTAGGTACACCCACACTATTCGATGAAATAATGTTTTTTCTAATGTTACAAATAGGAGAATTATTGGTGTCCTCCAAGATCTTAAATGTCGACGTACAAACATCGTCTCTCTTGTAAATATAAATCTTTCAAGATCTGAAGTTAGAGATAAACACTAAATGATTATTCTTGTAAAATATCAACAGACTTTTAAAAATCGATTAACATTAATTTATTGATTTAAAAAAACGCTTCAAACTTAAACGTGACATACCTACAAGGTTAACAAGGAGAACCGAGCTCAAAAAACTAAAGAAGAACTGTATAAACTAAAGAAGAACCTAAAAAATTAACACTTTTAAAATTTTAACTGGAATTGATATTTTTCCGTGGCTTTGTACAACAAATGATGCGCAAATAATGAGTATGTTCCCTTCAAGTTTATTTATACTCTTTTATAGGTGTTGAACTCTACTTTTGTTTTATTGTTTGGTTGATATGGATAGCAAACATATTTATTATATAATATGAAGGGACAAAATTCTACATAACTAGTTGTTTATGCATAATCACTTGTATAGATGTAATAATATTGTTCTTAAGTGTCTTAAAATTGAATTAATTTACACTGTTGTTCAAATAGTTATATTATATAGTAGTATAGATAATTCTTCTATTTACTGTTGAGTAAGTTTCATATTAATTAGTATATATATGCACGATACATATGTGATGAATGAATATATGGACGTAAACAAATTTTCCCCTATTTTGTTCTCCTACTTATAAAACGTTATTATCACACCCTCTAACTCAATTGAGGCACTACATAACTTCATCCGCCTTCATTTTCTTGTTTTTCATAATAAGTGTTCATGAATTGTGTTTTGGCTGAGCCTCTATGGTTTATGCCCAAAGAAACAAACCACAGAGATGCATTAAATCCATCAATGGTCTCTTGACATCCACTCTAGCAGCAAGTTAACTTTTTTTGTCTAATATATCATACACGACAAAGTTAATTAACTTTTATTATTTATCTATATTTCTTCTAACTTAGAGTTCAAACTGCCTAGGTGGGTTAGTAAAAACAATTGATCAAAAATTTAAGACAAAATTAACGAATACCGAAAACTACTTTACATCATATTAAACAATATTGTTAGGGTTACTAGTATGACCTCACGGGTCCAGTTAGGTTTTAGGGTTTGCATTATATTTTCTATATATTGTAACCAACCTATTAATAATATTCATTCAGTTCTTTTACCAGCTTACATTGTATCAGAGCCTTAGGGTTCTGGTTATCTTCTTCTCCGTTGCACCATCACAAAAAAAACATACAAACCCTAGCCGTCGCCACCAAGTTCAAACCCTAGACAGGGCGGTGTGCCGCCACCATCACCCACCGCCCTGTCCCACCTTCGTCTTTTGTTTCTTTTCTTATCTAATTTCTAGTTTATGTATAATAAAGCTTCGTTATCGGTTAAGGATTCAAACCTACTACCCATATCCATTCTCTTGGTACGTTCACATCCATTCTCTTGGTTTGTTTCTAGATTATGGATTCCTATTTGCAGCGGTCACCATGTTTTCTTTGTTCTTTTTTTATTTCAATTTATCGGAGTTTTAGCCGCATCAAGGACCACGGTCCACGACCACCGATCTCAAACTACGGTTTGATTAAGTATTTCTATTATTTTCAGATTTACGAATCCAAGAGACCGCCACCTGACCACAGTCACCGGTCTTGCTTTCTTTCTTTCTTTATATCTACTTATGTCATCTTTTGATCTACGGATCCAAGAGAGTGCCGCTTGCTAGCCTTGAGACGTCGCCAAAGACTACTACGGTCGTCAGGTCTCAACTTATTATTCCAAGAATCAAGAACCATGAAGTATCAAACAAACTATGGATAACACAATCAACCAAAATATGGATGAAAACATCAAGCACAATATTATTTGTTAGCAATAGTTTGGATAGTCAAGTCGATCGAAGCATGTTTATCTTATTATTATTGTTTTATGTTTTTTTTTGTTTCTCAGTCCTAGCGTCAAGTTACTTCCGCTACCACTACGGGGGAGTATTAGACAATATTATTAGGGTTACTAGTATGAACCTATGGGTCCAGTTAGGTTTTAGGATTTACATTATATTCTCTATATATTATAACCAAATCTATTAATAATATTTATTCAGTATTTTACCATCTTACAACATCCTTTTGATTATTTAAAACAAAACTAATCTGATAAACTTACACATAACGAGTGATTATAAGTTATTAGATAAAATATATTCACCATATGACATGACATATATATTAGGTTATGTAGGTAGCATGATGAATTGAATAATCAAAAATTTCAATAGGCACCCTCTCAATAATTTTAAAGCTCACTAGTATAAGAATCATCATATGCACTGTGCTCTCGCATCTAGTTGATCACCAGGCTGTTTGAAATACACTCCTCCACAAATCTATAGCCTTAAGATTCTAAGGTACATTCTGGCCTATTAATCTTCATGTGGACCATTTCAAATATACATCTCTATATGGTCACGAGTTAGTCTTTTACCTACCTGAAATGTAACGTTCGCTGCTTTACTATTATCCAAATCATACTATTAAGAAACTAATTTCCCAGTAAATCAAATAAAAATATCCGGATGGATGGCGTAGGAGAATTTGCAACTAAAAATACTAGTATACATCTATCGATGTAATAGCTTAAAACATGTTTTTGAATTCAACTTTGAGAAGGCACACTTGCATTCGGTTAACATGCAAAACACATTAACTGTTCCTTTTGACATTCTTTTATAATTTCTTTTGCACTTTAAACAGGTTTGATATGAGTTTGCTTGTTTTTAGTTATAATTGACTAGCTAAACTTATGTAATCATCTAGGTTCAATTGAATTTTGATATGATTTGACTATATTGTTTTTGTTGATTGTAATTAAATTCTAGTTTAATTTAATTGTATTTGCGTTTGTTATTATTTGATAATATCATTGTTCGTGTGAATGTGTTGCAATGACAAATAATAACACTCCGTATGTTAGCATATTTATTCTTAGGTTGCTGATAATGTGATTTACAATCTAAGGCATGACATGACTAGGAATGGTTTTTGACGATATACATAATTAACAAGTGTGCTTCCACGCGCGACGTTTGGAAATATCATCAAATATATTGTAAACCTTTTGTAGGCTTACTAGCGTAAAGTGTCACCCCTCGGGTTTGGGTCACCCGGGTCATGTGAACCAATCAGGATTTATTTGATTATTTTGTTCAAAAAATCATTTTCAGATATTTATTGGTAGTGGAAATTTTATTTGTAAAATATCATATTATTATTTTATAAACCAACTCAATCTTCAAAACTGAATCATATTTTGATTCATAATATTTTTTACATAGATCATGTTCATATTTACAAGCCACATGATTTCAAATTAAATATGCGTTCATCTCTGCTTCCAGCTTATATAATTTAAACTTTAACGTTAGATACACTAACAGAGTTTATAGTGTGGCATGATCTAACGTCACATTTGGTCCAATTATTTTTTTTACATGTAAAAAATTTAAAATTCAATATCAGCAATATGCTGGTGAATAACATTTATGAGACACAGATCATATTCATAATTAAGCCATGAGCATATTAATTTAAGATCAACCATGCTAGGTCCATAAGATGAAACACATCAAGATCTTTCATTGTATACTGGCAATAGTTTATTATCGGATTAGTCGTGTAATCGTCAATGCCTAAGAAGTTTTAATACTTTAGGTGCCAAACCATTACCAGCCACGCTTAGGCATTATACCCCTTTTCGGATCCTTCCCATCACTTGTGCATCATTTCTAATCAGACCACACATACAATCTTAGTCTAATGCATGTCTTGTATTTCATCAACATTTAAATTAACTATAACTCATGTTGATTTTCAAGATAAATGTAAATCTTAAGGATTCACGAGTTTCGTTTTAAAAGATAAATATTCGTCATTCAATCACATTGAGCATTTTCTATGGTCTTAGGTTAGTTCCATATAGCTTAAAGAACATCTCGGCTATTCATTGAGCTTGAAATGTCTTCTAGAAATTTCTAGTAGCTTTGAATCTTCAACAATCTAGCGTTGGGTCATGGAACAACTAGAGGAGGAGTCTAGCACACAAATTGAGGCTAAGGGTGTAAACTTTGAGGTATGATAGTGTGTGTAAAGTGAGCTGAGACTCACCTATTTATAGTTGAGGTCGGTTGGTTGATGTAGCCGCATCCTCTGGGCGATGTGCCCCACATTATGTGTCAACTCTACATGTATGACATGTGTCACACATTCATTGCCTTAAGTGATGTTCCCTACATCCGCAACGGATGCATTTCACATCGGTGTGCACGTGTCAGACACATGCCCATTAGTCAGGGTCCAAGTGTCGTCTTCATATTGTTTTCTGTAAGGCCCCGTTCCCGGGACGCTTACAGCTGGCCAATCATCGCACATAAAACATAAAGATTCATTAATTTAAAGAAGACATTGCAGCGGAAACATTAAAGCAGACACTTCATTATAAATGATTTTTGCAAGTTAATACAACATTCGTTACAAAACATCGTTTGTTCGCATTACAATGCAAAAACATTATACAAAAGAATGCCATCCAAAAATGCCGAGTAGCTGCCCCGCGCCATCCTCAGCAACATTAGGTGCCAACTGGAAACACATAAAAAGTCAACGTTGCTGAGTGAGTTCTAGTTTTATAATAAAGCATACTTTACTTTCATTAAAAACCGTTCATTACTTTTGCATGATCACACATCATACGTACACATAGATAATCTCATTGTTATCTTCATTATTCGTTCTTTCTTTCACTCTTGATATCTTTCGTACCAATACCATGTGCTACACCCCAAACTATATGGCTACTGGGCCGAAGTCAATAAATAGACAGCTATACATGGTGCCGCAGTACCGGGGTAAGCGGTAGAGGTTCTATACAAATGGTCATTCACTAAGAAAGACCCCGATGTGCATCCTCCCGGGTAGCGAACCACACACCGTTGGGCTAACACCTTTAATGGCGTGTCCCGATATCCAATGCTTGCAAGACTTTCTTTACGTTCATCATTTATTAATGCATGCATTCATCATGTTCCTCTTTTCATCATCTTTCACTTTACGTTACATACTTTCAATTCATTCATTAACATAACACGTAAAGCCACAGGAAAGATGAACATTCATCATAATCAGAAACATCAACATATACAGTCATCATCATCATACTGGGCAACATTATACATACATAACATACATCATGCATAATATGCAACATCATCATCATCATGCCCAACATACCCTTTAAGGTCTCAAAAGTCATCTTACATGAACTTACGGGAATTTCCATGTCAAAACTTACATCTGCACTTTCCCCCGAAAGTCAGTAATTAAACTACACATTTTCCCGGGTACCACAACCCTACTTGGGCGTATGGACACCCTTCAGTCACATGGCCTCCAAGCGGCTGAACATCATGCGAATGGACCAATGCGGATGAACACCCAGTCGTGCGAATGGACCTCATGCGGATGAACACCCAAGCGAATGAACACCCATGCGAATGACCTCATGTGGAAGCTCAATGCGGATGAATCCTATGCGAATGGAGTTAATGCGAATGGACCTCATGCGGATGAAACTAATGCGAATGAGCACCTATGCGAATGGGCCCTCAGTCGCATAACTCCCCATGCGACTGGCCCCCAATCGTACGTATGAATCCTCAATCGTGCAAATGAACCTCAATCGCACCTCAATCGGCCGTAAGGCCTCCATTCGGTCGCCTAGCCCTAGCTGATGCAGAATGGAGTTCATCCCGAACCCAATCTGCCATTCTCAACCTCCAAGCTCATCCAAACCCATTCTAAGCCTAAATCAACCATCCTAAACCTTAAGAATGCATACCACAACACCATTCAAGCACACACAAGCCCGGAAACAAACTCCAAACGCATCACACACACGCAAACACATACAAATGGGTCAAACACACACACATACAAAAACGGGTTTTCCATGAGTTCCAGCCCGAAAATCGACCAAAAACGTTTAAAAGAGGGGTCTTAGAACTCACACAAATGACCACAACGAGAAGAGCTTCGATTGGACCCGCTACACGACGATTTGGCACTTTTGAATCCACCCGAACCAACTTTTCTCCCTTTTTCTCTCTTCTTTCTCTCAAATGCTGAATTTTGAGTGTGGGGAGAGGGTAATGGCTGCCCTCTCCCTTTAAATATCTCCACTTACCCAACTTTCTCTCGTTGGCGAGTTAGGTCCCCCGACTTTGGACTTTATTTCTTTTCTTCATTCGTCGGCTTCAAAATAAATAACCGGGTGTTACAAGTCCACCCCCCTTAAATAGGTTTCGTCCCCGAAACCTGTTATTCCTCGAACAAACGTGCGTAATGCTGCCTCATCTCTTCTTCAGTCTCCCATGTTGACTCGGATCCTTTCCTATGCTTCCACTGTACAGGCACAAGAGGAACCGTTTTATTTCTCAGCCTCTTCTCTTTTCGATCGATGATTGCCACTGGTTGCTCCACGTAATTGAGCCGTTCGTCTACTTTGATATCTTCTAGTGGAACAATCATATCTTCATCTGCCAAGCACTTCCTTTAGGTGATATACATGGAATGTCGGGTGAATTCCACTTAACTCATCTGGTAACTCTAATCTATAGGCCACCTCTATACCACCTCCTACTCGAGCAATGATTCGAAAAGGGCCTATGTATCTCGGGCTCAACTTGCCCCTCATTCTGAAACGAATGATACCCTTCCAACGTGAGACCTTCAACATAACCTGGTCACCCACCTGGAACTCAATCGGTCTGCGTCGTTTATCAGCATACGACTTCTATCTATCTTTGGCTGCCTTCATGAAGGCTTTGATCTTTTCAAGCTTCTCAGTCGTAGCCTCGATCACCTCGACGCTCCCTAACTCCTTCTGACCAATATCACCCCAACAAACGGGTGTTCTGCATCTCCTACCGTATATCATCTCATATGGGGGCATACCAATGTTGGCATGATAACTGTTGTTGTATGAGAATTCAGCTAACGGTAAGTGGTCATCCCAGCTTCCTCCAAAATCGATAACACATGCCGAAGCATGTCCTCCAAGGTCTGAATGGTCCTCTCGGACTGAGAATCAGTCTGGGGATGATAAGCCGTGCTAATATGTAACCTCGTCCCCATAGCGTCGTGGAATTTCTTCCAGAAATTGGATGTAAACCGGGTGTCACGATCAGATATAATAGACATCGGCACACCATGACGAGTTACAATTTCCCTGATGAACAGATCAGCCAACCTCTCAGATGAATATGTCTCGCGGATCGGTAGAAAGTGAGCACTCTTCGTCAAACGGTCAACTATCACCCATATGGCATCATACGCTTTCGGGGTACACGGCAGCTTCGTAATGAAATCCATGGTGATGTGCTCCCACTTCCATTCCAGTATATCCAAAGGTTGGATCTTCCCATACGACTTTTGATGCTCGGTCTTCACTTGCAAGCAAGTAAGGCACTTACTCACATACTCCACTACGTCACGCTTCATACCCGGCCACCAACAATCTTTGTTCATGTCTTGGTACATCTTTGTAGCACCGGGATGAATAGAGTATCGAGTCTTGTGAGATTCATCCATAATCTCGACGCGTAGATCCCCAAAACGAGGAATCCACACACGACCGAATCGGGTTCTAACACCGAGTGTGTTTTTCACCCAACTCTGCGACCAGACCTCTCATTCTTTCAAAGTTAAGATGATCTTCTTTCAATGCTTCATCTTGAAACTCCTTGACTTGCTTCATTACATCGGAGGTCATGATCAGCTGATAAGCATTCACCCGAATCGACTCGGGTCTCTCCTTTCGGCTAAGGGCATCCGCCACCACGTTGGCTTTGCCTGGATGGTAATGGATCTCATAATCATAGTCTTTTATGAGCTCCAACCATCTTCTCTGCCTCATGTTCAGGTCCTTCTGCTCAAAGAAGTACTTCAGGCTCTTGTGGTTAGTGAATATGGTGCACTTCGTTCCGTACAGATAGTGCCTCCAAATCTTTAACGCAAAGACCATGGCTGCTAGCTCCAAGTCATGAGTAGAATAATTGACCTCATGAACCTTCAACTGTCGGGATGCATAGGCTATAACCTTTCCCCTCTGCATCAACACGCACCCCAACCCCGAGTAGGAAGCATAAGAATAGACCACCAGATCTTCACTTCCATCGGGTAATGACACAACAGGAACTTGAGTCAATCTCGCCTTCAGTTCTTCGAACACCTTCTCTTGAGCTTGACCCATACAAACTTCACATCTCTCTTGGTCAACTTAGTCAGTGGAGAGGCGATCTTAGAGAAGTCTTGAATGAATCTTCTGTAATAGCCTGCCAAACCCAAGAAGCTATGAATCTCGAATGGCGTCTTTGGTAACTTCAATTGCATACCTGCCTTCACCTTTGCCGGGTCCACCATAATCCCGTCAGGATTCACCACATGACCCAAGAACTGAGCCTCGCGCAACCAGAATGCGCACTTGGAGAACTTGGCATACAACTTCTCCCTTCTCAACGTCTCTAGAACCTCCGGAATGTGACCGGTATGCTCTATCTCGCTCTTCGAATAAATCAGGATATCATCAATAAACACGATCACTGATTTATCCAACATCGGCCAACACACTCGATTCATTAGATCCATAAAAGCAGCTGGCGCATTGGTCAAACCAAAAGACATGACAAGGAACTCGTAGTGACCATATCGCGTGCGGAAAGCTGTTTTAGGGATATCCTGCTCTTTCACCTTCAACTGATGGTAGCCCGATCAAAGATCTATCCTTGAAAACCAACTGGCACCTTGAAGCTGGTCGAACAAATCATCGATTCTCGGTAAGGGGTATCGGTTCTTTATCGTCAACTTATTCAGCTCACGGTAGTCAATACACATCCTCATACTACCGTCTTTCTTCTTCACGAATAGTACCAGAGCACCCCAAGGAGAGAAACTCGGTCTAATGAACCCCTTATTGAGCAACTCCTGTAGCTGTTCCATCAACTCCTTCATCTCTGTCGGAGCTAACCGATACGGTGCCTTTGCAACCGGTTGGGCACTCGGTATCAAGTCAATCTGGAACTCGATCTCACGGTCAGGTGGCACTCCTGGTAGGTCGTCGGGAAACACATATGGAAAGTCGCACACAACCGGTACATCAGAGAGTTGTGGCATTGGTCTATCCACATCCTTTACGTAAGCCAGATAAGCGTTACATCCACGTCTCATGCACTTTCCCGCCACCGCAATTGAAATCACCTTCAGAATCGTAGTAACCCGATCACCATAAACGTCACCGAACTACCGTCGGGCGCTGTCAAACAAATCATCTTCTTGCGACACATAATGTTCGCCTCATAATCCGCTAACCAATCCATACCGAGAACCACATCGAAACCACCTAAGGACATCACGAATGGTCTAACCGGAAATTTGTGACCTTCTAACTCCACATCACAACCCTCTATCATTTCACAAATTATGGTAGACTTACCTATGGCAGTTTCTACATCAAAAGGCACATCAACACGTCTACTACTAACAGGCAGCTTAGCACAGAAAGCAGAAGAAATAAAACTTTTACTAGCACCAGATTCGAATAACAGAGAAGCTAAAGTTTGGTTCACTAGAAACGTATCGGACACAACGTCAGGGTCCGTCCTAGCCTCCTCCTGTGTCATGGTGAATGCCCTGGCGCTCGCCCTCGGTCCTTCACTCCCGTCTTCTTCACCCCGAAACCCTCAGCCCTCGGCTTCTTACAGTCTTTACTCATATGACCACTTTCCCCATAGTTGAAACATCTGCCCGCACGACAATCCCTTGATATATGCCCCATCTTCCCACACTTGAAGCACACATTCAATCCCAGCCTACATTCTCCCGCATGCTCCCTTCCACACTTGCCACACCTCTTCGACCCCGCTCCCGATGTGGCCACACGGCGGTCATCCACCCGTGCCTTTTTATACCCGTCGAGGCATCACCCCGACCAAACCTTTTCCCGTTCCAGTTCCGATCACCACCACCCTTCTTGTTCGCTTCAGTCACCACCACCTCCCACTCATCATATAGCCTCCCTGCCAAATCGACCGCCGACCTAAACGTGCCTGGCCGGGCGGCGATCATATGCCTGCGAACGTCCACCGGCAAGCCATGAATGTACCTCTTGATCTTTCGAGATAGAGGCGTCACCAGATCCGGCACCAGTCATGCCATCTCGTTGAATTTGGTGGTGTACTGCTGGTGTGTCATGGTTCCTGCCTCCAGCTGCAGGAACTCTCTCTTGATCTTATCCATCTCCCTATGAGGGTAGAACTCCTCAATTACCATCTTCTTCAACTCCTCCCACCTCATCCTTCCTATCGCCCGGTTACCCTCGGCTTGGACAATGTTGTCCCACCAACACAGAGCCGAGTCCACAAACGAGTGGGTAGCAAACTTCAGTTTCTGGTCCTCCCGGCACTCGTTGATATCAAGAACAGCCTCCATTTCCCTCACCCACCTGTGAGCAGCAGCAGCAGCAGTGACGTTACCATCGAAAGTAGGGGGTTTGCATCTCATAAACGCCCCATAGTTACAGCCCTCGTGCCACCTCTTGCACAGGCTCATCTTCCTCTTCCTCGGCATCAGAGACAATCATTTCCGTCTCTGGTTGTTCCCTTCCTCCAGTGGACCTGTTTCGATCCCTCCTCTCTCCTTCCTTTACAGCCTTAATCACTTCGGTCATCACAGATGGAAAGATCGTCTGCTTGACCTGATGAACCTCCTCTGCAACTGCCTCTTTCAGCGAGGCCCTCAAATTCACGCTCTCATCACCAGTCTCCGGATGAGGGGTCTCGGGTTCTTCAGGAACCACACTTTCGACTCTAGGCCTTCCTCTTTGGGTCGCGGTTCAGCACCAGGCCCACCACGACCTCCACCCCTCGAAGCTTTTAAAGATCTACCACCGGCCATTCTCTAACACACTGAAAGATTCAAACACCAACATGGTCATTCAAGGGAACAGCTCAGCTTATGTCAAGTATAGTAAGTCCCTAATTACAGTGGCCAGTTGTGATTAGCCACTTACTTTACTCTTCATACCCCGAGCATCACCTATTCTGACTACATCAGTATCTAAATCTACATACAACACATAAACCACATAACATGCGCACGTAATACCGGTTAACATTACGAAAATACCTGATGGCACGCAGCTACTCAGATTGGCATCCCATTCCCTTTCCGTCCTATTTTCAGTTTAAGTTAAGGTTTATTTTGAAAATTTACCCATTTCACTTAAACTTTGGCTCTGATACCAACTTGTAAAGCCCTGTTCCCTGGACTCTTACAACTGGCCAATCATCGCACATAAAACATAAAGGTTCATTAATTTAAAGAAGACATTGCAACGGAAACATTAAAGCACACACTTCATTATAAATGATTTTTGCAAGTTAATACAATATTAGTTACAATACATCGTTTGTTCGCATTACAACGCAAAAACATTAAACAAAAGAATGCCATCCAAAAATGCCGAGTAGCTGCCCCGCGCCATCCTCAGCAACATTACCTGCCAACTGGAAACACATAAAAAGTCAGTGTTGCTGAGTGAGTTCTAGTTTTATAATAAAGCATACTTTACTTTCATTAAAAACCGTTCGTTACTTTTGCATGATCACACATCATACGTACACATAGATAATCTCATTATTATCTTCGTTATTCATTCTTTCTTTCACTTTTGATATCTTCTATACCAATACCATATGCTACACCCCAAACTATATGGCTACTGGGCCAAAGTCTATAAATAGACAACTATACATGGTGCCGCAGTACCCGGGGTAAGCGGTAGAGGTTCTATACAAATGGTCAATCACTAAGAAAGACCCCGATATGCATCCTCCCGGGGTAGCGAACCCACACACCGTTGGGTTAACACCTTTTTAATGGCGTGTCCCGATATCCAATGCTTGCAAGACTTTCTTTACTTTCATAATTTATTAATGCATGCATTCATCATGCTCCTCTTTTCATCATCTTTCACTTTACGTTACATAATATTTTCAATTCATTCATTAACATAACACGTAAAGCCACAGGAAAGATAAACATTCATCACAATCAAGAACATCAACATATACAGTCATCATCATCATACAGGGCAACATCATACATACATAACATACATCATGCATAAATATGCAACATCATCATCATCATGCCCAACATACCCTCTAAGGTCTCAACAGTCATCTTACATGAACTTACGGGAATTTCCATGTCAAAACTTACATCTGCACTTTCCCCCGAAAGTCAGTAATTAAACTACACATTTCCCCCCGGGTACTACAACCCTACTTGGCCGTATGGACACCCTTCAATCGCATGGCCTCCAGGCGACTAAACATCATGCGGATGAAACTAATGCGAATGAGCACCTATGCGACTGGGCCCTCAGTCGCATGACTCCCCATGCGACTGGCCCCCAATCGTACGAATGAATCCTCAATCATGCGAATGAACCTCAATCGCACCTCAATCGGCCATAAGGCCTCCATTCGATCACCTAGCCCTAGCTGATTAAGAATGGAGTTCATCCTGAACCCAATCTGCCATTTTCGACCTCCAAGCTCATCCTAACCCATTCTAAGCCTAAATTAACCATCCTAAACCTTAAGAATGCATACCACAACACCATTCATGCACACACAAGCCCGAAAACAAACTCCAAACGCATCACACGCAAACACAACACATACAATGGGTCAACACACACATACAAAAACGGGTTTTCCATGAGTTCCAGCCCCAAAATCGACCAAAAACGTTTAAAAGAGGGGTCCTAGAACTCACACAAACGACCACAACGAGAAGAGCTTAGATTGGACCCACTACACACGATTTGGCACTCTTGAATCCACCCGAACCAACTTTTCTCCCCTTTTCTCTCTTCTTTCTCTCAAATGCTGAATTTTGGGTGTGGGGAGAGGGTAATGGCTGCCCTCTCCCTTTAAATATCTCCACTTACCCAACTTTCTCTCGTTGGCGAGTTTGGTCCCCCCGACTTTGGACTTTATTTCTTTTTCTTTATTCGTCGGCTTCAAAATAAACAACCAGATGTTACATTTTCTTAGCCAAGTTGATGCACTCTGCAACTCTTCTCCGATGCAAGCTGCATCAGCCCTACTTCTATCTTTTTTATTTTTCTTAAATTTTCTCTATTATACCCCAGCCAGAGGCTTTTCTCCTTCCCCCCCCCCCCCCCCCCCGACCTGGGGTTGTCGTCCTTTAGACCCCACTTTCAAGGGCTACTGCCCCCAAACCCATGCTAACTAGCCGATGCTTGGGTCTGGTTTTCAGGAGTGTTACATAAAGTACATATGCTTATTCTTGTATAATTAGTTTAGTATTTTGAGGATTGTAGGAATATAGAATCTTTGTGTCATTTATTCCATTCTAGCACTTCAAGATGTTGTTTGTTTAATTAATTTGGTAGATCTTAGACTGTTTGAGGCGAGTACATAAAGAATTTCAAGTATTCAAGGAAGTAGATATCTATTACAAGAGTCTAATCTAACAAATAACATTTTCACCAGGTTAAGTCAAGTGAAAAGTTCATTGCCCAGTCAAGAAGATTCAATACCTACATGTACTTTTATTTGTTTGATTTTTTTTTAATTTTATGATTCATTACTTAGTTTGTATGGTTATTGAAGTTATCTAGTTTAAGTTTTAACCATTCTTAAATTCATCTATAGTTTCTTTGTTGAATATCTATAAAGGTTTAGTATCATTAGCCATCAAATATCTGTAGGTTTGATATTTGGATTACCATTTGTTGTATATAAAAATAGATTCACTATCTCATGTGTAACTCTCAGTACGCTAATGGATTACGCCAACGTAAGATCAAGGAATTACACAATCATTAACTAATTCTTATAATAACTATGTAAGTAATAGGAAAAAATAAGAAATTAGAGAGAATTAGTAGCATTATTGAATTTAAATTGTCAGAAATCTCCAAATAAAGATGCATGTAATATAATACATTGTCTTCACATCCATGCTTAACATATATCTTCCACTTTTCATGTTGATCCTTAGTGTTATCATCGATCCTGTGCCATACATTAATTTTATAACTTTGGACGTCGCCTCTTCATAATGTGGAAAAGGATGTGTGAAAGACAATTTTAAAAGTACGGACTCACATTCATGAATAATCTGGACGAAAAACGACATTCTTAATTCTAGACCAAACCATTTGAATAACCATGTATTTACTCTATGATTTAACATAAGGAAAAACTGATCGAATTTGTTTAAGAACAAGTAATAGTTTCATCTTGCCTGCTTCAAATTCTAGACCATAACTAATTACATTAGCCCATCATAGGCGAAGCTCGAACCCTTGAACTCAACGAGAGCTTCATCACTCTAACTCCAAATGACTTTGCCATTAATACTAAGCCCTCACCCAAAAAAATTAACTGGGTAATTTCTTTGAATTATTTGTACTAATGTGGATATTATTTCCCATAAATTATATGTTTCAAGCAAAAATTACAAAAAATACAACAAACAACCGTAAACATCATGTCATCGATGATGCCCACTTAGCAGGTGAGAAACGCTATGCATACACACTTTAGACCACCACTTATGAGTACACAAACCACCAGTTTATGGTTCATTGAATTTTATCTTACTAGAAGTCATGTTTCTATCATCTTGTCCTTTTAGAATTGATCATTCTTGAACATGTTCGGTTTATTTTTATTGGTTGTAATGGTCCTAGATGAGGTCGAGAGAAGCACACGGATGTGATAATGTGGCACATGTCTATTTAGGACAGTCCTTAACCCACTTTGGTAACAATGACAATAACTGAGATGATGATAGTTTGTGGTCCAACTTTTTCCGATGTAATCTTGCAAATGAATAGTCATACATCATGCATGACAAACTCATCAACAATGTAGTATATATTGTCAGAAACTACTCATATAATATAGAAAATACACTTGCCATTTTAGGATTCAGAATATATATATATATATATATATATATAATATATATATATATATATATATATATATAATCTATATATATATATATATATATATATCTATATATATATATATCTATATCTATATATATCTATATATATATATATATATATATCTATATATATATATATATTCTATATATATATATTTAAAAGAAGAAGAGAGGAGGGATCCTAAGAAAAATACAAAGTTATGTGATAACTAGAGAAAGCCAATATAACTAGTCACTGGTATGGATCAAATAAAAAACTGTAGCCTGGTTTACATACACGTCACATATAGGTTATGTATATGTAACCATTTTTCATTCGACATAATATTATGTATACGTAAAATTTTTCATTCTCGTATTTATGTTCAACAAATCTGTAACCAATACTTAAATAATCTTTTAACGGGTAAAATAACACAAAATTTATGAATTATGTTATTGGTTTCTATGGTTTTCTTTGGTTTTCACATAAATATTGGTTTTCTAAAAAACCATCCTATATAGAGGAATATATAATTTTAAAGAGCTTTGTCTTTACTAAATCAACTACATATAATTTCACCCATCTCAAAATTGTGTTCTTAGTAAACAATATTAACATTTGGCATTCCAAAGAAAATTAGTTTTAGAGTATTTATCTTGAATATAGCCATATTTTTGTCTCCAGTAGTTAAGTATCTGTCACAAAAAAAAATATTTGTTTACTTTAAAGTTTAGTCGGCATGTAATCACAATAACTTCACATTATGTGCACATTTAATTTTTAGTCATAATGATTAATGTAATGTATTGGAAAATGAATTTAAAAAAAACCAATGTAAGCAAACCTAGATTTATTACATCTAGGATACGAATCCTCTAACAACTTACCTTTATTGTAAAAACCTAAAAACGTATCTTGGATTTTAAATTAGTGGAAGAGATGTAACCATTACTTTTCTAATAACAAGGGTAATATAGTCATTTTTATAGACTTTACATTTAGATTCAATACGTATGTTACAAGTGTTACTCTTCTTGAAATAAATTTCTCTTATTATTTTTAGACTTTTTATAATATATTATTTTTTTATAAAATGACACCAGTAAACTCATCATCTTTTTCTCTTTAACTTCGTTTTAGTCTCAGGGAAAAAATTTCAAAGTTCGGTTTCTACATTGTTTTTGTAGCGTGACCTTGCAACGTGGTCTTACACTAATGTAATTATCATGTTTACACCAGTATGATCCTCTTGTTCTGGCCCTATACCGACAACACGACCCGATTACATATAGACCTATTACCATGATTCTATAGCCACGAAGCTTATAGCGACGACAAGTGGTCGGGACATACTTGATCTTTATCGTTGCTAAAAAGCCTCTTGTAGTGGTAACTAATTCTAACTAAGTGTAAATCACTCGTGCTTTGTGGTGGGTTTGAAAATATAATAAATTGAAGGCTTAAAAGTGTCAGTTCTTTACAGATACAAACAACTGTTTGTAATGCCAAAACAATGGACAAGATATAGTCTTTATTTCTCATGATTACCAAAATCTAACCTCTATTAAAATAATATTCCACATCATTTCCAGAATTGCACCACAAACAAATAAACAACCCACAACAAAATCAACCCAACAAATAAAAAGTAACAGAAAACCTAAAATAGCCAACAAAAGTATTCAAACACCACATAACAAGAAATAAATTTTGAAATATGATGCAAGCATAACTACAACAGCCCACTAAAACAATACTAAGATATTGTCCACTTTGCACCAGATGGGTTGCCCATCCAGAAACTCACGGTTTTATTTTCACCCAATGAGTTACTCACCCAGGCAAAATACGTCTTGAAAGAGGAGGTTTCTACCCCTTATAACAATGGTTTCGTTCTCCCTCTCAACCGATATGGGATTACATCTCCACCATGTTTACAGAGCGCAACATCCTCGTTGGCACACGGTCCAGCCCGTGGCTCTAACACCATTTGTAACAACCTAAGTATCGTTCTAGATATTGTCTACCTTGGTATTAGCACGCCCTTAGGCGCCCGCCCTCATGGTTTTGAAACACGTCTGATATGGAAGGTATCCAGCTGCATATAAGGAAGCTTTCGGTCCCCACATCGATTAAGAAGGGGAACTAAAGCTTTCTTATATGGAGTTGGATACCTTCCCTATCAGACACGTTTTAAATCGTGAGAGCGGGCGCCTGACGGCGTGTCGTTGCCAAAGTGTACTATATATGGTATGGTTCTTGGGCTATTACAATAGCTACTACCATCATTAACTCAACTTCACGACATAGAACCGTACCAAACCGTCTCAAACAGAGCAACCCTAACTATCATAGACCTCAAAGTAACCGTAAGGAATAGAAAACCAACAACAACAAAATTATGTATGAATGTTTACTTGTCTAAAGTGGTCTTATATGGTAGGGTCATCATCACCATTAACCTAATATAGCGCCACCTGGTAACACATAACCATGAACATCATCCTACCATATCGTCTCAAATAAGGCTACCCCCATCATCATAGACGTAAGAACTGAGATGAAATAAATCTTATTGTCATCGATTACTAGCGTCGAGTTAAGTTTTGAACAAAAATAGATCAAATGAACGTCTCAAACACCCACAGGAGGTGGGAATGTGACCAACCACCATGTACTCCTTCCCTGGCCATATCAAACCAGAGAAAGAACGATAGCTTGTAGGAGGCAATGTTAAAGAAAGGAGAGCCACCATCCAGGCATTCACCAGAGCACAGTGGCATTGATCGGATGTAAGCAGTGATGGTATAAGAAATGGCTATAGAGCAAACAGGGAGGCAAGCAACAGATCCGATAGTCGAGACTCGATTAAAAACAAAGTAATCAACCGGCCTAAGCTACTTTTATTGTTTAAGGGTAAGTAAGGTCGTATTCATAGGGAACTGGTTGAAAGTGTTAACAAAACTTTGACTTAAATGATTCACAAACACTTTTAAAGCAAAAAATTAAAACTTCATATGATTTTGAAAACACAATTGCAAAAGAAAAAAACTTTAGAAACAATTTGTAGTAATTAATGAAGTACGAATCACTTTCAGGTTTTGAATTTTGCTTGATCAACGATTAACATGTTTCATTAGGGTTTGTATAAACAATACTTCGAGATCTTAACTTTTGATTAGAGTGATTACAAAGGAATAAACTTATTTTTCGTTCTTTCATAATGTTATCAATTTTCGTATAACATATTGTCTACTAGCATAAATGAGTTAACGAGGCAAATAAACCGGAAACTGATAATCAAGCACATAACTCTATTTATAAACAAACCTTTTAAATCAACCTAAACTTAATTGCATTCAACAATTTAATGTTCATCACGAAACTCTAATGAAAACATACTAATAGTCTTTCTTAACAAGAATGATTCAACCGAAAGTGATTACAAAGCGAAGTAGCCACACATCATCTTTCATAAAAACTTTGATCTTGATTTTGAATTATGATAAGATGATTATAGGGAATTCGAAGGCTATGAAACTCCAAAAATCTCTTAGAATTCGTCAATTTTCATCTGGGAGAATTTGTCCCCCGATTTGGACTTGAATAGGCTTATTAAGCTTAAATTAACAACCACCAAATCCAGAGTGTTTGTTACCCTCGACGTATGGTACGCCTATACTCAACGCATCATACGCCGCCCAACGTATTTGGCCTCCAAATTGCTAATGTTCGAAAGTAAATACACCAAACTAAACATTGTTGATACGTTTTTTGGTATATGATACGCCACTCATATGCCGCCTATGATACGCCCAAAGCCGGCATATCATACGTTGACCTCTTTCTTGCCTTCTTATTTTTCATCTTTTGATACTTACATCTTCAGTCCTTCACCTTTCATTTTTTGCTTCTTTTGCCTCAAATTATGATCTTTTAAGCTCCGAACATCTGTGAAATAAAACATAAACAAAGTGAACTTGTTTCATAATAATCAAGATGTAAATCATTCATTTAAATCAAACAACACTAAAATATTGATACGTGATCACATCCCCACACTTGTTCTTTGCTTCTCCCTAAGTAAGCCTTTATGTAACTTATAAAACTTTTATAACAAATACATTCCCCAATCCCTTACCAATTCTTAGTTTCGATTTGAGGTCATACCCAAATTCTCATATTTTTTAAAACATTTCTCTTAATTTTGTTTTTTCAAACAAAATGACCTTTCTATAAATCTAATTCAACTAACCAAGCCTAAAGGCCTTTAAGTTTTGCTCATGCATATAATATTTTCTCACAATACATCTAATGTATATATAAATCAAATAGATTTTTATGGGTTTTCATTAGGTTTAGGTTTAAGGTATGAAATTAGAGATAAAAATTGACTAAAAATCTGATGAAATCCAAAATATGTTTAGGCTATATTCTTTGAAGGTCTACTATAAAAAAGTAATGTATTTTATATTATAAGGCAAACATTAACCCATCTTTTATGATTTTTCACTTTTATGGGGTACACTTACATCGGCCCTCTTTTAAATTCTTGACTTTTCGAACGATATGACCGTTTTATTTTCATATAATTTGAAAACGTCCTTATCAATTTACCAAAGAACAAAACTTAGCACATTGGTCATTTTGGGCACCTAATCACCTATCCAATCTTAATTTGATCAAAAAACAAAATTAGAAAGATAAAAGGCTTCATATTGTCTTTCTTTGCATCATATGTAACGTGTATCAACTGGCTTTTTCTTTTGGATTTTAATTGATAATGTTGGATAAGATCTAGAAAAATAATAAAGGTTTTTTTTAACTTCTAAGGTTGAATCCTAATGTCTTTATTATCTTTGGCACGTTTTGGTTTCTTGCATGAAATATTCCCTATGAATTATTTTTTTAACTTTGAAAACTTAATATAACCTATGCATGAAAAGTTTATCTTCTATCTTATTACCCTCGGTTAGATAAATCAAAAATCTAAAGTCTTTTCTCATTTGGAACAAGAAAACGAGTCTAACCATGACCAAGAACTAGAACCATACATTAGTAGCTAATAAGTTAATGATTTGTAATCAAAAATTAAATCTTTGCATATTTCTAGCTTGCTTGGGCCTTTTTTTAAAAAACATTAAAAAATTATCAACTTCTTATATATGGCACGTTTTTCTTCAACTACTCAATTAATTTTTTTCTATTTTCCCCATTCTTATATATAGGATACATTATCCCCAATGTATGGTTTGTAAAACAAGAATAAACATTATGAGAATGGGGTTCTCGATTAAGATTTAACCACAACCTGAAAGAATGAATTCATATGAACAAAGTGAATATAATTACTATAGCAAATCAAAATAAAAACCTAAAATAAACAAGAAAAGAAAGAAGTACATGGACATGATCATAATCATTGGTGAAAGCTAAATTAACTAATGTGCCCCCCCCCTCCCCACACACACACATACACTTGAGTGCTTCCCTTTAGTTATTAAACTAATAAAATAAAAACACACAAAATAATAAATAAAACTCATTTATATAGGAATCATGATTGAATTTAACTATGCAACAAGCCTTTAAACCCTCAGTAGCTTCGAGTGGACTATTGTAGTCTCATAAGGGTTTTTTAGTGAACACACCAATAAAGTTTGGGTTGCCTCCCATTTAGCGCCATATCTTATGTCATCAGCCAGACTATCACCACTAAGATGATCAAAATACACCTTTGGCTACCAAGATTCCAATGTATGCATAGTAGTTGACGTGTCGGGTCCACTCCTTGTCCTCTGTCTTGGGCATGTCTGTAGAATAATTGCAAGCTGTCTTATGAACACGTTGTTCAATGTCCTCTATACTTACATTCCTCTTCTTCAAACTCGAACCATCATCCCCCACTTTATCATGTATAATAACTAATGAAGGATGATCAAGACCACATTGCAATATCTTAGTTTGTAATTCCTCTAGAGGTGTTATGTCATCCATTAGGTTTAAACATTTTGATTTGGTTGTCAAGACTTAATCAAAAAAATTAAACAGGTTTTAGCTACCTTTATTATGTAATGATAGTTAAGGTTGTCTACACAAAGAATTGGTGGAAAATATTAACAAAATTTTGACTTAAACGACTCTCAAAGACTTTTACATCAAAATTAAAACTTTAGATGATTTTCACAATTGAAAAAGCAACAAACTTTTGAGACAATTTGTAGAAATTAATGAAAAACGAATCACTTCCAAGTTTTAGATTTTGCAAGATCGACCATTAACATGAGTCATTAGGATTTATACAAACAATACTTCAAGATCTTAGCATTATATTAAACTGATAACAAGGAACAAACTTTTGAGATTAGTCCCTCCACAATGTTATCAATTTACCTATATCAATTTGTCTACTAGTCTTAATGAGTTAACGATACAACTAAACTGGAAACCGATTATCAAGCACACAAATCTATTTATAAGCAAATATTTTGAATCAACCAAAACTTAACTTTATTTAACAATTTAATAACCAAAACAAAACCCTAATGAAAACATACCAATAGTCTTTCTTAAAAAGTTTGGTTCACACGAAAGTGATTACAAAGCGAACTAGCCACACATCATCTTCATAAACACTTTAATCTTAATTTGAATTATGATTATGAATGAATTGTAAGGAACTGGAAAGCTTTAAATCTCAAAAAAGCTTTCAAAGTTCATCAATTTTCGTCCGGAAGAAGTTGTCCCTCAAATTAGACATGAATTGGATTAATAAGCTTCAAAACCCACTAAATCTAGATGTATGTTACCCCCCGCGTATGGTACGTCATACCCGGCGCATCATATACCAGCCCAGCGTATTTGGCCTCCAAATTGCTAAAATTCAAAAGCAAATACGTCAAATTAAATGTTGTTATTACACCGTGCAACACTCGGAAATTTCTTTGAAGCTGACGAAAGAAGAAAAGAAATAAAAAGTCTAAAGTCGAGGACCAAACTTGCCAAACGAGAAGAAACTTCGATGAGTGAGAGTATAAAAGGGGAGGGCAGCCCACACCCTCCCCATTCTTGCAAACTCAGCCAAGGGAGAAGAAAAGGGAGAAAAAGAGGAGAAAAGCTTGGTTCGGGTGGATTCGAGCGTGGAAATCGAAATGTAGCGGGTCAAATCGAAGCTCTACTCGACGGGATCGTTTGTGTGAGTTCTAAGACCCCTCTTTTACATGTTTTTGAATGATTTTGGGGCTAGAACACATCTGAAAACCTTTTTTCGAGTATTTGGGTGTAAACCCGTTTATGTATGTATGTGTATGTGTATGGTTCGTTTGGGGCTTGATTTCATGCTTGGTTATGCTTGAATGATGTCCTGGTATGCTCCCCTAAGGTTTAGAATGGTTGATTTGAGCTTAAAAGAGGTTTGGAAGAGTTTAGAGGCCGAAACGTCCGCTGCAGTTCGGGATGAACTGCATTCTGCGCACAGCTAGGGCTATGCGACTAGAGATCCATGCGTCCGAATGGCATGCGACTGGGTCCATACGCACAAAAGGAGTGCAACTGAGGTTCATTCGCACGAAGGTAATGCGACTGAATGCATGCGGATGAAGGTCATGCAACTGAATGAAATGCGAATGAGGGTCATGCGACTGAAGGTCATGCGACTGGAGTCCATACACATGTGAGTCGTACGAATGAGGTTCATACGAACGAACGGTGTGCGATTGAGAGCCATTCGCATGAAGGTTATGCGACTGAGGTCCATACGCCCAGATGTCATGCAACTGAGCTTCATTCGCATAGGAAGCATGCGATTGGAGGCTATGCGACTGGAGGTCCATTTGCCTGAGTGTTCTCATACGCATGAGAGACCATGCGACCAAATAGGGTCCATACGCCCAAATGACCATAGAATTGTCTGACTTTCGGGAAGTGCAGACGTAGGCTCGGACCTTTGGGGTTATAGATGATGTGATGGGCATGGATGATAAAAGATGGTTTATGATGATGAGCTGATGATGATGATGATGCGATGCATGATGATGTGTGATGCCGTATGGTTTTATACGATGTGATGTGTGTGATTCGTGTGATGTTTGATGTCGTGTGATTGTGCATAATGTATGTTATGTATGTATGATGTTGTCGTGTGTGATGATGTTGTATGTTGTTATGTTCCTTTTGTTATGTGTGATTGTCTTCCTGTGATTTGCGTTGAACGTTAATGAATGTAATGAAAGTATTATGTAACGTCAAGTGGAAGATAATGAAAAGAGGAACGTAATGAATGAATGCAAGCATGAACGAACAAATGAGAGTAAGGATGGCTTGCAAAAGAAGAAAGGAGGTTCACCACTCATTGAGAGTTTCTCAACTTTGTTTGTATTATAGCGTGCGATCTTGGCTAACTCATAAGGGGACATAGACACATTAGGGAGTTCAGTTTGGTAACTGCTCCGATACGTGCGATGCGGTATTTACTGTGTGCTATGTAGTGTGCGATTTTGGCTACCTCATGTGGTTTATGTAGCGTGCGATCTTGGCTAACCCATGAGATGGCGTGCAATTCTGGCTAAACCCCAAGAGTTCTCACACACACAGGGGGAGTCAGTCTTGGTGACCACTTCGTTGGTGCGATTTGTGCGATATGTACGATGGATATCATAAGGGACTATAGACACAGTGGGGGTTGAGTTTTGGTAACTGCTCCGATACGTGCGATGTGGTATTTACTGTGTGCTATGTAGCGTGCGATCTTGGCTACCTTATGTGTGCGATCCGTGCGATATGTACTTTGGGTACGAAGATGCGAAGGTGCGATTGGTGCGAAAAGTGCGATATGTATGAAATGAGCGAACGGAAGAAAAGATGTTATAAACGAATGAAGTGAATGATAATGTACCGTGCTGATGATTAACGAATGAAGAATGTAACGAATGTAATGGAAGATAATAATTATATTATTTGTATGTACGTATGATGTATGATCGCATGAAAGAAATGAACGATTTTAATGAAAGTAAAGTATGTTTTATTGTAAAACTAGAACGCACTCAGCAACGCTGACTTTTTATGTGTTTCCAGTTGGAAGGTAATGTTGCTGAGGATGGCACGGGACGGCTACTCAGCTCTTTTGGATGGCATCCATATTTATAATGCTTTTGTAATGAAATGGAACATGTATTTTGTAATTGGAAAACGATGTATTAAATTGCAAAAGCCTTTATTATTAAATGAAATGTTTGGTTTAATGTTTCCGCTATAACGTTTTATGAAAGTTAAATGTAATTATATGTTTTATGTGCGATGAGGAACCAACTGTAAGCGTCCCGGGAACGGGGCCTTACAAGTTGGTATCAGAGCCAAAGTTTAAGTGAAATGAGTAAATTTTCAAAATAAACATTAACTTAAATTGTGAATGGGATGGAAAGGGAATGGGATGCCAATCTGAGTAGCTGCGTGCCATCAGGTTTTTTTTTCTTAATGATAACCGGTTTTACGTGCGCATGTTATATGGTTTATGTGTTGCTGGTAGATTTAGATACTGATGTAGTCAGGACAGGTAATGCTTGGGATATGAAGAGTAAAGTAAGTGGCTAATCACAACTGGCCACTATAATTAGAGACTTATTATACTTGACATATATTGAGTTGTTCCCTTGAATGACCGTGTTGGTGTTTGAATATTTCAGTGTGTTTAGAAGATGGCCGGTGGTAGATCGTCTAAAGCTTCTCATGATGGAGGTGGTGGTGGACGTGGTGCTGAACCACGGGTCACAAGAGGAAGGCCTAGGGCCGAAGAGGTGGCTCATGAAGAACCTGAGACCCCTCATCCGGAGGCTGGTGATGAGAGTGCGAATTTGAGGGACTCAATGAAAGAGGCAGTTGCAAAGGAGGTTCATCAGGTCATACAGACGATCCTACCGTCTGTGGTGACCGAAGTGATTAAGGCTGTAAAGGAAGGAGAAAGGAAAGAGAGGAACATGCCCTCGGGAGGACGGGAGCAACCGTAGCCTGAAACGGTTCTCTCTGATGATGAAGAAGAAGAAGAAGAAGAGCCTGCGCCGGAGGCGGCACGAGGCTGTAACTATGGGGCGTTCCAACGATGCAAGACCCCAACTTTTGATGGTAACAGCACTGTTGCTGCTGCTCACCGATGGGTGAGGTAAATGGAAGTTGTTCTGAACATCAGCGAGTGCCGGGAAGACCAGAAGGTAAAGTTTGATGCCCACTCTTTCGTGGACTCATCTTTCTGCTGGTGGGACAACATAGTCCAAGTTGAGGGCAGTCGGGCTATTGGAAGGATGAGGTTGTCAGAGTTGAAAAGGCTAGTGATTGAATAGTTCTGTCCTCACCGTGAGATGGATAAAGTGGAAAGAGAGTTCCTGCAGCTGGAGGCGGGAACAATGACGCATCAGCAATACACTACCAAATTCAACGAAATGGCATGGCTGGTGCCGGATCAGGTGACACCTCTTTCGCGAAAGATCAAGAGGTACATTCAGGGCTTGCCGGCGGATATCCGTAAGCACATGATCGCTGCCCGACCGAGCACGTTTAGGTCGGTAGTTGATTTGGCGGGGAGGTTGTACGATGAAAGAACTGTAGTGGTGGTGGCTGAAGACAGCGAGAAAAGTGATGGAGACCAGAACTGGAGGGGGAAGAGAACTGGACGGGGTGGTGTCCCGATGAATAATAAGCACGCACGAGAGAATGACCATCGTGTGGTCACACCCGGTGCGGAGTCGAACAGATGTGGTAAATACGGGATGGAGCATTCGGGAGAATGCAAAAGGGGACCAAATACTTGCTTCAAGTGTGGGAAGCCTGGTCATGTGGCTAGAGAATGTGGGAATGTGAGATGTTACAATTGTGGAGAAATTGGCCACATAAGCAGGGACTGTAAGAAGCCAAGGGCGGAAGGTTCGGGAGTGAAAAGAACCGGAGGAGAAGGATAGAGGGCGAACGCAGCGCCTACACGATGATGCAGGAGGAGGCTAGGGCGGACCCCGATGTTGAGTCAGGTACGTTTCTAGTAAATTAACCTTTAGTCTTTTTGTTATTCGATGATGGCGCTAGTAAAAGTTTTATTCCTGCTGCTTTCTGTGCTAAATTGCTTGTTAGTGGTAAGAATATAGATACGCCCTTCAATGTGATCCTAGGAGTGGATTGTTTGGCCGTCTACAGAGCGAACACTGTGTGTCGCAAAAAGATGATACAGTTGACAGCGCCTGACGGGATCACGGTGACGATTTAAGGTGATTGAGTCACGACGATTCCGAAGGTGATTTCGATGGCAGTGGCAGGATAGTGCATGAGGTGTAAAAGTATTGCCTACTTGGCCGATGTAAGGTATGTGGATACACTAATATGCCAACTGTTAGATGTACCGAGACCCGAGTAAAGATTATTGGTGGCCGGGTATGAAGCGTGATATGGTGAAGTACGAGATTAAATGCCTTACTTGTTTACAAGTGAAAGCCGAGCACCAAATGCCGTATGGGAAGTATTGAGGTGATCGAGGCCACGACCGAGAAGCTCGAAAGGATCAAAGCCTTGATGAAGGTAGCCAAAGATAGACAAGAAGTCGTGTGTGGATAAACGACGTAGATCGATTGAACTCCAGGTAGGAGACTGGAAAAGAGATGAGACAGTATTGCCCGCGATAGTTTAATGAATAACAGGGTTCGGGGACGAAACCTATATAAGGGGATGGACTTGTAAGACCCGGAAATTGTCTTTGAAGCCGACGAAAGAAGAAAAGAAATAAAGTCCAAAGTCGATGGACCAAATTTGCCAAACGGGAAGAAACTTTGATGAGTGGGAGTATAAAAGGGGGAGGGCAACCCACACCCTCCCCATTCTTGCAAAAACTCAGCCAAGGGAGAAGAGAAGGAGAAAAAGAGGATAAAAGCTTGGTTTGGTGGATGCGACCGTGGAAATCGAAGTGTAGCGGGTCAAATCGAAGCTCTACTCGACGGGATCGTTTGTGTGAGTTCTAGGACCCCTCTTTTGCACGTTTTTGAATGATTTTGGGGCTAGAACACATCTGAAACCCCTTTTTTGAGTATTTGGGTGTAAACCCGTTTATGAATGTATGTGTATGGTTCGTTTGGGGCTTCATTTCACGCTTGGTTATGTTGAATGATGTCGTGGTATGCTTCCCTAAGGTTTAGAATGGTTGATTTGAGCTTAAAAGAGGTTTCGAAGAGTTTGGAGGCCGAAAACGTCCGCTGCAGTTCGGGATGAACTGCATTCTGCGCACAACTAGGGCTATGCGACTAGAGATCCATGCATCCGAATGGCATGCAACTGGGTCCATACGCACGAAAGGAGTGAGACTGAGGTTCATTCGCACGAAGGTAATGCGACTGAATGCATGCGGATGAAGGTCATGCGACTGAATGAAATGCGAATGAGGGTCATGCGACTGGAGTCCAAACACCTGTGAGTCGTGCGCTTGAGGTTCATACGCACGAACGGTGTGCGACTGAGAGCCATTCGCATGAAGGTCATGCGACTGAGGTCCATACGCCTAGATGTCATGCAACTGATCTTCATTCGCATGGGAAGCATGTGATTGGAGGCTATGCGACTGGAGGTCCATTCGCCTGAGTGTTCTCATACGCATGAGAGACCATGCGACTGAATAGGGTCCATACGCCCAAATGACCATAGCATTGTCTGACTTTCGGGAAGTGCAGACGTAGGCTCGGACCTTTGGGTTTTATATGATGCATGATGATGTGTGATGCCGTATGGTTTTATATGATGCGATGCGCGTGATTCGTGTGATGTTTGATGTCGTGTGATTGTGCATGATGTATGTTATGTATGTATGATGTTGTCGTGTGTGATGATGTTGTATGTTGTTATGTTCCTTTTTGTTATGTGTGATTGTCTTCCTGTGATTTGCGTTGAACGTTAATGAATGTAATGAAAGTATTATGTAACGTAAAGTGGAAGATAATGAAAAGAGGAACGTAATGAATTAATGCAAGCATGAACGAATAAATGAGAGTAAGGATGGCTTGCAAAAGAAGAAAGGAGGTTCACCACTCATTGAGAGTTGTTAGCTCAACTGTGTGTGTAATATAGCGTGCGATCGTGGCTAACTCATAAGGGGACATAGACACAGTAGGGAGTTCAGTTTTGGTAACTGCTCCGATACGTGCAATGTGGTATTTACTATGTGCTATGTAGCATGCGATTTTGGCTACCTCATATGGTTTATGTATCATGCGATCTTGGTTAACCCATGAGATGGCGTGCGATTCTGGTAAACCCCAAGAGTTCTCTCACACACAGGGGAGTCGGTCTTGGTGACCACTCCGTTGGTGCGATTTGTGCGATATGTACGATGGATATCATAATGGACTATAGACACAGTGGGGGTTCAGTTTTGGTAACTGCTCTGATATGTGCGATGTGGTATTTACTGTGTGCTATGTAGCGTGCGATCTTGGCTACCTTATGTGTGCGATCCGTGAGATATGTACTTTGGGTACGAAGATGCGAAGGTGCGATTGGTGCGAAAAGTGCGATATGTATGAAATGAGCGAACGGAAGAAAATATGTTATAAACGAATGAAGTGAATGATAATGTACCGTGCGATGATTAACGAATGAAGAATGTAACGAATGTATTGGAAGATAATAATTATATTATCTGTATGTACGTATGATGTATGATCGCATGAAAGAAATGAACGGTTTTAAAGAAAGTAAAGTATGTTTTATTGTAAAACTAGAACTCACTCAGCAACGCTGACTTTTTATGTGTTTCCAGTTGGCAGGTAATGTTGCTGAGGATAGCACGGGACGGCTACTCAGCTCTTTTGGATGACATCCATATTTATAATGCTTTTGTGATGAAATGAAACATATATTTTGTAATTGGAAAACGATGTATTAAATTGCAAAAGCCTTTATTATTAAATGAAATGTTTTGTTTAATGTTTCCGCTGCAACGTTTTATGAAAGTTAAATGTAATTATATGTTTTATGTGCGATGAGGAACCAACTATAAGCGTCCCGGGAACGGGGCCTTACACACCGCCTCATAAGTTGCCCGATTTGTGATACGCACAAACCCGACATCATTCGTCAACCTCTTTCCAGCCCTCCTCTTTTTTCATCTTTTGATATTTACATTTTCAGTCATTCCATTTTCGTGTTTTGCTTCTTTTGACTCAAATTATGATCCTTTAAGTTCCGAACACCTGTAAAACAAAACATAAACAAAGTGAACTTGTTTCACAATTATCACGATGTAAAATCACGCATTATCCAATACACCCTAAAATTACTATAAGTGATCAGGAACCACCAGCAAAGACTTCAGAGTTAGACGGTAGTGGCCGGCACATGAACAACCCTTGTTGCTAAAACAAAAAACCCAAAAGTAATCGATTGCGCATGACGACGTTGGGCGGATATAAACGAAGGTTGTTAGAGCACCAAACGTACACTGAGCAATAAAGAGATCCCCAACCACCAGCAAAGGCGCCAGAGGTACGTATTATTGTCGAAACAAAACAAAATATCGGGGGACCGGAGGTAGGAGGCGACTGCCGAAAATAGACAAAATATTAGGGGAAGAACCCCTTATACAAAGACGAAAATATGACTATTCATTTACACCTCACTTGATATAAAGGTAAATACTTCTAGAATAATTGTCATTATTATTTTATTGTTGTTTATTAGTATTAGTATTATTTTAATTATTATTAGAAAACTTCTTCTGTTTTCTAATACATATGCTTGTATATAATGTATAGATGTATTGTCCTAATGATAAACTTGTATTGTCTTTAAATCCATATTTTTTTTATTAGATGATCAAAATCTAATTTGTAGTTATGAAAATAGTTTATCACTGATAATAGATTCAGACTATGAATCCTTACAATAACCAACACAAAACCCTAATGAAAACATACCAATAGTCTTTCTTAACAAGAATGGTTCACACGAAAGTGATTACAAAGCGAACTAGCCACACATCATCTTCATAAACACTTTAATCTTAATTTGAATGATGATTATGAATGAATTGTAAGGAACTAGAAAGCTTTAAATCTCAAAAAAGCTTTCAAAGTTCATCAATTTTCAAAAGCAAGTTGTCCCTTAAATTAGACTTGAATTAGATTAATAAGCTTCAAAACCCACTAAATCTAGAACGTTTGTTACCCCCGTGTATTGTAGGTCATACCCGGCACATCATATAACGGCCCAGCGTATTTGGCCTCCAAATTGCTAAAATTCAAAAGCAAATACGTCAAATTAAATGTTGCTGATACGCCGCCTCATAAGTTGCCCGACATGTGATACGCACAAACCCGACATATCATTCGTCAACCTCTTTCCAGCCCTCCTCTTTTTCCATCTTTTGATATTTACATTTTCAGTCATACTATTTTCGTGTTTTGCTTCTTTTGACTCAAATTATGATCCTTTAAGCTCCGAACACCTGTGAAATAAAACATAAACAAAGTGAACTTGTTTTACAATTATCACGATGTAAAATCACGCACTATCAAATACACCCTAAAATTACTATAAGTGATCAGGAACCACCAGCAAAGACTTCAGAGTTAGACGGTAGTGGCCGGCACATGAACAACCTTTGTTGGTAAAACAAAAAACCCAAAAGTAATTAATTGCGCACGACTACGTTGGGCGGATATAAACGAAGGTTGTTAGAGCACCAAACGTACACAGAGCAATAAAGAGATCCCCAACCACCAGCAAAGGCGCCAGAGGTAGGTATGATTGTCGAAACAAAACAAAATATCGGGGGACCGGAGGTAGGAGGCGACTGCCGAAAATAGACAAAATATTAGAGGAAGAACCTCTTATACAAAGACGAAAATATGACTATTCATTTACATCTCACTTTATATAAAGGTAATTACTTCTAGAATAATTATGATTATTATTTTATTGTTGTTTATTAGTATTAGTATTATTTTTATTATTATTAGAAGACTTCTATTTTCTAATACATATGCTTGTATATAATGTATATATGTACGTATTGTCCTAATGATAAACTTGTATTGTCTTTAAATCCGTATTTTTTTTATTAGATGATCAAAATCTAATTTGTAGTTATGAAAACAGTTTATCACTGATAATAGATTCAGACTATGGAGTCAATCCCAACTTCACTAGCATGAGTTCAATCGCAATCCATATAACTTCAATCGCAATTCATATAACTGTATAATTTTAAAGTGGCTGCAAATTCTTCTTAATCATCTTAATCAAAAGTAAGATTTTATCTGAAACTCCAATGTGTATACATTGTGTGTGTATATATATAAAGTGATTAAAAAATGAGCAAGTAAAGCACATGAATGGCATAGAAAACTAGATCATGTTTCACACCTTGAGTATTGAAAGCGATCCCATCTCGGTCTTCTTTACATAAATTATAAAAATTTAGATGGTGGGATGTTGCCAGGTGTTTGGGGACGTACTAACACAAACTTTTACTAATATATATATATATAAACACAATTAATCGATCTCTCTCACCATTCTCATCTCTCTCCTCATCTCTCTCTCTCTCTCACAATTTACATAAATGGAAGCTGATAAGCACCTTAATAAACAAGGCGGAGCGACGGTGTTGACCGTCGCTAAACCGTCGAGATTTAACCGGATTTGTGTCTTCTGTGGTAGCAGCTCCGGCAAGAACCCCGTCTACCGCCAAGCTGCAGAACAACTTGGTAACCAACTGGTACGTCCCTTTATATATCTCTCTATTATCTTCAATTAAACATAACACTAACAGGGGTTTTGTGACAAAAATTAGTTGTCACAAACTAAAAAACTGTTCCGAGATTGTGGGTGGTCACTAATAAAAAACGTTAAGTTGTGTTTCTTCAATTACATGCACTGCTTAAGAACCATGCAAAAAACACGATGGGTTTATGTTTCTGTCACTCACTTTTTTATTTAGATATACGTAGAGTTTTATGATATTTGAGATGAGTATTCTTTCAAAAATAATAATGAATTGATAACTGTGAGAACCATCTTATCTTTTATACTTTGTATTATATAAATTGATTAGATTCCATGCGAATGTCAATATATGTAAGATATTCTAAAAACTATGATAGTTATAGTTTTTTTTCCATAGCATATATGCACATAGACTACGTTTCAGATGTAAATGTATATGCGCCAATTTTTATACAATTTTTGAAAAGAATTAGAGGAGAGAATATAAAGTTAAAGAAAGAATAGAAAAAGGTAAGTAAATCATTGTTTTTCAACTTGGTTTAATTTGTTAAATTGTTGCGGTTCTCAACGTATTATTAGTTTAAAGAAATAAGTCCCTAATTATATTTTAGTTTATATCTTAATTACTTTCTAGAGCACGCATTTCTTATCCTTTCATTTAGTATTACGTACTATTATTATTCGCAATAATATCTTACATGTTACTATAGTTGATTTAAAATTCAGTTTTAAAACAAAACAATATATATCGGAATATGGGTGAAAATTTGTTTTGCATGACGCAAACCTGTTTCTTCGTATTTGTCAAGTGATATATACAAATGGTAAGCATGATCGATAATACATATTTTATTTTAATTTAAAAGTTTATTTGGTCGATTTCACGTGGTGAACTTAATTCTCATACAACTATACAAGTTGTGTAAGAAAATATATATTTTAAGTTTTTAACTGTTTAATCAAATATATATCAGATCCAATATGTGTAATAATCATTATAGAGTTGACGTATAATTAATGAGTGCAATTTCTCCGGTGTAATGTTGACACGTAAGTAAACCTAGGTTCACATCTTTTTCTAATTTTCTTCCTTATAAATAAATATAATCCATATGGATTTAATTACTTCATCCCACAAAGTTCACGATCAAATCATAATAATAATAATAACAACAATAATAATAATGCAAAACCGTTAGAAACGTGGAGTGTTAAGATGTGATTACGTGTTTGATTATTATTGATATATTAAATTAAATAATAAATAAATAAAAGGATATAAAATAGTGGGAAAAATGCAGGTGGAAAGGAAGATTGATTTGGTCTATGGAGGAGGAAGCATTGGATTGATGGGACTCGTTTCCAAAGCCGTATTTGAAGGTGGATGCCACGTCATAGGGTACTCTCTCTTTTCATATTTTCAATTATCTAACTAGTTTTTTTAACCGTTACGTTTTGCGGCAGCATTAGACGTGGTTTGATAAATAATAGACTACAATCGATTCAATTTATTTGCAAACTAAATTTACGTTAAAACGTAATGTATGGCAACTCAAGTTTATACCGTTGAATGAACATGTTTATATTAGACCCGACTCTTTTTCAGATAAAATTTATATCGAAACATAGACCTACTCAAAATGTAAATAAAAAAGCACTTGCAACAACGTCGTATGCTACATGATAAAGTATAGAGTACAATAGTCCCACTCATTTTCGCACTAAATTAACGTCGACACGTAAAGCGCGCAATTTGCCGTTAAAATAAAATTTGAACTCATGTGATGCGACGCATTTTCAAACCTCGTCAAAGAAACGTGTGAATTTGTAACGATTTGATATAGGTAGACAAGCGTATTATGTCAGTACGTTGCGTCGTATTAAAACCTAAAGTTGAAACGAAAATTGCTCAAGAAAAATAAAAGTGACAGAAAAAAAATGATGAATATCAAAGAGTAAAATAAAAAATAAAAAAAGAAGAAAAAGAGAAGAAAAAACAAAAACAAAACATTGCATGTCATTGGACTCAAACCACGAAGGATTGGTACCAAGTCATACACTCTATTAATGATATTAAAACATATAATATAAGATGAGTTTAGAAAAAATAAAAATTTTATAATATCCACCGACATTTATTTTTAAGAATAAGTATAATATGTTATTTTGTTTGTTTATTGGTGTGACATTTTAACTTCACAAAGTAAAAGTATAGTCGAATTAAAATCATAAAAATGTATTAGTATGTTATATTTTAAGTTCAGTTTAGTTATAAGTTGTATAAGAAAGTCTATTTAAAAAATATTTACTACATTCTACTTACAAACTCATATGAGATATGAGGTGGATGTGGATCAACCACATCATATCATTGTTTTAACGAATAGAGAGAAGTCTCTCACAATTTAACAACTTGCATCATGTTATTTTATAATATTACATTAATCTGTAAGTAGAATGTAGTAAACAACTTTATTATGATAGACCGTCTTTGATTATAACATTTTTATTGTCTTGGATAATAACATATTCAAACATCTCACTTATTTGTCCATGTGAACATCTAGTCATATGAAATTAATAGTTAAAACAGTTTTTAGGTGTGATTGATGTTTAGTTGATAGACTAATAACTACTAAGAGTGTATTTCATTTCTTTTGTTTGTTGTGAAAAAGACATCCGGAGAATGGGTAATTGCTCTAATTTAATTTATCATCAATGTGTATATTTAACCATGATGTTGATGGATGATCGGACGTGAATTATTTATACTTGTATTTTGTATGTGTATAAATGCTCCTAAAGTTAATAATAATTGTTTCTTGTTGTTTTGGCAGGGTCATACCAAAAGTTTTAATGCCAAAAGAGGCAAGTCTAGTTATCATGCAAATATTTATTTACATTTTCATATTGTTAGAGATCTAAAACAGTAAAAATGTCTTGGAATTTTTCAGATTATCGGGGATACCATTGGTGAAGTAAGACCAGTACTAAATATGCATCAAAGAAAAGCCGAGATGGCACGTCAAGCTGATGCTTTTATAGCATTGCCAGGTTTATTTTTTATCGACACTTTCTTTTCTAAAAATGCATCTATCTTAAATACTGTTTTTATCAAGACAAAGAATAGTATGTATAAATTTTATATTTTCATACACAGCTTATGGACATGGTAGGTTGATGTATTGCGACAATAACCTAAAAATCCATCTTATTTTTTTGGGTGTCTAATAGGTTTAAGCAAAATTACTGTAATTGGAAGGATTTGTGTAAATTTACATTTAGTTCTTGATGTTCCTTGGTGTCTAGCTTCTTGCTAGCGCTGTGTTATTTTCTCTAATGAAATTTGCTGTTAAAAAAAAAACTAATGTAGCCCTTTTTATTTTATATAATACATAAATCATGACGCATTTATGATGTCTCAATTATTGTTATTAATACGATTTGATTTCTGAAATTTCTATAGGCGGCTACGGTACACTCGAGGAACTTCTTGAAGTCATTACATGGGCACAACTTGGGATCCACAAGAAGCCGGTAAAAATTGCATATACAACTTTTGTTATACAAAATGCTCTTGAAATATTATCTATTTTTCTTTTTTTAAGAACTTGAATAAATACAGGTAGGATTGTTGAACGTAGACGGATACTACAACTCGTTGTTGTCTTTTATAGACAAGGCGGTTGACGAAGGTTTTGTCACCTCTGATGCTCGTCGAATAATTGTCTCGGCTCCAACCGCACATGAACTTTTGGCTAAACTTGAGGTAATATAACCAAATACAAAGTTTTGTAATAAGATCTATTAGGGGGTTCTTAATATAAGTCTTTAAAATTCGCTTTAACTACTTTTCAATTGACAATACATGAATTCAAACTAAAAAAAATTTCTCTGAATGATGAAATCCCTTATGTTTCTACTTTCTACCACACTCCTACAATTACCTTTCTAAAAAGGTAAAATAGATATTTTAGATTATGAAAAAGATTTGAAACTTATAGCCAAATTTGAAACGGGAGAACTTGTGTTATTGTTAATACTTTTATAATAAGTTATAAAAACAATATCTTGATGTAAATAAATTCAAACGTTTAGGTGTACGAGCCAGAAAATGAGGCAGGAGTCAAGTCGAGCTGGGAAACAGAACAACAATTAGGATATTCTGCAAAGTCAGAGATTGCACGTTGACTTAATCTCATCCCTACAAATACCAACCAAAAACCATTAACAACGAGCCTGAATCTATTGTCATTTTTTATGTCTCATGTGTGTCATATATGTATTATGAAATTATACTGTATAATTACATGATACATGTGTGATAACAATGAGACAAAAAAAACAATAGAACAACAACCAACGCCTTTTATGATATTTAGAAATTGGATAGATTGAAAGTGTATTTTAAGATTTATATACTATGCTTACTTAGTTGTGCCATGTGAATTGATGATAGGAATATATATATATGAAAAAAAAGATTGTATTTTTTGTATTTTCTGAATTTAGTTGATTAACAATATATAGTAGATGTATACTTGACATTTTCTAATATTCTTGTAGTAGAATAAAGTTACAACCTTTACATATTAGATCGTTTTACCTTTTAAATGATCGGAGTGGTGGCTCAACCTTTTTAAAGGCCGATGTGAAGTAAAAATTTGAGGAATACTTTTAAAATGACATCATTACACCACACAACAGTGGCAAATGGGAGAGGGTGGAGAATTTTTGGCCTCGAGTGGGAACACGCCGTGATCCTAGCGTCAATTTTTAGTCCACGGCCTGGTGAACATTCACCTAGCTCCACCATTATTATAAGCCCCTTTCAACCGTTGATTCAATGATATGGAGAAACTAGGGAAAACTGGGATGACTCCTTATAAAGTAAAAAAAATAAGGAAAACAGTAAAAATCTATTGTGTCGTTGATGTTGCAACCCAGAGAAGCAAGAGGGAACCCACCCATGATTACTCATTCTCCTCTTATAGACAATGGTGGGTTTAAGATTTTGTGACCAAGAGAAAATGAATTTTAAGTTCTCATCATGCAAATACAAATTATCATATATTTTATCTATTAAACATTCAACTCTCATAACATTTAAATATGGTTTAAAACGACGACACAAGTAAAAATGGGTGGGAGTTCTAGAAAAAAATTTACATTTTTCTTTCACTGGTGGTATCATTTTTCTAAACATCCCATTTTTCCATAAGTTTTAAATTTAAAGTAATTAAATATAATTCCAAAAGAACAAAAGTACTAGTGAGACAATAAGCACCAGACAATTTTAGAGTCGATTTTTTAAAAACGTTAAGAAAATTAGTGAGATGTTGAATACCATCCCAACTGGCATCCCGCAAAGGTATGGCTTGACTTGTTTCCGAATTACTATTATGAAACGCTCTAAAACTATATTTTGTTTTAAAGCACGTTCAAATATATGACAAGTCGAGTTCCATCGGGTAGGCACGTCCCAATTAGAATCTAAATATATATATGGAGAATTCGTATCTTTATTCTGGAGGTTTAACATATGAATACTCTTGCATCCTAAGTTTCCGAAACGGATCCTATAAAATATTTCACATTTTCTATGATCGTCTCTATTTCTGACATTCGAGTAATCCTCCTTAACAGGCCAAATATTCCGATTATGTCAATGCTAATTGAATCAAGGTTATTAGTTGTGATTTCAAACTTTTCGGTATTTTCCTTTTCTTCGAATGATATGATGGGTTAATCATTTGCTTCACTAGTTCCAACGGTGACAACTCCGGAATCTGCTACTGGGTTAGCCATTTTCAGTATTACTTTCCGAGTTCGAGAGACTATAAGAATATTTTTATAGCATTCAAGGTTAAACATGACTCCTAGAAAATTACCAAAATATGAATTTCTCTTTTCAGTATATTCTTTCTTTTTTATTTTCACTTGGTTTGCAGGGTTAGGGCCTTTCTCGCCGGCGAGGATATCCGATTCTAAAGCCCTTTCCTAAACCACTTCCCATTCAATTGCTAAAAGATAGAGAGATGGCTTTCTAAATGAGATTGAGTTCCATTAATATGCATGCTAACGGTATACTATTTGCTGCTATTCTATCTATTTGTGCATCAAGTTTGGAGAAAATCTTAATCTATAATAAAGAAATGATAGTAGCTCGTTGTTTTATAGGCTTTATCGTATTCAGTCGGAAGAGTTTATGTAAGACTTTCAAAGTGACTATCGATAAGAGAATCCAGGCTATTCAAGAAGAATCACAACAATTATTCAATCCTAACGGAGTAGTTCCTCTAAAATCCAATGAACAACAACGATTACTTAGTATCAGCTTGAGAATTTGCGACATTGTAGTAGAATCATTACCAATGGCATGTAGTGCCCCTAAGTGAGAATTTCGGCACAACTCTTTCTATTTTTGCACTAACATTTAAGTTGTCTATCTTCTTTCTTTCAGTCGACACACGCGACGCAAATAACTCCGGTTACCCCCACTTATGTCTCTATTAGGCGGCAACAACACTTACCTCCTTAACATGGAGGAGCAGCTCCTCATCTGCATTATAACCAATAAAAATGTTCTCCGGGTCAATATATGATGCTAAACAAAGACCAAAACAGAGAGAGATCCTTAGTCTTTGTCGCCTACCTATGTCTAGAATAGCACGATAGAGTTAGGAATAAGGGTTATCACGTGCAATTCTTCCCATCATTAAAATTAGTAGTGGGACTAGGGGAAGGATATATATATTGATTTAACGGAAAGTCTCGTTAACACCTCCTTTTAGGATGTAGTCGGAATAACAGTCCGTATAAGTTATGTGCTTTCCTCTTCAAGAGTTGGGCTACTACCCTAATCAAAGTATTAAGCAGATTGAGTCTCTCTCTAATACGAAACCTAATAGTTAGTGTCACACCCCCGCTAAAGCGGAAACACGGGGATGTGACGAGATTGGGATCGTCATAACACATGGTAAGCGATAGAGATGCAATATAATAAATGATGACAAGCGTGTCATGACGACACCCGACAACAAGGGGACTTGTGTCGTGTTTAGTCAATATTCACGACAACATAGCCATAAGCATAAAGATGTTAAATGATTCACATAACAAAGAAGATAACATTGTAATATAAATTCCCACAACCCGGGAACAAGTATATAATTGTTTAATCAGACTACAATATTGTTCAAAATAATTGTTTGTCAAATATGTTTAGTCCCAAAATGCATCCTAGGGTCTCCACTAAGGCAGCACACCTAGATTCCTCAATTTGCATGATCACCTGAAAAGATATGCTCAAAATGGTCAACAAAATTGTTGGTGAGCTTGCAGGTTTAAGTAGTAAATAAGTAAGTGGTGTTGTATATAGTAAGCGATGTGGAATACCGTGAATACAGTTATATAAAAAAGTAAAATCACATGACAATGAGCTTTGCAACCAAACCTAGCGACGTACACAAAGATATTGTCGGAATATATTCACCCAAGGGCCCGTTCCTGGCCACTGATGGTACTAACTAGTATACTAACAAACAAGGGTGGGGGTGTCAACCCAGTAGTACTACCAATACCTATCTGTCGGTTCCCACACTGGAATTAAATAGTTGCAAAGAAAGAACCACACAGCAGACCCAAGCATGTATCAGATAAGTACTTGTAAAACAGTATCACGTTGATTCCATGTATGTAAAATGTAAGTAAGTTGTACAACATTGAAAATGGGTGAGCATACTTTTCCCCCAAGTTTTAAATGATTGAAATATTGTAAGCGTAAAAGGGGCCACGAAACTCACTCGTTAGGTGGTAAGTATGTATGATCAGAGTATCCAAATGTTGTATGCAAATGAACGGTCAAACACCTATTGACAGTTATTGTTAATCATTAATGATATGAATGAAGCATATGATATTGTTCGGTCGGTTCGGGTTGCATCGGTAGGTCGCGTGTAACACACACACACAAACAGACTCACGTACTAAATATTATGTAGATCCAAGTACTAGACATCATTGTCATTGCTAATGATATTTGTGTAAAAGTTTCATTGTTATTGGAGAAGTATTTGATAAACATTAGTAGTTACAAATCGGTTGATAATTGTGAAACGTTAGATTGATTTGATTTTGAATAGTATTTGTGGGCTTTTTAGCGTTGACTTTAATCTTTGTGGCTGAGCAATGACAACCGTGTTAATATTACCTCAACATCACACGACATACACACACCACGCATACGAAGGAAATCACACATAACAACTTCAAACGCACGACAGGACCAGACGCACGACTCAACAATCCATTCGCACGAATCAACCCTCAATCGTGCGAATCAGCTTCATTCGTACGATTGAGCCTTCATTCGTATGACTGGCATTCAGTCGTACCACACAACACCCAATCGCACGACTCAACCTCCATACGCACGAATCAACCTTTAATCGTGCGAATCAGCTTCATTCGTACGATTGAACCTTCATTCGTGCGATTGGACTCTAGTCGTGCGATACACGCACAATCGCATACATTCATTCGTTCACCTGACTCAAGCGCACGCATTCACTCGATCGCATGACTCGATCGCACACATTCATTCGCACGCATGACTTAATCGCACGCATTCACACAGTCGCACGACTCAGTCGCACGACACACCCAGTCGCACAACTCAGTCGCGTGATTGACTCAGACGCATGGCTCAGTCGCACAACTCATCCAGTCGCACGACTCAATCGCATGACAGACCAAGTCGCCTGGACAGCAGAATCGCGACTGTTGACGGGGCTGAGTAGCCTTCGGCTGCTCCGAGCATGAGTTATACACAACAAGGACTTCTAGAAACACTCTACACACATACAAACAAGAAGCACACGCAGAAAGACCTCACACGCACCCACACGACCTCATGTGTTCGGGTTGAACCCGAACACCCGAAACCATAGAATGGACAGCCGAGAATAAGCAAGAAAAGGGACAACCAAGGTCGTCTACCTGCTAGAATGGAGTAGACTAGGTTGTAGATGGAGTCTAGACGACGAAAACGAGACCAAGCGGGTCGGATTTGGTGCTAGAATGAAGAAAATGGTGAAGAAGAAGAAGATGGAGATGAAGATGAAGTAATGGTTCTAGGGCTGGAAATGGGGGGTATTTATACCCAGCCCAAGTTTGAAAAATGACAATTTTAGTCCCTGCACTTAACCCCCGAGTTTCCCAAATTTGTTTCGGTTGAAAAACGACTTTATTAGGTTACTTATATTAATTATAAAAATATATTTAATGATATTTATAACTTAAAAATGGTTTTGTTAGTGACGTTAATTTTCATATAAAAATGATATATTTGGCGGTTACGATGACGAAAGTTTTAAAAGTTTTTAAGGTTAGCATATGTTAACGATACGAACACAAGAATAAAGATGATAGGAAAGCAAGATATCCACATAAAGAGTTAATAAAGATGAGGAATGATTGATCAAAGATAGTTAACGGAAAACCACGTTAATTGACGGACCTTTAGGTGACGGATGTCACAGTATCCCCAAGTTGAGAGAATATCGTCCCGAAATTCAGCTGGAGTTAGGTCCAAGAGTGTCATCCTCGAACAGATGTGGATATTTGAGTTTCATCTGATCTTCTCGTTCCCATGTAAACTCTGGCCCTCGCTTTGAATTCCACCTTACGCGAACAATAGGTATTCTACTGCGCTTCAATTGTTTGACCTTTCGATCCATGATCTCAATGGGTTCCTCAACAAAATGAAGCTTCTCGTCAATCTTGATTTCTTCAATTGGCAGGTGAAGGGATTCGTCGGCCAAACACTTCTTGAGGTTCGACACGTTAAAAGTATCATGCACACCGCTGAGTTCTTGTGGCAACCTTAATCGGTAAGCCACTGGACCAATTCTTTCTGTAATCTCGAATGGTCCAACGTATCTTGGGGCTAACTTCCCTTTCTTTCCAAATCGAACGACTCCTTTTCAAGGGGAGACTTTAAGTAAGACTCGATCCCCAATGTTGAATTCTAGAGGCTTCCGACGGTTGTCGGCATAGCTCTTTTGGCGATCTCTAGCAGCTTTCAGTCGGTCTTTGATTTGAAAGATCTTGTCAGTTGTTTCTTGAATGATCTCTGGGCCTGTTAGCTGACTTTCACCAATCTCGATCAAACAAACAGGTGATCTACATTTCCTTCCATATAATGTTTCGAACGGAGCACATCCTATGCTTGTATGGTAGTTGTTGTTGTAAGAGAACTCGATCAACGGTAGATGAGCATCCCAACTACCACCAAAGTCGATTACACACGCTCTCAACATGTCTTCTAGCATCTGTATAGTTCGTTCACTTTGGCCATCTGTCTGAGGGTGATAGGCGGTACTCATATCCAATCGAGTGCCCATCGCTTTCTGTAATGTCTGCCAAAATCGTGAAGTAAATCGGCTGTCACGGTCGGATATGATTGACACCGGCACTCCGTGTCTTATCACGACCTCTTTTATGTACAATCTCGCCAACTTATACATTTTGTAGTCTTCTCGGATCGGCAAGAAATGTGCTGATTTCGTCATTCGATCCACTACGACCCATATCGAGTCATGCCCGCTGCTTGTTCTAGGGAGTTTGGTAATGAAATCCATGGCTATATTCTCCCATTTCCACTCGGGAATTTCAGGTTGTTGTAACAATCCCGATGGTTTCTGATGTTCAGCTTTAACTTTCGAGCATGTCAAGCATCTGCCAATGTACATAGCAATGTCTTTCTTCATGTTTGACCACCAGTACAGATCTTTGAGATCGTGATACATCTTGTCTGCACCAGGATGAATAGAATATCGCGTCTTGTGGGCTTCATCCATGACTAAGGTACGTACACCTCCTCATCTGGGTACCCATATGCGATCCATGAAGTATTGTATGCCATCGTCCTTGCAAATCATCTGTTTATCCAACCCTCGGAATTCTTCTCCCGCAAGGTTTTCTTCTTTCATTGCTTAACTTTGTGCAATTTGGATCTGAGCTTTCAGATTCGTTTGAATAGTCAATCCCAACGCTCGAGCACGTAGTGGTTTCACGCGTTCTTTGCGGCTTAAAGCATCAGCCACCACGTTAGCTTTCCCCGGATGATACCGGATTTCACAATCGTAGTCACTAAGTAGCTCTACCTAACGTCGCTGACGCATGTTAAGTTCCTTCTGATCCAGGATATGTTGGAGGCTCTTATGATCTGTGAAGATGATGCATTTGGTTCCATACAGGTAATGCCTCCAAATCTTGAGTGCAAATATTACAGCGTCCAATTCAAGATCATGAGTTGTATAGTTCTTTTCGTGCACCTTAAGTTGTCGCGAAGCGTAGGCAATCACCTTATCCTTCTGCATTAGTACACATCCAAATTCTTGATATGAAGCATCGCAGTACACCACAAAATCATCAGTTCCGTCTGGGAGGGACAGTATAGGCGCGTTACACAACTTCTCTTTCAACGTTTGGAACGCTTGTTCTTGTGCATGTCCCCAATCAAACTTCTTGTCTTTCTGAGTAAGCAGGGTTAATGGCTGCGCGATTTTTGAAAAATTCGCGATGAAGCGACGATAGTAACCGGCCAATCCTAAGAACTGTCGTATCTCTGATGGTGTCTGGGGTGCATCCCATTTCTTCACCGCTTCAATCTTGCCGGGATCTACATGAATCCCGTCTTCGTTAACCACATGACCCAAAAACTTCACTTCCCGCAACCAAAATTCACACTTCGAGAACTTGGCGAAAAGTTTCTCTCCCGTAACAGTTCAAGTAGGTGTTCTTCGTGATCCTCTTTCAATTGGGAGTAGATAAGTATATCGTCTATGAACACGATCACAAACTTATCCAAGTAAGGTTTGCACACCCGATTCATCAGATCCATAAACACAGCTGGTGCGTTAGTCAGCCCGAACAGCATGACCAAAAACTCATAGTGCCCATAACGAGTTCTATACGCTGTCTTCGGTATGTCGTCCTCGAAAACCCTTAGTTGATGATATCCAGAACGAAGGTCAATCTTTGAGAAATACGAAGCTCCTTGCAACTGATCAAACAGATCATCGATCCTGGGGAGAGGATATCGATTCTTCACGGTTAACTTGTTCAGCTCACGGAAATCGATACACATGCGGAACGACCCATCCTTCTTCTTGACAAATAATACCGGTGCTCCCCACAGTGAATGACTCGGTCGAATAAGACCCTTCTCCAGTAGTTCTTGTAACTGACTAGATAACTCTTGCATCTCAGATGGCGCTAACCGATATGGCGTCTTTGCTACCGATGTAGCTCCAGGAACTAACTCTATACGAAATTCCACCTGTCGTGGAGGAGGCAAACCAGACAAGTCATCAGGGAATACATCTGGGTAGTCCCGTACCACTGGGATATCTACTAGTTTCCTCTCTTCGTCCTTCTTTTCTACCACATGAGCCAGAAAAGCGTAGCACTGCTTTCGTAAACTTCGGCGTGCTTTCATGCATAAAATAAGCTTTAAGTTCCTTCCCGGTCGTTCTCCTTGAATCTTTAGTACCTCCCCGTTTGGCATGGGGATTCGTACTACTTTGTCCCGACAGACAATCTCTGCTCCGTTTTGCGACAACCAATCCATACCCACAATCACGTCAAAACTTCCTAGCTCAAAGGGTATCAAGTCTATATCGAAGGCATGGTCCTCCAATGTTAACGAGCACTTCCTAATAATCTCATCGGCCTGAACAACCCTACCATTGGCCATTTCTACAGAGTAGCTAGTTTCTAGCCTACTAGGACTCAAATCAAGCAATCGCACCAACTCAGAAGATATAAAGCTATTGTCTGCTCCAGTATCAAATAATATAGATGCGAAGTAATGATTGAGTAAGTGCGTACCCGTGACAACATTCGGGTCCTGACGGGCATCGTTGGCTCCAATGACAAACGCACGTCCCCGAGCTGCATTCCCTTGATTGGTCGGGCCTTGATTTCCAGCTATAGCCATCACTTGCTGCTGGTTGTTCCCTTGTTGACTCGGTGCCCGATTCAGTCTGGGGCACATGTTTTCGTAATGATCGAGGCCTCCACACTCATAACAGGCCCTTGCATTCCCGGCGGGGTTAACCGCGTTGACTGGTGCCACAAGATTCGGCGTTGTTCTGCAGTCTCTTGCCAAATGCCCTGGGCGCCTACAGTTCGCGCATGCCCGTCACTGCATTCCTGGGGGATGATGATAGTTGCACCTGTCACATTTGGGGTGCGGCCCCACATACTCTCTTTTACCTTGAGTCACGGCCACAAAATTCCTGGTTGTCTTGGCCCTCTTATCAAACTTCTCGGCACTCGACTGGCTCGTTTCCCCAACATCCTTTCTCTTCTCTGCTCCACTGCCTAAAACCCCCGTTCTCACCATTTCATCAGTCAAAGCGCCAGCCTTCAGAATTGCGCTCTGGATAGTAGGAGGAGCAGCTGCTGTAACCATCGCTCGGATTTGAGGCGCAAGTCCCCAAATATACCTCTCGATTCTCTTTGATTCTGGTGTGACCAGATGCGGAACCAACCTTGCCAGCTCATGAAAGCGGTCAGTATAAGCTGCATGCCCGGCCCCCACCACAGCATGATTCCAGAACTCATGCTCCAATTTCTGCATCTCGTTGAGGGGCAGTATTCCTCGGTGATCAAAGCTTTAAACTCATCCCATGACATCTGCATCGCAGATTCTCTTCCTCTAGCTTGAACCTGGGTGTTCCACCAGGTTAGGGCCTTGCCCTGCAGTGAACATGTGGCATATTTGATTCTCTGGCTGTCGAGGCACTCGCTGATGTCAATCACTGCCTCCATCTTTTCTAGCCACCTGGTTAGGGCTATCGCCCCACCTTTCCCATCAAATTCTCTTGGTTTGCAGGCCACAAACTCTTTGTATGAACACCCCCGTCTAGTATTAACAACCCCAGTCTCAATACCGGCTGTTCCACCATTCCCGGTTTCTTGATTGCTTTCATTCCCAGTTGGGTTTCCATTTCCCACTTCAGTTTCTATCCCACCTTGACCTCTTTCTCCATTATCTCCATTATCATTGCCACCATCCCCATGGGGGTGGTGTTGCAGGAGTGCATCGCTCACTTGGGCCACGATAGTAGGAATCAGTGCGGCCAACTGTTGAGCGATCAGAGCTGCCATATCAGAGTCTCATGTTCCCTGATTATTACTGGCAGGACCATCATTTGTTCTTGGTGCTCTACCTCTGCCTCTGCCTCTGCCCCTTGGGGCTTCACTCCCGCCACTATTGTTGTGGGTAACTCTTCGAGGCGGCATTTTCTAAGCATAAAAGTAGTAAACACGTAAGTTTAAACCATTTCAAAGAGTATTATCCATAACACTCATCAAGTCCAGTATTTCAAGTTAATATCACACTTATTGCCACCACACATCGCATGCAAGTCATGTAGTTCTCACACCATGAATTGGTAATGTCTCAACAATAGTCCATGATATCAATTGTAAATCCATGTTTATAATCACGTTTAGTCTAGCGGAGGTTGTCTATCTCTTCCTCTTTCGAGGTTTCAGACATAACCTCCTCAGGGTTAAACTCAATGTCCAAGGTCAAGTGTAATAACATGATCTGTGAAAATCTCTTTGGGTTTAATACCCGGATTTGATAAACCAACTCGGCGTGCAGAGGGAACGGAAGATCCAATTGAAGCATCCCATAAGGAGTGAGCACGAGGGATCTCTCACAGGGTGGAAAGATCACATAACAGATAAATGAACGAATCAAGCAATTGAGGAACACATACACGAGATATAATATGCATACAGAATCCTAGCATGCAAATCTACATTAAGGTTCCTAGGTTATAGTCTAGGTCAAGCGTATTGCCTAATTCTCTATAACCTGGCTCTGATACCAATCTGTCACACCCCCGCTAAAGCGGAAACACGGGGATGTAACGAGATCGGGATCGTCATAACACATGGTAAGCGATAGAGATGCAATATAATAAATGATGACAAGCGTGTCATGACGACACCCGACAACAAGGGGACTTGTGTCGTGTTTAGTCAACATTCACGACAATATAGCCATAAGCATAAACATGTTAAATGATTCACATAACAAAGAAGATAACATTGTAATATAAATTCCCACAACCCGGGAACAAGTATCAAAAGATTATAATTGTTTAATCAGACTACAATATTGTTCAAAATAATTGTTTGTCAAATATGTTTAGTCCCAAAATGCATCCTAGGGTCTCCACTAAGGCAGCATACCTAGATTCCTCAATTTGCATGATCACCTGAAAAGATATGCTCAAAATGGTCAACAAAATTGTTGGTGAGCTCGCAGGTTTAAGTAGTAAATAAGTAAGTGATGCTGTATATAGTAAGCGATGTGGAATACCGTGAATACAGTTATATAAACAAGTAAAATCACATGACAATGAGCTTTGCAACCAAACCTAGCGACGTACACAAAGATATTGTCGGAATATATTCACCCAAGGGCCCGTTCCTAGCCACTGATGGTACTAACTAGTATACCAACGAACAAGGGTGGGGGTGTCAACCCAGTAGTACTACCAATACCTATCCGTCGGTTCCCACACTGGAATTAAATAGTTGCAAAGAAAGAACCACACAGCAGACCCAAGCATGTATCAGATAAGTACTTGTAAAACAGTATCACGTTGATTCCATGTATGTAAAATGTAAGTAAGTTGTACAGCATTGAAAATGGGTGAGCACACTTTTCCCCCAAGTTGTAAATGATTGAAATATTGTAAGCGTAAAAGGTGCCACGAAACTCACTCGTTAGGTGGTAAGTATGTATGATCAGAGTATCCAAATGTTGTATGCAAATGAACGGTCAAACACCTATTGTCAGTTATTGTTAATCATTAATGATATGAATGAAGCATATGCTATTGTTCAGTCGGTTCGGGTTGCATCGGTTGGGTCGCATGTAATACACACACAAACAAACTCACGTACTAAATCTTATGTAGATCCAAGTACTAGACATCGTTGCCATTGCTGATGATATTTGTGTAAAAGTTTCATTGTTATTGGAGAAGTATTTGATAAACATTAGTAGTTACAAATCGGTTGATAATTGTGAAACGTTAGATTGATTTGATTTTGAATAGTATTTGTGGGCTTTTTAGCGTTGACTTTAATCTTTGTGGCTGAGCAATGACAACCGTGTTAATGTTACCTCAACATCACACGACATACACACACCACGCATACGAAGGAAATCACACATAACAACTTCAGTCGCACGACAGGACCAGACGCACGACTCAACAATCCATTCGCACGAATCAACCCTCAATCGTGCGAATCAGCTTCATTCGTACGATTGAGCCTTAATTCGTATGACTGGCACTCAGTCGTACCACACAACACCCAATCGCACGACTCAACCTCCATACGCACGAATCAACCTTCAATCGTGCGAATCAGCTTCATTCGTATGATTGAACCTTCATTCGTGCGATTGGACTCCAATCGTGCGATACACGCACAATCGCATACATTCATTCGGTCACCTGACTCGATCGCACGCATTCACTCGCTCGCATGACTCGATCGCACACATTCATTCGCACGCATGACTCAATCGCACACATTCACAAAGTCGCACGACACACCCAGTCGCACAACTCAGTCGCGCGATTGACTCAGACGCATGGCTCAGTCGCACGACTCATCCAGTCGCACGACTCAATCGCATGACAGACCCAGTCGCCTGGACAGCAGAATCACGACTGTTGACGGGGCTGAGCAGCCTTCGGCTGCTCCGAGCACGAGTTTTACACAACAAGGACTTTCATAAACACTCTACACACATACACAAACAAGAAGCACACGCAGAAAGACCTCACACGCACCCACACGACCTCATGTGTTCGGGTTGAACCCGAACACCAGAAACCCTAGAATGGACAGCCGAGAATAAGCAAGAAAAGGGACAACCAAGGTCATCTACCTGCTAGAATGGAGTAGACTAGGTTGTAGATGGAGTCTAGACGACGAAAACGAGACCAAGCGGGTCGGATTTGGTGCTAGAATGAAGAAAATGGTGAAGAAGAAGAAGATGGAGATGAAGATGAAGTAATGGTTCTAGGGCTGGAAATGGGGGGTATTTATACCTAGCCCAAGTTTGAAAAATGACAATTTTAGTCCATGCACTTAACCCCCGAGTTTCCCAAATTTGTTTCGGTTGAAAAACGACTTTATTAGGTTAGTTATATTAATTATAAAAATGTATTTAATGATATTTATAACTTAAAAATGGTTTTGTTAGTGACGTTAATTTTCATATAAAAATGATATATTTGTCGGTTACGATGACGAAAGTTTTTAAGGTTAGCATATGTTAACGATACGAACACAAGAACAAAGATGATAGGCAAGCATGATATCCACATAAAGAGTTAATAAAGACGAGGAATGATTGATCAAAGATAGTTAACGGAAAATCACATTAATTGACGGACCTTTAAATGACGGATGTCACAGTTAGATTAAGTATTAGGCGCAACTTTTACTATAAAGCATCCTGTTAATCTATTATTTTTCTATCTTCAAGCTTCAAGCTTTTGTCTAGGATCTCGGATTCAAGTCCTATAGTTAGAAGAAAGCATAGTTGGAATTTATTCTTGCGGCGAATAAAGGAAGATAAATGGCTCTCTAATGCCTTATTTGTACGATATTATGCAAGCAAGGAATCCTCTTAGAGTGATGCAATCGGCCTATAAGACGAAATTGAAGATAGTCATATTCTCAAATTATTTTTCTACTTTTTTTTAAAAAACTTGTAACATATGTTAAAAAACTGTTCTTAGTTCCTCAACGAAATTCACGAATAGTCCGTTTTGCACTACTAAATTAATAATATATACAACACAACGACTAAGAAAAAGATCATCGTTACAAATCGCTTTATATATTAATTTTAGTTTTTCAACGGACGGTTGTATTGTTTGAGGCATTATTAAATGCTTTTGAAAATATATTATTTTGTAAATGAAAAGTTGTTATTACATTATATAAATGTTGAAACCAATATTCTCCCGTATGTAGATATGAGAAAAGATCAAACGCAATTGTGTGTTTAATCATTTGTCACCAATTGTGATCTATCAAATGTGTGGTTACACAAAGATACGATTTTCGTAAACCGTGTGGTGCCGACCAAACGTTGGTAATTAAGTTAACATTGGTATTTATATTTTCAAAAAATCCAATTAAATCATATTTTTGCATATTTCCACAATTTTAAACATTTTTTTTGTATTTTGCAACAATATTAAACAATAACTTTTAAGTGTAAAATGACTTACATACTTGTAACGAGGTTGTAGCATTTTTCAAATCATGTTTGTCAACTGATCGTGAACAAAGTGATTGAATGGCAAAACTTCTTAAATCACAAACTTTGTCATCCTATTGTTAACCCTTATTACGTCATAAGTATATATTTCAACATCACCGTCCGATTCGGTTTGTTCAGAATTCGGGATTTGTTTCAACACTTTGCAAAAAAATTTCATAATGTGCTTCTTCAAAGTAAAGTTTGAATCTTTTCCTAACAACTAACAAAATACTTACAACAAGCCTTTTGATACCTGTCACTCACTTACCCCAAATCCCAATTGCACCAAATATCCCGAACCACGGTTGGGACGGAGGAAGAACCTTGAGCAACAGATGAATGTGAGGCCGTCGTAGTTTAGTAAGTAAACACTAGAAAGAATAAAACAAGAAGAGTAATTGTAAAACGAGTTTATAAAAGAGTTTTTTGGTGTTTTTATTCCAGTTTTGCGTTTTGGAGTGGTATGATCAACCAAACCATCGAACGTCTATTATACCGACTTAAGGGGGCAAAATGATATTATTTGGCAAAAAAAAGTTAAAAACGGCTATAAAGCCATTGGCTAACGTTTAAAATCGAAAACTGGGTTTTAATGACAGGAAACAGGTAGTACCCGGTTTGGTCTTGGTCGAGTTCGTGTACATACCTGGTTAGTATCGGGTCCGGGCACGTCAAGGAACACAAGGACCATGTAGAAATGGACTAATTTTAAATTAAAATGGGTTGAGCTACATGAGGATGGCCTACAAGAATTCATGGAAAACAGCAGGAGCTAAACGTCACTTCTAGGCTTTGACTTCAAGCACGAGAAGAGAGCTTCATGTGGGCAAGAGCGCGAGACGTAAGAACTTAACATGGGCGAGTGCGAGACGTAAGAACTTGGGCGAGCGCGAGACGTTATGCATTCATATGATACATATAGTTAATCTTAACACTCAAAATATAAATGATAAAAATGCATGCTAGTTGATACATAATTTTTTTTGGACAGTTTTTCAACATCACTTGTTCAGTCATTTGTTTGGTATGAAACTTAAACCCTCAACAAACATCAACAACATTTTAGTACCAATAGACTAGAGGCCAACTTGCACCGTTAATAGTTGTGTTACTATATAAATAATTATCTATGTACAATCAAGCAAGCTCTATGTACAACTAAAGTATGTCAAAAAGTAGGTTTGTTTTTCTTAAGACGCCAACTTACACCTCTAATGAGTTGTGTTTTTTTGGTAAAACACAGTTTTCATTTTAAATTAGCTTCTAAAGAGAATAACAAAGCTTGGTTAGTTTTCTCTACTATAAGAATAACTCAAATTATCCAAATTAAATTAACCAATAATTGATTACTTAGTTTAAAAAAAAGCGACTGAGGTGTCATCAGGCTTTAGATAACACCAGGCGTGCATGTGTACAAGAAGCGTGCGCTTTTGTGACTGAACTCGCTTCAAAGCTTTTTTTTGGGCTAAAGAACTTAACTCCTAGTCTCCACAATTCATTTCTACTTATACCACCCGAATCCCCTACTGAACCCCCTACCAAAACTGTCATCGGCGGTGTTTCCAAATGGCTCGAGGTACCCAAAGCCTTTTGTTGAGGGTGCACAACATACCCTAATATTAGTTTTTGTTTACTCAAAGGCCGGATCTACATTAGATGCAGCCTCCGCTGAAGCGCCACCTCATCACCGCCGTAGGTAATCACATCGCTTCAAGCGTGGGCAAGCGCTAAGCTATATAATGTAGCTGATGAGGTCCTAAAAATCATTTGCTCTAAGGGGCAATGTTTAATCACAACATAAAGAAGATGAATCATTGTACCATAACTCTCTTCATATCCATGACTTAGGATGGTTTGAGTTGTGATTTTGAATACAAGCAGTGATAAAAAGAAACTGTGCGAGTGTTACTGTTTCTCTATATCACCGCCTCACTCCAAAGGTTTGAACACATTCGATTCATTCATCGTCAATTGTCCCTCTTTTTTTCCGTCACTCGATATATGTGATCTCGCTTTATAATAAACATACAACTCTATCCAAAAACCTTCGGATCATCTTGCAGCATTAAACGAGAAACTACTCTCTTACATTTTGCCGCATGATGTCAAATGTGTTCAAAATAACATTTTGAAAAAGCAATTTTTGATAAGGTCTAACATAGAATACACTCATACATACCTGAAACCTGATAGTTGATAATCGGTACATTCAGCTGCAAAGTTTGAAGTATGGTATCTATATTTTGTTTCAAATTCTATAGAAATCGAGCATTTCTTCTTCCACTGGATGAGTTTTACCAACTATTGTGAGGCAATGAAGAGGTGGACCAAAGTCAACCGTCCTCAACTGCTTCATTGAACCAGCCACCACCATCTGATTCTCACTTCCTAGCCGGGCAAAACCGACACAGAGGGTGTCTTCACTGTAAGCTGCCAGATGAAAACAAAATCAATGTCACTCTCTTTATTAGATTTGATTAAAATGACTTGACAATTCACATACTCCACACCCGATGAAAATACGGAAATTTGCTTTTTGAAATATTCATAGAATTTGCAGCATTTAGTTTTTTTGCCTAAGCTTACTTCTTTTGTCCATTTAATCATCTAAACCTATCCATGATGGTCATTTTAGACTTATATAATTCTTTAATTTATCATTATTAAAGGATATTTTGGACAGTTCAAGTAAAATTAAAAAATCTTAATAAGGCCATTTGTATTATTTAAGATATTAATAGCATATATTTAATATTTCTTTACTCAAAATATTTAGTCAGAATTTCAACAAAGTAAAGAAACCTACCAGATTCTCCACGTTGTTGTTCGACCTCCAAGAGCTGATCAATAGCAACAGCGATTGTCATAAACTTGGGAGGCTCATACTGCTTTTTCCCTCTGAAAAATTATGGAAAACACAAAAAATTTCAAAAACACTATTAATGGTATGCTAAATAGATATGGAACTATATATCCAGTGTATGTATCCTTACCTGCATAATGATTCCAATGAAGGTTCTTTAACACGTATATCTGCAATGCAAAGAGTTTTTGCCATGAGCCTTTTCAATAAATATAGTTTAAAGTATAAAGCTCATTCCCACAAGAAAAAACTTAAGACTTTGATAAACCAATGGGCTAATTTTGTTTTGAATGGCAAACTCACACAAACACACACTAAATCTATACTTGTCCTTAATGGGACTTGAACCCTCACCACTTGAGAGGGAGACCAAAGTACCTTAGTGGCTTAGTACAATTAGGCTAATGCCCTTTCGTGGATGTGCTAATTGATGCAAGTGGAGAAAGGTCATGTTGGCTAACGGGTCAATATGGGTTCAGGTCAAAACAATTCATTTAAGCTTCAGTCAGGTTGTGTTGACCCGTGAACTGTTTTATCCCTTGTGTTTAAATATTCTAAACATTTAATGTGTTAAATATGATCATACACAAAAAATTTCAAATGTAATAAACTAATTATTTAGAATAAACTTTGAAATTAGGCAAGTTTCAACCCATTTGAAATGATTCCTTTTACTTTACCATTTGACTCATTTCCTCTAGCGGTTTTGTTTACTTTATCCATTCAACCCAAATTTAAGTAAATGTTTTAAGAATGCCGCCTCAACTTCTAGGATATTGTTCAAACTTTGAAAGTTGAAACTATTTAGTATATTTCTCAAATGAAAAGATCATAATTTAAATAACTAGATTATATGAATAATGCTATTATTACCTAATAAGCACAAAGTATGTAGTCCAAGTCCTCTATTCTTCTGAATTTTCTCATAAAAACTGTCAGGCCTCCATGTTTCAGTAAAGAACGGTAAAGATACAGTCTCTCCATAGCGGTAAAGTTGCAAACCACATACTCCAACTGCGTTCATTACTGATGCGTTATATATCACCTTAACTTCCACATCCAATTTCTTTGCACGTACCACTAGATCACTGTGTGTAGTGGCTCTGTTTTCACAAACTATTTGCATTAGAAACTACAAAAATGAAACACAAACTAGATACAATCTGCCATGACCCTACCAAATGTGCTTTAGAACTACACAAACTACGATTAAAATGATGGTAAAAGTGTAAAACTATGCAAATGTATATGGAACATGATATAGAACAGCTAAACTATAACAGTATAACACAAAACTGATAATGGATCAAACATGAGTTAAAGAAAGTATCAGTACCCAAAAGGGTCTCCAACAACAAGGAAAGCCACATCAAACTCACGAGCCTCCAACAACATATCATCCACCTTTTCCTCTACCATTTCTCTGTCCGCAACTATAAGTGGCTTCCCATAAAGTTTTTCCTGTAACACAAGTATGTCACTTTCTACTCCAAATGGTCACTTAGAATGCAGATTGATCACATAAAGACTCCAAAAGATCAAAAATTGTAACTTTTTGTTCTTGAGGAATGAAGAAAGTATAACAAATAGTCATCATAGATATTACAAGAATCAAGAACTTTGCTATAAAAAAAGCAATAAGAAGGCATAATGAGTATAAAAGAGTGTAGAAATGAGTGAAATTACGAGGGTGGAGATGCCATCATGGGAGATGCCGAAAGAAAGAAGAGAAGTGTAGGATTCGATGTAGACTTTTTGGGAATTCTTAACGGCTTCAAGTCCTCTAAGTGTAATGTCGTTTTCGTCTCCCAAACCCAATCCGATTATGTACAACATCTTCAATCTCAATCTATACGATTTCTGATCTCTTAGTAATGTACTAGTTGCAGGTGGAGCTGCTGCTGATGCTGAACGAAGAAGATTAAAACCCTAATCCTTATCACACTAATCTTACGTTTGAAAATATAATAGTTTAACAAGCATGTAACATCGTCGATATGTCCGAGTGGTTAAGGAGACAGACTTGAAATCTGTTGGGCTTCGCCCGCGCAGGTTCGAACCCTGCTGTCGACGTTTCATTTTTAGTTTTTCAAAATAAACTTTTTTCTTTTTTAATGGTTTTCATTATCTTGCTATTGTTTGGATCAAAGGCCAATCTCATCTTTTTAATTAAACGCTTCTTTATATTTTTCTTGAAGAAATAGACCAAGGTCAACCAATACAGAGTATTTCTTTATATTTTTCTTAAAGTTTTATTCATGAGTTTATTTACATTTGTTATTTGCTTAATTGCTTCGTGTTTAATACATAAAATGCTTGAATATTTAGGTTTACATCTCAAAATTTTCAGAAAAAAAAAACTTGTAGATTGCAGTTTCACAGATACTACATATCTATTATCTGTCTCTAATGCTTATTGAAATATTTTTATGTATATATTTATCATATTTAACTTGGTTTTATCTTTTTATTTACGTGACCCGACCCGAATTAGATCATCTTTTTTAATAATTAGCTATAGTCAAAGGTCCTTAAAAGTTTTCGATCCCATGAAAAAATATTGGGTCTGTCACCACTTCTAATCGTATATTTTAAGGTCCTTCTAGAAGGAAAGAAAGGTGTTGAGAGAGGATTATACTTCTTTACTTATTTTTGAATGACTAATTGGATTATTAACATTCCATTGTCCCATCAGATAATCTCCATTACTCGAATACTGAACCTCATAACACTAAGGCCCCGTTTGGTTCACAGAATTCTCAGAAATTGGAATTGAAATTGGAAAATTTTTCATCCAAAATCATGTTTGGTTGGTCAACGGATGAAATTGGAATTGGAAAATTTTCTCTCATTCATTGGAATTCACATTCACATTCCTTCCATTTACCCTTGAAATGTTTAACAATTCAATGGAATATTCAAAATTAAAATTCTAATTACATTCAAAATTGACCAACCAAACACGTTATTAATTTTAATAAGATTCCAATTCCAATTCCATTTCAATTTCAATTACTTTACTAAACATTCTGCCAAACAAACAACCCATAAGTTGACACTTCTTTAAAAAAAAAAAATCGTACATCAAATCTAAAATTAAAACCACTCTTTGGAGTCTGACCGTTGACACTAGTTTTTTTCTTATATTATTATATAGGAAAACGTAAGAATGTAACACATGGGTTGGGTTATATCTATAGAAGAAAAACAAACCCATTAACCATCTCATAAATCATAATCCTTTCCCCTCCGGCCAACGCGCCGCCGTTCGCCGTCGCATCACGGCGGCGCCACTCACCGACATAATCGGATTCTACCAACACCTATGCAAATATCCTACGATTGCTTACCAACACTTTTCCACACTACTCCAGCTTCTGCAAAATATCCACACTTCTCATTCACACGAACAATCACTAAAACACGCAAGCTACCTACCTCTTCTTTCATCACTCTCCTTTCGAGGTTTTAATTGCAACTGTTAATTTTAGTTTCGATCTTGAATCTATTGATTGATTTTTGGGCAAATTTTTAGGTTTTATTCATCTGTTTTTTGTGATGTATGTGAATTCGAATTTGTTTATCTTCTTGCATACGTTTTGGGCCGTAGATTCTAAGCTTGTAGACGTAACTCAAGAAACTTGTTTTAATCTGATTCCTTCAATGGCTAATAATATTGTCTCTGTTTGATAACCAATAAGGATCCGTTATGGACAATTAGGGTCAATTAGAGGTAGTTAGTGCCAATTAGGAGAAATTGGGGTCGATTAAGGTTGTTATTGTTCAATGATGGTTTTTCTTAGAACGTCAACTCACACACCCTTTTACTCCTACTTCTAAACTACAACAATGGGCAACATGTAGATAATCCGGATATATGTTTCTGTTTATGTCATATGGTATGCTTCACAGTTTTCTTTGCTGAATTGATCTTTTGATGTGCAACTGTAATGAGAATAGGAGAACAAGAGGTAATTGCAAAAGATTATTATGCCAAATTTTTTATTTTATTTCTGGGGGCATCCATTGTACTTTTTAACAGTTGAAAGTTATCAGACTATCAAGCTGTTGTAATGTAATATCTTTTTTTGATTTCATGCATAATATGCATTAGAACTACAGTGTTATAGGTTGCATTGGTTGATTATCTGTCCATCACATTGCCAGGTCTAAACGTATTTATTGTGTTTGTTGTTTATAATCTTTTGTAACTTATTTGTATATATGGCCTGTTATGGTTGTGAATATGGTCTTCATAATTGTGAGTTTGTGTTTGTGTCTTTGACAGGATTACAAGATGATTGGATCCTTTCTGACGAGAGGGCTTGTGTATGTTGATGTGAAACTCTTCTTTTTCATTTATAAAGAATTGTTATTGGATTTCCAACTCAGAAATTACTAAATTGCATGCAGAATGATTTTTGGATATGCATATCCAGCATACGAATGCTTCAAATCAGTGGAGAAGAATAAGCCTGATATTGATGAACTTCGTTTTTGGTGTCAATACTGGTACTATACACGTGACTTGTGCATATTTAGTTGATTCACAGGCTTAGATCTTGAACTGTATAATGATTATGTCAGGATTTTAGTAGCAGTACTGACTGTTTGCGAACGGATTGGTGACACATTTGTTTCATGGTAAGATCATAATCTAGATGTTAAACATTTTACAGGTCCCTTATGTGTGGCTTGGTTGATACAGGTTATGTTTGTGCTCTAATGGGTAAAAATGGTAAGTATAAATTTTAGCTTAAAGGAAAACAGGTTAAACGGGCCAAACAGATCAGAAATCACCCAAAGTTCATTTCTAAGGCATAAAACCTTCAAAGTAGAAATATTTTAATAAAAATCATATATAAATCATTGAAACCATGTACTTTCTGTAATCATATTTGACACCCTAAATATCTATTAAAATATTAAGGGTTTGAAGAAAAAGGGTTTCCGTCCAACCTAATCTGATTAACCCGTTTCTTAACCTACCTGGCGTACCCATTTTGCTATATACTTTTGGGTTCTTTTTTACATTTGATTTATTGTTTATTCTCACTTTTGAAGGGTTCCAATGTACAGTGAAGCAAAGTTAGCATTCTACATATACTTGTGGTACCCTAGAACAAAGGTAAATTTTTTTTCTAGGATCTTATGAAATTTTTTAAGTATAGATTCTTATGTTTATCTTTTACTGTAATGGTTCAATCTTTTCAGGGAACATCTTATGTTTACGATTCCTTCTTTAGACCATACATTTCAAAGCATGAAACCGACATTGATCGTAACTTGATGGAACTAAAAACAAGGGTTGGCGATATGTTTGTTTTGTACTGGCAAAGAGCTGCTAGTTATGGTCAAACAAGAATATTAGATGTTCTCCAATACATTGCTTTACAGTCAACCCCAAAACCTTACCCACCTCAGGTATTAGCTCTTGAACTCTTGATTATTATTAATTATACCCTTCTCTTTCTCCTTTCACTCCAAACTTTCATATCTTGATGCAAGTTCTAAGAGAAGGATATAAATGTGAAATGATACCAAGTTTTATGGGGAATATATGATATTATACCAACTACCAAGTTTTGAGGGGGGATATATACCATAGTTATATCAGATGAGATGGTATTATGTGCTCATAAATATTATGGCTGATCTTTCGCTATTATTACTTATTCATGGCTTACGTCTGCGGATAATTCTATGAAATATAAAGCCATGCATACCTTTGCTACTCAGACAAATATGGATATGGTATAATTAGTGGGTTGGGTCAGTCAATATGATATTTGAAACTTTGTTTAAACAGATCACCTACGAGGTTTTATGCCTATGAATACTATTCATATCTTTCTACCCATTTGGCCCATGAAAGATACAACTTAACCCGAATCAACTCATATTTTTATGTATGTAGTTGAAAATTGCTACTTTTAGCTAGCAAATATGTAGCATCCCCATTAAAATGACGAGTACACATATATAAGGGAGATGATATAATAATTCATACAACTTTTTGTTCTGAACTCATACAACCTCATTGGTTTAAAAATTGGAACTTTCAACTATCTTGGCATTATTAATTTCTTGATTACTCTTCTTTTGTACTATACTTGGTTATGGTACTAATTAAACAACTCGAAACTGCAGCAGCCTCAAACTGGTGGAGCTCGACCGTCAGCTCCCAACCGCCGCGGACCCACCACCGCTCAACAAGAGCCCAAGGAGCCATCATCTCCTGTTTCCATCACATCATCATCACCCAGACACCACAGATACAGAGGGCCACCCACAGGTGCCACCAACGCCATCTTCTCCTGCTGCGGTCTTGAGAGCACAAAAGGCAATGTTGTTGCAAAGCCTAGCAGTAGTGCGAAAACCTCAAACATCTAATGAAATGGAGATGACGAGTACCGAGCTATCTGGTCCATCAAACTCTAACCCTGATCCTCAAACTCAAACGCAATCTTCTACTGCTGCGGGTCACTTGAGAGCACAAAAGCAAATGTTGTTGCAAAGCATATTCAGTAGTGCGAAACCTCCAAACATCTAATGAAATGGAGATGACGAGTACCGAGCTATCTGGTCCATCAAACTCTAACCCTGATCCTCCCCGAAGGAGGTTATTATGGAAGAGGCTGTTAAGGTTTACACCGCGCGCTAGGTCAAGGAGAACTAATGTGGGTTCGGTTCAATAATGTTCATTTACACATAAGGTTGTAAAATGTGAGTATGTAGGATGTTGGATTTATTACTGTAACATGTTTGTGTATTTGTATTTGTTTATTATATAGTTATAACCATTTCTTTGTGCTTATTGTTTCTTGTTAGGAGGATAAAGTATATGCTAAAAGTGTGTTTGTAAGTGACGTAACGTGTTTTTATATGAATTACAAAGCGTCAACAGTTAAACTTTTTTTTTTTCTTTTCTTAAACAATAATAGACATTTTATGGGAGTTGGAACACAAGCCTAGAGGAACCAAATTCACATATGAAAATAGGGGTTTTGGGTTGCTACACCACTTGATGTGACCAAACACGCTAAACGGTCGTTTGACCGTTGTAAACGGTCGTTTTGACCGTTGTAAACGGTCGTTTACAGGCGCTGCAAACGGTCGTTTGCTTTCATGCAAACGGTCGTTTGCTTTTATGCAAACGGTCGTTTGCAATAAAGTAACGGTCGTTTGCATAATCACAAACGGTCGTTGCTTTGTCTCATCCGAAGCCCTTTGTCTATTTAAACATCTTGCAACATTATCTTCATCATTCACCTCCATCATTCACCTCCATTCTTCCACATTATCTATCTTCATCTCCATACTTCTATTATTTCACCATCTTCCATACCATACCTTATCTTCTTCACCTTTCTTCACCATTCTTCAATTAAAATAAAGGTAGTTTATTATTATTAATTATAAAATAGTTTAGTATATAGTTTATTGTGTACTGATTGTAATTATTTTAGGTAATGGCTTCAAGTTCACGTCAAGATACAGCGTCGGTTCGCGCTCGAATCATCCGTGGCTTCAGTTTCGTCGAGGATCAGCTGAATATAACGGCTTCAAAAACTTTTAGATAAAGAATTTGAGGCTTCACGTTCGATATCTTGGAGCTTGTTACGAGACGTGGGTGAATTTAACGTGCTCGTAACATGATGAACGACGCAGCCGTGGAGAAGATTTTTGCAATTAGTGGCCCGCAATATAAGGAGCTTGTTTGGAGTTTTCTCTACGTTTAATTTCGACTCGAACAATCATAACTATAGGTATACCAATTTTCATATTGTTTTATATATAATTTCGTGTCTACATTTAACTGAACTTATATTTTTTTTAACAGTGATACCGGTGCTATCAGTTTTGTTCTCCGGGGGGGGTGCCACGTAATTATTCAGTGGCCGAGTTGGTGTTTTGATAGGTTTATATACAGTTCAAGAGACCCATCAATCTGATTTTTTGAACGGTCTTACGCAATTTCCAGAAGATTATAATGATGAAATATTTTGGGAGGAAATTGGTGATGGCCAAATATACCTAACAATAAAACAAAAGCTACAAGAATGAACGATCCGTTGTATAGATATCTTCATCGCGTTATTGGTCATTCTATAGCTGGACGTAGGATGACTAGTGGTGGGGTGACTAAAAATGATTTGTTCTTTTTATTTTGTTTGATTAAAAGGAGGTCTTGTAATCTGGCATATATGCTTGCTGATTATTTTACTTCTTCTACGGGTACAAAGAAAAGCGGGCATATTTGTGGTGGTACATATGTCCGGATTTGTTGATCGTGAACATGTTATACGGATGGACATGATCGCAGATTATCCACAAGTTAGGTGGAGATTTAAACATAATAATCAAATTGGATACCTCCATATCAAGACCCTCCTGATGATCCGTATCAATAAAATGTAATTTTATTTGTTTTGACAAAGTAATGTAATTTTTTTAGATTAATAAATTATGATTTAGTTTTTATTTGTATTGTAATTTTATTTGTTTTGACAAAGTAATGTAATTTTTTTAGATTAATAAATTATGATTTAGTTTTTATTGTATATAGTTTTTATTTTATTGGGAAATTCAATTCACAAGTGTGTGGTTGATAAGATCAATTATTGTGCGTGCCAGGTAAGATCAATTATTGTGCAAGAATTTTATAATAATTTAAGATGCTTATAAATTTCGTTTACACAATTCATAATTCACAATTCACAACTTTTCATATTCATTTATTCACACACAATCGTAATACAAGTCAATAATGTCTCAATTTTATAATGATTGGGCGTACCAAACAAGAGAGGAGTTAATGGATTGGGTGCAAAACACTGCACACGCCCTTGGATATGTTATTATCACACAACGAACGAAGAAGACTGTATACGGATTCGTCAACAAGGCATTTCTTATGTGCGATCGTGGTGGTGTATACAAGTCAACATCAGATTCAACCACACACTCAGGGACAAAGAAGACAGGTTGTCCATTTCAACTTATAGCAAAATATCATGAAGAAGATGGAGGTTGGAAAATACATGTTGTTTGTGACGAACATAACCATGAACCTTCTAAATTTTTGGAGGGTCATGCTTATGCAAAAAGATTGTCTAAAGAAGAATATGCATTGGTGGAAGATCTTACAAGAAAGAATATGCAGCCACGTGATATTCTTACCGCTTTAAAAGAAAATAATGATAAATATGTATCCACAATTGAAACCGTGTATGATGCGCGCACAAAGATACGAAAGATGGATAAACTTGGAACCACCCCAATGCAAGCACTTCTTCATTCGTTGCAGATGGGCGGATACATCTATGATTTTACTACTGATGACGAATCAAATCAACTAAATGATTTGTTTTTGTGAACCCCACTTCATTAAAAATATGGCGTGTCTTTCCGCATGTGATTATTTTAGATTGCACGTATAAGATGAACAGGTATCGCCTCCCTTTTCTTCAAATTGTTGGCTTAACTTCAACAAATAAGACATTTTGTATTGCTTTTTTCATACGAAATGAGAAAAAAGATAATTTCAAGTGGGCTTTAAATTGTCTAAGAAAAACATTAGATGGCTATATGGTACCGCGTGTCATAGTCACCGATAGAGAGTTGGCATTAATGGATGCATGCCAAGTAATTTTTCCAGAAGCAACCTGGTTGCTTTGTAGATATCATATACAGGAGAATATCAGAAAGCATTGCAGACCATCTTTCAAGTCTCAGACTGAGTGGGATAAATTTATGTCTACTGGAGATTTCTGCTTCAATCTCCAACCATTGAGGCTTACTATGAAAATCGAACACGATTACAAACAAAGTTGATGAGCAAGCATCGAAGTAATTTTCTGATCTATTTAATTTATTATTTTTATATTAATGAAATTGAAACTAACATATTTCATTTAACTTTGCAGTTGTGTTTAATTATTTGGATGTTAACTGGTTGCAAAATTACAAAAAGATGTTCGTGTCTGCATGGATTGATCAACATTTAAATTTTGGAGAACGAACAACAAACAGAGTAGAAAGCCAACATGCTCTGTTAAAAAAACATTTGAATTCTGACAAGTCAAATTTAGATAAATTTATAGGAATTTTAAATAACATAATACGTTTACAGGAAACACAAATAAAGGCAAGTTTCGAGGAAAGCCGAATTAAAATAAAACATCAACATAAACATAATTTATTTGTTTCTTTGTTATCAAATGTTTCTCATGAAGCTCTGGATATATTAGTTGGAGAGCTGACACGAGTTAATGAAATTCAAGACCAATCACAAAGTTGTGGCTGCCATATTCGTACTAGTTGCGGTTTACCATGTGCTTGTGAAATCGCACGGTATTTAAAAGCAGGCAAACCTATTCCACTACATTCAATAGATATATTTTGGAGGAGGCTTGACTTTTCACCGGCATCGTTAAATGAAGATGAAGAAGATATTCAATGTGATGACGAACTTGAGAGGTTCAAAGATGCTTACCAGAAACAAAAAAATCCCACGGTGAAAAAGAATTGGTTAGAAAGAATAAAAAGCATAAGGGATCCTATCAGCATAAATCTTAACGAGCCTACAATACAAAAAAATACTCGTGGAAGGCCAACACTCAAATCTCAAAAACAAAACAAACCAGATCCTTCACCTTCTCAGCCTACCCGAGGTCATACCTACACGACAGACGATTTTGTTAGTTATGATTTTATGGGGATGAGCCCCCGAAACATAGTTCAAACGTACATAACACAACTCAATCTTCTTTATATCACCATCCTTTACTAACACAGATTCCAAAACTATTTCATCCATATATAACACATAGAGAACGTAAATAGTGATGGTAACTGTGGGTTTCGTGCAGTTTCCTTTTCCTTAGGATTCGGTGAAGAATATTGGCTGAACATGAGATATGACCTTTTAAACGAGTTACATAACAATTCTAATTTGTACAGAACTCTTTTCTCCAGCTCATATGACGAGACAGAACGTAGTTTATCATGGCTACATCCGGGTCCAGCTCCTGATCAACACTGGATGATAATGCCTTACACAGGATTATTGATCGCAAACAGATTTAATGTCATTCTTCAATGCTTATCTCCCACTGGAAGCGCAACTTATTTTCCGTTATGGACAGGTCGGATGAACTCATGTACCATCAATTCATTACTATTGCACATGGGTATGGTTGCCACTACGTCTCTGTGCGTTTAGAGGATGAATATCCATTGCCTTTCATAACGCCGTTATGGAATTTTCACAAAAGTAATAGTGCGGCTGCATGGGAAAGAATATACGAGGAGAGACTTCTAAGATATAGTCAATATATACTTCAAAATAAAACTGTTACTCATTTTAATATAGATTAGATTAGTATCATTTGTAATTATTAATTTTATAAAGTTCAAAATTTGTAAACTATATAAGTTTTATTGTTATTTCTAAACTTCAAAAATTATAACAATTATAATCATTATATGAAATTCTTAAAAACTTAACAATATATAAATTTAATATAATATAACTATAATTATAAAAAATTAATTAAAATCTTAAAGTTACTAACAATATATTCATTATATAAAGTTTAAAATTTTCAAACTATATAAGTTTTATTGTACATAAAAACTTATTGATATATAAACTTAATAATATATACATTATATAATTTAGTATAATTAAATTTAACAATATATAAATACTTAGTATAATAAAAATATTAAAAATAGACTAAAAACAAAAACGTTACAAATAAAAACATACAAAAGATTAATATAATTATAAATAAAATGTTAATACAGGTATATAAATTTTTTTCGTACATGTATTAACTTATTTTCATCCAATACTTATATTCTATAATTTAAAATTTATAAAAATATAAAAAATCAAATAAAAACTTTATATTGAATATAATATAATTATAAAAAATAATAATAAATAGTAAACGACCGTTTAGCTAGAAACAAACGACCGTTTAGAAATCTGTAAACGGCCGTTTACAGAGCTGTAAACGACCGTTTACTTCCATGCAAACGACCGTTTACAGCTTAACATACGACCGTTTACCACTTAACAAACAACCGTTTGCTATAAGTGGTGTAAACTCCCGAACCGGTGGTGTATGAAACAAGGTCCTCTTGAAAATATTCAGCTTCTCAGAACACTTGTGCAAAACTGACAGCTCCCCTATAACTATTACTCCACAATCGTTTTAGTCAGGTTAAATACTAATAATATTTATCTTTAATGATAAATCGTCATATCAGATTGCTATAACCAGTGAAGAAAGTCTACTTATGAATTCTAGTGAGTTAAAAAGCTCGATCAGCGTCCTTCTCTCCCGAGGTTCGAAATGCGGAGGTACCTTTACCGTCATCTGCTAGCTCTGTCCGCCACGGGTTAGCGACATAAAGTGCGAATAAAGGTTCATCGGGACATTTTCTTCAACAACTGAAGCCGAACAGTGGCGGGTCCAAAGTTTTTTAGTTTGTGGGGTTAAAGAAAAAGTAGGTCGGCTCAAATGAGGGATCAAAATGGGTTGACTAAAAGCAACTCAGGTCAAAATGGATGTGTAGTTATCATTCTAAGAAAACTTATTTCCTTCGTGATATTATAAAACCATTCTTATGATACATGTAATATGTATTTTGGTTAAACTCAAAACATATTAAAAAAAACAAAAAGCAATTATAAATTAACGGGGTAAGCAAATAACAAAACACATTACTCATCTACTCAAATTAATTAGTTTTGATAAATATCTAATATTTTTAACTAGGTATGATACATAATACATTGGTTATAATTAATATCGGGTACTTTTTAGTTAGTTAAAATTGATACATGGCATTACAAAGAGAGTTGGTGATTAATATAATTCAAACTAAAAATAGATGTTAACTTTAAGGTTGTTTAAAATTCAATTCAAACTTAATGGTCTACTTTGTAGCTTTCCTTCAATTAAAAGAGGTTAATGTGAATTTTAACCTTGATTTGTAAAAGAAAAAAAAAAATAGCCTACAAAGTTGGCTGGCTTTAAGGGCAGATGAAGCACTCTCATCACATTCATTACACTACACCATAAACCCATCAATAAAAATTTATCATGTCACACTACGCCACACACTCAAATTTAGTAGCGATGGTGTTGTCGCACCATGCCACACTACACCACTACATCACACACACAAACAACAAACAAAATGAACAGTGAGTATATGTCATGAAAAAGAAAAAATACGGCGTGAAGTGAGTAGTGGCGGTGGTGACGTTCGGCGCCAGGCCTTACCGTGAGCTCACGACATGGTGCCCTCCCACTCTTAACATCATCTTCTTTCTCTTCAATTCATCTTCTTCAATCTCCACCGGATCATATTTCTCCATTAAAGATACCAAATTTCTCCATTGAAACTATAAGATTTCTCCTTTCAAGTTGTGTCCTCTCCACCAAATTATTCGGTTTTCTTAACCCTATCTTTTTATTGTTAATTTTATGGGTGCCTCTCAAGTATGTCACATAACATTTATCATTGATCCACTTCTTTTTTTATTTATTATTATGCCAGCCGCTTTACATTTAATGTAATAATTGGTACCAACTTACTTTTCTTAAATCCACTAACATACTAAAGACTAACTTTATTTTCGTAATATATTACTTCAATGACATATCTAACCAATGAATCTTTGTAATTAACAAAGAAGTTTTAACATAATAATCCTTAAAGTTTAAATAAATGTTGATTTAAACAAGTTTTATTTGCTTTATGATATTAAGTTTGGAATATTATCAAAGTCATTGTCGCAACACGTAATTTTACACAAATCTAAATCCAGATCAACGTTTTATCTATTCAGGCTTGTTTAATCTGTTCTATATCAAGTTCTACAACTCAAATACATCATGATCTTTCCAAACAATGGCCTTTCTTTACTGCTAAAATCTGTTTTTAAACAACTTTTATTACTGATAAATAATTTCATCTTCTTGCCTTATTTCCTCTATCATCATCCCGTTAATCCTCTGCTATAAAACTAGTTCTAACATGTTGATAATTGAAAATGTTTTCGTACTCTACGGTAAGTCCATACCCCATAATTCAGTGGCGCTGACCTCTGGATTTGACCCGAACCAGTAGTCATCAGCAATCTGCATTTAAGAACCAAATAGTGGTCGATTTAAGATGTGATATATCTCAAACTAATCAAATAAAAAGCAAGCTAAAAGGAGAACACGTAGCTAATGACATTTTGAATTGTTTTATTCAATATTTAAATAACTATTGTAATAATATCGCTTTTGTAAACGTAACTAACATGTCAAATACATATTAACTTATGCAAGAAACAGGTAAAATGTGTTTTCAGGTCAAGTGGTCAACCCAAACTGACCCACACTAAAAAGTGACTTTTCTCAACCCGGTCTATTGACCCAGTTTCTTGACCCGCCCAACAGACCTATCTTGCCCAACTTTAATTGTAGAGTGCAACTAGGAGCTGGAACTTACATCGTTCTGCGATGGCATTATCTTCTTAATCCCATTTATCTGGGAACCAACTAAGTTGAGTGAATCTATATTAGTATGTTGCTGTGACAAGTTGACTGAGCTGCCATCTTCTTGAGCTGTTTCATTTAATGATTTTGTCTCCTCCTCGGATTCGCTAAAATAAAAACATCAAAATGCACATGTGATGAGCATGAGAAATAGAAATTGCAATATTTTAGTATGTTCCAAAATCCAAAATATCTAATATTTGCTTAAACACAAGTTAGATATATTATTAACATTCCTTCAGCAGGTGCATAATATCTTGCCAGAGACGTGTTGGAGGGACAAGCTTTAACATTTTCATCTTTCTGTTCTATCAATAAAGTGTGAGAAGTTGTTTTGTTGATGTCTTTAACAAAGCGTAAAACTGTCTTTGAACCAAAGCGTAAGTTGTAAGTGAATCTTCTGACTCAACTTTAACAAAATTTTCAAAGAATCAATAAGGGATTCTGGATGCAAGTTTGAAAGTGATATGTGATAATCAGAAGGTGGGTTTGGATGTGATTCTGTTGTGAATTGTTTATAATCACATATTTAAGTATTTCCAAATTCTAATTATTTACGAAATACAAAGATAATGAAACCAAAATAACATCATCGTGAAAACGAGTGATTTTTCCCTGAAATAGGAGTAAGAGTCCCTCAAGTAAATGTCTTATCATTAGATGATCATGTGTAGCAACTGGTATGAAATTGATATTCAAATTAAAAAGATCATCAGTATAAAAATGCTAATCCAAACACATAGGTAGTAACTTTTGATGCACCAAGCACAGGTAATGTGAAGAAATTAAAAACAAGCCAACGATATTGTTTGTTGCAAGAGAAGGCAACTAATGACTCATGATGTAATGAGAAAAGCAGTACCTTATAAGATACATGTCAATTGGGCCCGTATGGCTTCTAAAATAAGTCTATATGTTTCTGAGAGAAACCATTATCCTGCAAACCCAATATTTTAAGATCAAAATATAATAACTGAAAAAGAACTTAAAATTATATTCAAGTTTCATCTGAATACACACACCTGATCAGGGTCAGGAACTTCTATAGAACTAGCACGTGGTGCTCTTATCGCAATTAGAGTTTGATTCTGCATTCAACAAAAAAAATGTTACTTTATAATGGTACTTGGGAAAAGGTTGAGTCCGAAATTACTGGAACCACTCATTAAACCTTGAAACATGGAATATTCCTAAAATCTTCTCTTGTTAAGTAAAGAAGCCTGAAAAAAACAAGCAAAATGTCAGTGAGGATCATATCAGGTAATAAACGTGTCTAAAGCATGCAAAACGGTGGTGGTTTGGATGATCTGGGTGATTCATCAACATGATTTAACTTTAAAACAAGTAAGATTGGTGGACCATATGACATTTTCGTGTTTCTTTTCTTGATCATTATAATAATTAATGTTCAAGTATGTTTAAGAAATTACAACGATAATCTATGAATTAAAATGATCAGGAGTTTGTAGCAAATTAAAATGACAACTTGTTTCCACTTTACTGATTGTTTAACTTCTACCCATGACCCATTAGGGAAAAGTATAACCCTAAAACCTGTGTGCTCAGAAATGGTCTAAATTTCCACGTATAAACATTTTAAACCATCATGCTTGGTCTCTTGTCACAAAGAAACCAGAAACAAACCATGTAAGGATGAACAACTTCGGAAAATTTTTAAAAATAAATTAATACAAAATAATCATGTGTGACACTTATCCTATAGTGCTTATTGTTTTGCATTCTTGCAAGAACAATGGCTTGCTTGTAACAAACAAACAAAATATAATGATTCCAAAATTTAATTCTTAAGACTCTAAATTATTATAGCATACAGATTGTTATATGTGAAGAAGAAATAAAGAACAAGTTAGACGTACTTCTGATGATTTTGATTAAATTCCATGGAGTTCAGGCGCTCTTGTGATTCCCTGGATATAGAATCAGATGTTACAATGACATTTAATAGTGTATACAAATTCAATTAAGAGAAAATTGCATAGATGGTCCCATGGTTTAACCAAATTGCATGTTTGGTCTCCAAATTTTAAAAATTGCAAAGTTAGTCCAAACTTTTGTATATTCATTGCACATTTGGTCCCTGGCATTAAATTCATTCAAATTTAATGCATTTTATGAACTTTGAACTAACTTTAAATTCAAACTTTAGGGACCAAAGTGCATAACCCACATAAAGTTTGGACTAACTTTGCAATTATTAAAGATTGGGGACCAAACTTGCAATGATTATACAAAAGTTTGGACTAACTTTGCAATTTTAAAGTTTAGGGACCAAATGTGCAATCTGGTCAAACCACAGGGACTATTATGCAATTTTCTCTTCAATTAATCTTAATATTGCAGCTACAGGTGGCAAATCAACCCAGAACAGGCTGTTTGGTTTTTATGTTAATGCCAACTAGTCAGACAAGTGAAATAAACACTTAACTAAAAGGGGAATGGTCAATTATTCTCATAATAGTTTTAATAATCATTATTCTCATAATAGTTTTAATAATCATATTTAGTATACTAGCTTACGTAAAAACAAAAGCAAAGAGAGAAAAAAATGACAAAACGTTAGCAGTCAATCCTACCCAAGCAACTTTATTCCAATAAAATTTCTATGTTGACCTACTTGATCCAACCCGCTTTTCATATATTACCCAACCCACCCAACCTGCCCATATTGGCTGTTGCCACTTATATTTGCATCCAATTGAACCTTATGCGCTCATCAAGCCTGGATTCTTCAGCATATAGTTGTTCAAGCTCAGCCTGTCACGAAAACAAGGTCAAAATTTAGGTTGGATGTTTACAATTCACAAAACACATGAGCCGCATCTAATCAGTATTAACTCACTTCTCCAACTACTTTAAAAGGCGGGTAAAAATTTTGATTATACTTACTTATTGTGTTAACTGTAGCATTTAACTTACCTTTAATATCTTCGAATTGTTAAGCAGTCTTCGTGGTGATAAACTATTACTTCCCTGTTAATGAACAATCAATGCATTAAGAAATGGATATAAGCACAAATGTATGAAACAGAAGGATCAAAACACTTACTTCCACCGTATGTGATTCTTTGTGGCCTTTTCTACTAGTCCTATTCCTTCAAGAACATTGGTAATATCATAAATTCTCCTCTTTTGGACCTGCAAAAATAAAAATAAAGATAAGTAACACTCATGATGCATGGGAAATTATTTGATTCCGGATGAGGTAGATAAACAGCTAAACCATTTGCAGGTCAAGGGTAGTTTTGTCATTACAAAAGTGTTGAAACCTTACTTCCTCTCCAAATATTCATATGTTTTGAAGCCATATTTTTCTCAAGATCCTTTCTTTTCTGTCATAAAAAGCTTAACAGTACAAAAAGAAAAAAGTTTTCCTCCAGTTACTTTTTCAAACCATCACTTTCTCTCCTTAATTAAAACTTGTGAACTTAATCAGATTTAACACCTCTGAATATGAGTGAGTCACAAAGTTTAGCTGATCGTACTTCTAACATAACTGCAGCTTGTTTAGATCAAGAATGCCATCTTTGTCCGCCTGTATCAAACTAACAAACTTCTTTGTAAGGAGTCCTGTCAACAACAGAAAGAAGTATATAATTAGTAAAACTATAATCAGTACAACTTTAGCCATGATACAATTGCATATAATCGGGAATTATAACTAGCAAATCTGAAGTTGTGGTTCAAGAAAACTCACCAAGAGAACTATCATAGCGACAAGCACCAGCTAGATTAAGATCATCACCCTCTAAAATAAAAATAAAAAACATTACCAACCAAATTGTAATTAGAACTTTAGCAAATGAACATATGTAACTGCAAACAATGAGAGTTAAATAGTATCACCTGCTTTTGGTTCTTGATTTCCAGATTTAGGCTGTCTAAAGGCCTTTGATTTCCTATTTCTTTTGCCAATGCCACAAGACGATGGTCCAAATGAAGGATCATCTACTACTTCTGCTTTGACACTTCCTTGGAGAATAGGATTTACGACTGTTTGTTTTGCTGTTTCAGAAGGTAGGAAAAACTGAAATTATCATATGGAGTTGCAGCAGTAGCTGATAATGAGTAATAAGAATAAAAGTATAGATTAACATGATTGTTGAATAATAGCACCAAAAATACCACCATATTTGAGTTCGAATGTCAAACTGGTTATCTTTCTAAATTCAGACAGAAATAAATTGTATTGGCTTTTGATTAGAAGATAATCATTAAGTTATAATAATGTATAAAATGATTAACATTATAAAACAACAAAATAGAAAACCCCTGTAAAACTTCAGGATGAAACATAGACAATTTATATATCCAAATCACAAGTGGTTGCTAATTTAGACAGACATAGGAAATGCCATATAGCATGCTAATATAAGACTAATATATTCTATATGACATCTGGATCTTTATATTTAATTTCAAATTAGAAAACTCCTTGAATTGTAATTCATGGTACAACCAAGCATCCACATATAAGACTTTTGAAAACTCAGTTTTCCTATTTTCACATCTTACAAGGTCATATTTAGTGCATATGTACAAAGGACACAATATTTGTACAAAACAATAGTCTTCAAATTTGCTTTTACAATTTGCTCAATACTTGACCCACCCTTAACAATTTATAGTTCACATCCTTCAGCTAAGACCCCAAGTATTGATGACAAGCAGACTCCATTTCAATGTTTGACAAATGTTACAAAGATATGAGTTTTGGGAATTTAGAGGTCCGTTACATTTATACAAGTTTAAATCATTAAGAACAAAGAGAAGCGTTTATTCTAAACAATTCTAAAATCAAATTAGCGAAAGCAATAAATTAGCTCATAAAAGTGCCAAAAAGAATTAAACAATGCAGGCTTAAGGCTTAAGTACTATCATGTGTTTGCTTCACTTGGTGACCTTTTCTAATCTAGATAGCCAATAAATAATGTATTGCCCCTGATTTCCTAGAGCTCACGATAATTACAACCATGATTTCGGTTTTGAAAAGCGTGAGGGTACCAAGGCAATAATAGGGTCCCGAGCCGAGGCGCAAGGTGCAAAAGATCATCACTTATTGTATGAGAGACGCATTGTATTTATATAATTTTCACATTTCTCATAGGTTTCTAGCACGTTGTACCCAAATCTTAGCTATAAATAAGCTTTATATATGATTTAATATATAAATAACCTATATGTGCAACCTAAAAAGTATATGCACAACATCTTGGTGTACAAAATCTTCCCATGTACATGAGGTGCCTTGGTGTGCTTCCTGAATAGCTTACACGTCAAGTAGTCAAAAGCCCACACCCGTGCGCCTAGCATGCTTTATAAATCTCAGTCGACCAGTTCATGACTTATTTGAGTGAACTTGCAATGAAGACCAAATTAATGCAACCAAGCGATCATTTAGTGTTTTAATTACACAAACAGTTATCACACTAACCTAGAAAAGGTCAAAAGGGTGTGACTAAAAATACTAAAGAAAAAGGCCTTAACATAAAAACACAAATACCCTAATCCTGTAGCTACAGAACCTACCTTATGAGGTTCATCACAATGCATATACATCCACACTGACAAACACTTGAAGATAACATTCATACAAAGATAAAACTATATACTGAAAATTTCTTCCTGAAGACAAAAGATAGTCTCAACATAAAAATCATTCCTTTTGAATCATCAATACCATTCTTCATCTTCAAAACAGAAAACACACAGCATAAGCAGGCTGTCACAATAAATTCAGCAAACAATTAAACCCAAATCATACGTTGAAAGCACTAAAGCCAAATTAAAACCAAAAGAGGAAAACAAAAGGCAACACTGAACATCAAACCCACATATAGGTTCATAGTTTATTCAATCAATAATCAATCTACAAGCATTATAACAACTGCACACCAAATGCACATAGGGTAAAGGAATAATGTACTGACTTGAAAGAGGAAAAGTGGGTTGTTTTGATTAGGAAAGAGGGGATTGCATAAAGCAATCTGTTGGGGTTGTGGGTGATGCATATTTCTAGGTAGGGGGGTTTGAATTTGAAGTGACAAATTAGGATCATCAGCAACCGACATTGACACCACCACTAATGATTAGTCTGTGTGTGTGTGTGAAATGTGAATGAAGATGAAGGAAGATGATGAGGAAGAAGACGGCAGTTGAAACAAAAAGGGCGGTGAAGCAGCGGGAAGGTTGATAGAAGAAACCACAGTTCGAACTTCAAATGCGTACATAACAATATAACATTACAACTCTACAACACAAACACAAACACAAACACAAACACAACACACCTTCATCTTGGGCCTACGCTGCCTGGCCCACTTACCAATATTTTCATTCTCTCTATTTTTCTCTATAAAAGATGTAAATCAGTCAAGTCGGTTCGCAAGCAACTCGGGATCGGTTCGAGCTCGAACTTTAGAAATAAAATTATAAACGAGCCGAGCTCGAGCTCGATTTTTTTAAAACTAAAACGAGCCAAACTTGAGCCTAAGCAAGCTCGGGTTCGGCTCGGCTCGTTTTCACCTCTATATACATGTATATGGATACATTAAAAGGTTGAGAGGGCGGGTGTTATAATAACAAATTTAAGTGATCGTATAACCTAAGCTTATAATTAAAAATTGAATGATTCTTTTTTTCCTTTCTTTGATTTTTAAATTGAAGGTTTATAATGTTTATTTGTTTATTGATAGTGGAAATCATTCTGAATTTGCTTTTCGAGATATAAGGATTTGTGTTAAGAATTTTTTATATGTTATTAATCCATGAAATCATCAACATTTGAATTGAAAACTTGTCAAATGTTATTCATGTTTTATAAATATGTAAGTATACAAAAACATATATTAAAGATATTTATAAACGAGTAGGGGAAAGGGGATTAAACAGTTTGTTTGGTTTACACGACCACATCAGTAACTGTGGAAACAAAACAATATATTCTCAAACTAACTTAACTAGTTGACTTGCTTCAGTTTGTTTTTTGTGTTTCTGTGATTGGTTTCAAACAGTTTATGAATACTTATATATGCTATTTTGCATATCAATAATTTTAATTTTGGAGTTTTTAAAAAACAAAACTTTTTAAACAAAAATAATTAAAATTAAGAGTTATATTTAAAAAAAGCTTTTAAAAATGATATTTTCTTAAAATGTTTGTTTTCATTTATAAAGAATATTTCAATCATAACAAATTTTAAAATATTATTTAAAATTAATAAAATTATATTTATTTAATAATTTATTTATTCAACCTGTCGGGTTTACTAGCTAGTATTAAACATTTATAAACTCTAATAATTTTAATATGTAAAATTTATTCTACCATGTATTTACATGGTTAGGAAAATATACATTAACATAACACCAACGACAGAAAACTAAATATTAAGGGGGTTACATTACAAATAAATAAACATTTAATGCAATATTTTAACGAGCCATAAAAAGAAGATTTTCATAATGCGTATAATAACGTCGAGCATATATCATCAACAATATAAGACAAACTATTAATATTATATTAATTACCAATTAAACTTTTTTAATCTACTCTTAGGGTATCCGGTATATGGGTGGCGTAAATGAAACATTATCCATTTTCACAGGTAATCCTCGCATGAAACACCACGGGGAAGTACCCGTAGAGACAATGAGGGTGAGTGTGATGAACATCGGTGTTCCGTGGCTGTTAGAGGAGACCGACGTAAATGCATGAAAAACGGGCATAAAGGTTCAATCAAAGTAGGTGGCTCTGGATTCGGCTTCGTTTGGCATGTAAAAGAAAGGGTAAAGGTGGTGTGACCTTGTTTTCTTGGTCGGTGGAGAAGCTTCTTTGAACAAGGTTGATCGGTAAAGGTTATGGGCTATCAAGAAAAAGAAAGAGATTTGAGAAACTACACAGTGTTAATAATGTGACGTTGGAGTTCAAATCAAATCAGGTGGCTTTGGATGTGGCCCGGGAAGAGATCGTTGATCTGTAAAGAGTCAAGATGTTAAAGAGTGGTTCCAACGGGATGCCATGTGAGATGTTACAAGTGTGGTGGATTTTATTCATGTTGAATCGATAAGACTTTGGATGTAACCGAGGTGAAGGTCGGGTGTCCAGGCAAGGTCGAGATGGTTCGAGAAGAAAGTGACAAAATATGTTGTGAACGAGTGCCGTGAACAACCGATTAAGAGGGTGATTGTTGTGTTAATCGGGTTCGTTCAAGGGTCACGGTTTAACGGGCCAAATGTGTCAAGTTGTCGGTAATTTAGTTTGTTTTATGTAATGAATAATGATCAAATAAAGAAGGTTTGTTGGGGTTTGAGTAAGTCTAATTAAATGAAAGTGTACGTTGGTGCATGGTTAAATAGAAGAATGGGCCCTACCTTGTACCCTTTAGTTGAAATGGGTAAGTGGGTAGTAAATTTAGAATTATTTTAATGGTATTTTATATTTCAACGTTTCATATGTAACGATATTTATTGCTCTTTAATTTATTGAATAAACAAGTAGCTTTCATCTTCATCAGCAAACTTACATTCAAATAAATATATCGTGTAAGCTTTGTGTGACTGTTATTTTGGAGTTTGACCCAACATGCTTTATTACTAGTATTATTTACTATTAATTTATTTGGTCGGTAGAATTTTTTTTTTTGTTTTGTGTGTGTTTTTATAAGGTTTGTTTTGGGTGTGAGTTTGAGGTTTGGGGGTGGGGTTTTCTTGTGGGATTTTGTTGTCTGGACATGTCTCTTTGATGTGTGTTTCGATTATGTTCATTTATAGGGTTCGTTTGCGTTGTCTTTCTCCGGTTTCCTAATTTCTTTCTTTCGTTATCGATACCCTGACTATCCTCGCTATTAAGGCTTGGGTTTTCCTTTTGTTTGTTTTTTTTGGGGCTTTGCTTTCGTCGGTTTTCTATTTTGGATTGTATCGTCTTCTTGCGGCTTTGATTTTCGTCTATTTTGTGTATCGTGTTGTGCTTTGATTTAATTTTGGGTTCTGCATGTTCTGGTGTGTTATGAATTTGGGATTTTGGTGTGTTTTACTTTATGTATTTTGCTGTTTTAAAGTTTCGAACCTTCATTTTGATTTTAATTTTGGTTTACGGTTACGTTAAAACTCGCATAGCCGCGGCAACGCGCGACGCCAAAACCTAGTTATTAAATAACTAGCTTTAGTAAACCCATGTATTACACGGGTTGAATAAATAAATATTAATATAATAACATTTATTAATTATAAAATGATATTCTAAGATATGTATGACTGAAATTACGTATGAGATATGTTTTTAAATTCTTTTCCAAAAAATAAACATTTTGTTCTAACACAAACCGTATAAAAATGTCATTTTTAAAAGTTTTTAGTTTTTTTTAGTATAACTCTTAATAATTATTTTAGTTTTAAAAAATGAATTTTTAAAAATACCATTTTTTAAAATATTTCGTATTTCAAAAAAGTTTTATGCTTTAGAAAAATTTATTATTTTATAAAAAATTGTTTATTTAGAAATATTATTAAAAATAGATCTCTACTTAATTTATTAAAGCAAAAGAATGTAAATAATATTATTAGTAATTAAGGTAATTATTTAAGATGAGAGATAAACGGGAAAATTTTGATGAGAATGATTATGATGTTTATATGTGGCATCTCAAGTTACTCTTTTATTAGTGTAGGAAGATAACATTAGTTTAAACACAAATATATATCCATCCTTGGTGTAAATAAATATACGGAAGTGCTTGTACAGGAAATATGCACTCTTATTTGACACAAGTGAGGACACACTTATTATATAGGCATAAACGACGGTAAATCAAAAGTAACTCATACAAACAAGTACGAATAAAACTCAATCCATCACTTGATTTGTGGACAAAAGTGTTGGATTAAGTCGAGCCACAGGAGCACAAACCACATGGTTAGCTCTAGGAAGGTTGAGACCGCGACCCTCGTCCATATCAACGCTATTGATGTTCCACTCGAAGCATTGAATCATTGCACCCAACATCATATGCACCATTTGCAACCCTAATGAAGTCCCTGGACACATCCTCTTCCCACTTCCAAATGGTAACAACTCGAAGTGTTTTCCTCTCAAATCTAACTGCTTGTCTTCAAATCTCTCAGGTTTGAACTCAAGTGGGCTTTCCCAATAGTTTGGGTCGCGACCGAGGGCCCACACGTTGATCAAAATAGTAGTGTTTGCATGAATGTCGTAGCCTGCCACAGTGCGATCTTCGGTTGATCTTCTTGGAATCAATGGGACTGGTGGGTGGAGACGTAACGTTTCCTTGATGATTGCTTGAAGGTAGGGAAGGTTTGGTATGTCTGATTCTTGTAAAAGCCTGTTTTTGCCAACAACATGATCAATTTCCTTTGTCGCCTTTTTCATTATGTTTGGATTGTTAATGAGTTCGGATAATGCCCATTCTGCGTTAATCGCTGAGTTGTCTGTTCCTGCAACAAATATATTCTGAAATCACAATAGACGTATAAGTTTAGTTATTAATAATCATGTAAAATTATGACAACTGAAGCTTATTGGGTAAAATGTATGATTAGAATCTCATATAATGCATCATTCTTTATTTTAAAAAAAGACCATTAGTAAGGAAGATAACAGTCTTTATTATCTAAGGTGTTATGTTCAAGGATTTAAACGGTGGTCTAAAGCTAAAACGTAGCTGGTATAATGGGAAAACAAGAATAGCCAATTATCAAGTTAATCTTCTTGTTATGTTCCATAAAGTTTGATTGATGATTTGCGGTCTTTTATTTTACATAATTGCCTTTTGTAATGACCACATTCAAGCTTAATAAAAAGCCCACTTCATAGTGTATTCTATTACTAATTTCATCTTTTGTTTTATAAAAAAGTTATATTGACATGTTGATTTCGTATTTGTTTGTACTTATAGGTCATTTGTTAATTGAACTTCAAGTATTGATATCCTATTAAGTTGCAATAAGTTTATATAATTCTCTTTGCGATTATATTTATAACCTTCTAGCACTGATTTAGAAATCAACCTTCTAGATGATCAAAGAAGATCATACCACTCTTGCAACTTCAAGAAATACTTAATGTTAGTCCATTGGGTTGAGTAATGAGTCAATTAGGATACCTTACTTTTATTTTCACCCGTCTCTAAACTCTTCATCATGTTCCAATCGAGGTGTAGATGTTTATCAAGAAGGCTTCTCAGTTGGTGAATATAATTAATGCATTTCAATTTCTAAGCTTGTAACAAACCTATATCTATATTTTCTTGTTCTTCCTTTTTTTGACTTTAGTTCACAACATACACCACAACTAATCGATACATTATGGTTTTGTCTTTCTTGTTGTAGGTGGTGTTATAGGTATTAAACTCATGAATGTGATGGATATGAGAGCCGGACATTGATCAATTTGATTAGTTAGTTTGTTTTAAGTCAGATGAATGTATTTCTATAATGTGATATAACTTTATATTTTCAGCCCTATGCTTATTTACATCTAGAATCGAATGAAGTTTTGTTTTATAACTTGTATTTTTGTATTTTTAGATTTTGTAGATTTATTATTTTAAAATTCTGGAAAATGGTTTAAAAAATAAAATCTTACCTATTGGGACGACATTTAGTCGCTATAGGTGTTATGACTTTTCAATAAAAAATCATCTATGGCCACTACTTTTCTTCGCAATGGGTATAATTTTATAAAACTAAAGATTATTTTTTAAGAATTTTTTTTAACGAAAGGTATAGCGCGCTAATATTCGTAACTATAGTTCAATCTATAGCGACGAAAATATTGACCTAATACGATGGGGAAATAGCGACGAAACAATAGCGACCACTTTTCGTCGCAATAGGTTTTAAAGACCACTTTTCGTCCCAACAGGTAAAAAAATATTTCGTCGCAAAATAAGTCTTTTTCTTGTAGTGATGATTTAACTCTGTGGGCCTAACATATGTGTAGAATGTTCATTTATATAGTATTAATTTGCACATACAATTATACAAACACCATAAAACATAAGATATATGTAGCTGGTGTTTATAAATATTACCATAAAGAAGGCTTTGATGTTTTCTCTTGTCAACTTTATCTCCATGCTTTCATCTTCTGCAACATCCAGTAGAATATTGAGTAAGTCTTTCCTTTCAAATTGCATCCCTTGCTTTCTTGCATCTTCATGCTCTTTAATGATCCTTTCAATCAATGCATCATATCTTCTCTGAATATCCTTCACCCTCTTCCTAAATCCCTGCAAGTCTAGTCGTTTAAACATGCGTATGTTATCGGATAGGATGAAGGCACCCAGTATGTCGGTTATCTCGAATATCAGTTTTCTTATATCTTCTGCCTCACCAGCATTTTCTGAACATCTTTTGCTAAAAAGTGATCTTGTTATCACATTGTTACTAACCTTCACTAGCTCCGCATTAAGGTTTACCGCCTTCCCAACCTTGGCGTTTTCATATAAACGTTTTATAAAACGCGTGATCTCATCGCGCCTAATGGGAAGGAGCGAGTCCAAAGTCGTAGCGTTTAAGAGTTGTGACACGACTATTTTCTTCATAAACCTCCAGTGTGGACCGTAGGGAGCAAAGGCTAAGTCTTTTGTCCCATAAGTCAGGAAAGTAATAGTTGAGTTTCGCGGTCGGTCTAAGTATGCATTTTCATAGGTTTTAAGGAACTCTTTTGCAGTTTGTGGTGAACAAGCAACAACACAAGGTTCAGAGCCCATATAGAGCTTGAAAACCGGCCCGTGTCGTAGAGAAAGCCGGTGAAAAGCTTGGTGAGGGCTCGGGGCAAGGAGATGGAGATGACCGATGATGGGTAGCGAAAACGGGCTCGGTGGTTGATTAGATTTTGCACGAGTAGATTTGAAGAATGTTAGGATCAAGATGGTAGAGATGAACCATATAAGAATATGGAAGAAGTAGCCTTCGAAATTAAACATATTGGTTATGTGAATAATATATCAAACTGACTATGTGCTCAACAATTAAGAGTATGCATGAGTTTATATCATCATGTGTAGGGATCTGCTTAGTAAAAGAGGGGGCCCTCACCCCAAATAAATTTCTTTTTTGCCGCATAAATTTGTTTTTTTTATATTGTAACTTTTCTTATTAATTCACATCACATTTCGTTTCTTGTGAGTGTATTTTTATATTATATGAGATAATTGTTAGTTAGAAAAGAGAAAATATTACTTTTTATATGTATATTTGGTAATGTACTTTTCAATCATTGTAAATATTTTAAATTTAAAAGTGATTATTAATAAATAAGAGAGAAAATGTAACCATAAAAATGTAACCATAAAAATATAAAATAAAATACTATTTAATTAAAAACATATGAGAAAAATAATAAATTTTAATGTAATTATAAAGATAAAAATATAATATTAGTTGAGAATGCTCTTAATGGGGTTTGATTAATTTAAACCCGTGTTTTTTTAATCTTGATCTCTATGGAAAAAATTTACTACTCCTAAACCCAAATAATTTTATAATAAGCTTAAAATCCAATAACCAATTAAGTTTATTTTGTAGTAAATTTACTAAGTCGATTGATTTAATTAAAACCCAATTAATTTTCTAATAACCCATTAATCTATCATTTCATAATTTTTTAAAATTTACTTAAAGGTTACCCATAATGGAAGAGACACTACTTAAATATTGTATTCCCTTATAAAAGAAAGGTACTCACACCCGTCATCGTCAAATTGTATTACTATATAATTGATTTAGAACATCTTTAATGATAGCCTTTTGAATGTAAACCATCAAACTCTTATTTATGTGACTCGATTTGACATGAAATGAAAATTTTGAAATCAAATTGAGTTACGCTATCTAAAAATCCCGACTCTGAAAAAACAAAAAACTTCATGAATCCACACCGTTTAGTGTCCATAAAATATGCACTAACTTGATGTTAGGCCACTGGCAACTGTTATGTTTTTTCTGTTTTACTATGTATGACAAATCAGTGTACATCAACTTTTCATATTTTCTCCGAAGTTTACTTGTTTTACATGGTATGATTCTAAATTTTCCTCATTTCCCATTTTTTCAAATCAAATTATATTTTTAATAATAAACTAATTTCCATGATTAAATTAACAAAAACATAAAAATAATTATCTAAATGAACATTATATATTACAATATTGTAAAGGTTGAGTTTTTACTAAAATGATGTTGTTACAAATTTTATTTACTAAAATGGGTGTTTTGAAAAGTATTTACCAAAATGAGTATTTATTTAAATCTTTCTTTTCTCACTCATAATCTTATTGGATTAAAAAGTTTCTTTAATTAAATAATGTTTTTAAAAAGATTAAAATAAAAGTTTATGTTATCAAAGTTGAGTTTTTTCTAAATTAGTGTTGTTACAAATTTTATTTATCAAAATGGGTGTTTTAAAAGTATTTACCAAAATGGGTATTTATTAAAAACTTTTATTTTCCCACTCATAATATTATTGGACAAAAAAGTTTTAATTTTAATTAAATACTATTATTTTAAAAGGGTTAAAGGAAAAAAATTTTACAAACCCAAATCTTTTTTTAAACATGCAGTTTAAAATTAAGGTTTCTTTTAGAATAGAATGTGTTTTTAGTTCTTCACAAATGTTTTCTTAAAATATTTTTAAATATAAAAATCAGATATCCATATTTGAGGCAAATTATCTATTATTGTTACATGAAATTTGTTAGGATTTTTTTTTCACACATTCATTTAAATATTAAAAAATCAATAACTTAAATTTATAATGTTAAATATTTCTATAATACTGAACACAAAATAAGATATTTAAATCAATATATGTTCAAAAATATAAAGATGGACCATTTATCTTTCTGGTTTGATCATGATAATCTATTTTTTTAAATACATTTGTATCTTTGATTAAATTAATTACAAACGTGTTCCAAAAGTATATATGTTCAAAAATTAAAAGACTCAAATGTTTGTAAATTTTTCACAAAAGTATCTATTTTTTTGGTTTGTAGAACATTAAAAAATATTTATAAACTAAGACTGACCTTTTAGTTTTTTTATATTTAAAACAAAATGTGTGATGCATATATTATACATGTTTGTGTATCTCAAAAATTAATATAATACTTGTATTTAAAAAAGGTTTAATGATAATATTTGTGAAGAACTATAAGCATTTAACATAAACTTTTTATAAAATGGCAGGTCAAAGAAACAACAAATTAATGAAAGACATAAACTTTGATAGAGTTTTTTACTAAAATGGTGTTGTTACAAATTTTATTTACTAAAATGGGTGTTTTGAAAAGTATTTACCAAAATGAGTATTTATTTAAATCTTTCTTTTCTCACTCATAATCTTATTGGATTAAAAATTTTCTTTAATTAAATAATGTTATTTAAAAAGGATTAAAATAAAAGTTTAAAAAAAGTTTATGTTATTAAAGTTTTTGTCTTCCATTAATTTGTTGTTTCTTTGACCTGCCATTTTATAAAAAGTTTATGTTAAATGCTTTTAGTTCTTCACAAATGTTATCATTAAACCTTTTTTAAATACAAGTATTATATTAATTTTTGAGATACACAAACATGTATAATATATGCATCACATATTTTGTTTTAAATATAAAAAAAACTAAAAGGTCAGTCTTAGTTTATAAATATTTTTTAATGTTCTACAAACCATAAAAATAAATACTTTTGTGAAAAATTTACAAACGTTTGGGTCTTTTAATTTTTGAACATATATACTTTTGGAACACGTTTGTAATTACTTTAATCAAAGATACAAATGTATTTAAAAAAAATAGATTTATCATGATCAAACCAAAAAGATAAATGGTTTATCTTTATATTTTTGAACATATATTGATTTAAATATCTTATTTTGTGTTCAGTATTATAGAAATATTTAGTATTATAAATTTAAGTTATGATTTTTTTTAATATTTAAATGAATATGTGAAAAAAAATCCTAACAAATTTCACGTAACAATAGTAGATAATTTGCCTCAAATATGGATATCTGATTTTTATATTTAAAAATATTTTTAAGAAAACATTTGTGAAGAACTAAAAACACATTCTATTCTAAAAGAAACTTTAATTTTAAACTGCATGTTTAAAAAAGATTTGGGTTTGTAAAAACTTTTTCCTTTAACCCTTTTAAAATAATAGTATTTAATTAAAATTAAAACTTTTTTGTCCAATAATATTATGAGTGGGAAAATGAAAGTTTTTAATAAATACCCATTTTGGTAAATACTTTTCAAAACACCCATTTTGATAAATAAAATTTGTAACAACACTAATTTAGAAAAAAAACTATGTAAAGGTTATAGCTTTGAATATTTCATTTTAAATACTAGAAAATATTAAAACATACCGCCCCAAAAGTTGTAAAGAGGACCCCGCATAAATTTCCTTTGTACCGCATAAATTTCTTTTGTTAATTTAACATGTCTTAACCGAGTTTTGATTAATTCGATCTTGTATTTTTCTGAATGTCAAACCTCCGTGGAATAACTTCACGACTCCTAAACCAAATAATTATATACTAAGCTTAAAATCTAATAACCAATTAAGTTTATTTGTATTAATTTTACTAATTCAGTTTATTTTATTTGACACCCATTTATTTTCTAATTAATAACCCATTAATCTATCATTTCATAATCATGTCTAATTTTTATTTTAACCCATAATTGAAGAGACACTACCTATAATTACGCTAAAAATCACTATATTTTTTCTTTCTTTTTTTTTTAAATAATACTTTTATACATTTATTATTACTTTTTTCTCTCTCCTTCACTCACAACCATTTTAAAAATATTAAAAAAATATATACGGATTGAACAGTTATTCTTTAAATATACCAATTAACAATAATATTTTTTCTCTTTTCACTCACAACCACTTAAAACCATTCCATATAATATACCAAACACACTTACATATTTTTAAAGATTTCGTTGTGAATGCTCTAAATTGTATTCTCTAAAAAAAGGTACTTGCACCGTGGATCATCAAATTGTATTACTATATAATTGATTTAGAACATCTTTATTGATTACCTTTTGAATGTAAACCAATAATATTTTTATTTATACGGCTTGATTTGACATGAATAAAAAATTCTGGCATCATTACTTTTTAATCAAAAAAGACAACAAAACAAGGAAATAAAACATAAAAAAGTCAATACAAACGGTTTTTCAAATATAAAAATCAAATGAATCAATCATTTTTTTTGTAAACTCAAAACATCAATTTTGCTCTTTTGAGTGGATGACATCCCATTCTATGAGTTTACTTACGACTGGAGTAAATAGAGAGTAAAAAAAGTCCGAGGAATCTTTACAAGTAGGATTCGAACCTACGCTCGACTAGTCAGTTACCAGCTGACCCAAATACCTGGAAATGCTCTGCCCCTTCGCCTGCAAAAGGATCCGTTAGCGGAGTGTTGTAAGTTAGCGAAGATTTACTTAACTGATCATCCTATTCCTTAAGCGCGGATTGTTACTCGCCTGCAGGCGAGGGCGTGTCTCCCTCCCCTATCTGGGAGACACTTACACATCCCTTTAGCTAGGAGCCTCGTTTCCTTCTTCCCAACTCCCTAAAAACAACGTTTGCCATTCGATGCCTCTGCCTTCCCTTTTATAACATAGCCAAGGGCCATCCTTTACAAGTATTAAGAAAAAGGAATATCAATCAGTTGCACTCTATCTATAAAACCGACTCCAGAAAAAAAAATCATGCGTCTGCAACTATTATTGTCAACAAAATACACACTAACTTGGTGTTAGATCACTACCAACCATCCTGTTTTTTCAGTGAAAACATCAATTATACATTAGTTTTTCTCATTTTCCCCAGCTTTTTCTTGTTTTACATGGTGTTTTTCTAGTTTTTTATTGTTTTCCTTTTTTTCCAAATTACTTGAGTTTTTAATAATAATTATTTTCATAGTTAAATTAAACAAAAAAACATAAAAATGATAATCTTAATGAACATTGAGATATTATAACATTAGTTTGATACGGAAGTAAAAGGTCATAGCTTTAAATAGTTAAAAGTAATATTTCAATAATAAAATATTAAAACAAACCACCACAAAAGTTGTAAAGAGCAGGTTGGTAGAGGTGTACGGATCGTGATTTTCTTTGACAAACCGGTGAAGTTAGGAACCGAATCGATTTTTTAAAAGGGGACGAACCGCTTTGGTTCAAACCGGTTTGGTGTTCAAACCGGCTTAAGGCCAAGAAAACCCGGTCCTATACAAATCTGTCTGTACCGGTTTGTAAACCGGTTCGGGCCCAAGCCGGTCCGGTCTAGTTTATTTTTATTATTATTCTTTTAAACATTAAAACATTAAAGACTGATAAGATTTTCAAAATTTTAATATAATTCAATAATTTAACTTTTTAACACCAAAATAAATAATATACAAAATAAGAAACATAGAAAGATTTCAAACAACTAAAAAAAATTTATTTTTTATTTAAATAAAAAATAAAACTAACGTAGTTGCCATTGGTTGCATATTTTGATATTTTTATTCTTCGCCCACCGAACCCGAGCTATTTCAAAGGTAATCATCATATGCCGGTTAATCTTCGGTAATTCTGGGTGTCAATCCACCCTCTATTTCATCCTTGTATAATTTGACTTCAAATTCTCATTCCCCTTCAAGTCAACATTCGTCTTGTATTATTTTTCCATAACATCCAAATAATCATTCAAGCAAATAGACATTTCAACTGCTTGGGGAGTGAGTCGAGTTCTCCAAATTGATATAATTTGGCCAGTAACAGAAAAAACAGATTTCAAAGCTACTGAAAGTTACTCACACCCTCATCATCAAATTGTATTACTGTATAATTAATTTTGAAGATCTTTAATGATAACCTTCTGAATGTAAACGAATCAACTTTTATTTATATGGCTGATCTGACATGATCGATAATTCGGTGAGCTACACTCTATCTAAAAAACCGACTGCGAAAATAAATTGTGCATCCGCACCTATTATTGTCAATAAAATATTCACTAACTCGATTTTGACATCCGGTAACTTTCCGCTGACAAACTCTATCAGTTCCTTTAGGTCTTGCATACACGTGTCGTGATCACACACTAGTTGTCGTTAAACATTGGTGACCTAATAACAACTATCAATGGTTTACAGATAATAATTTAATTAATAATGTTGATTATTAGTTAGTGGTTATGTGATTCATAAATTTTAAATATTATTTATGAATTTTGTTTGATAACGTGACAACGTGTTATATTCGACTCATATGTTTGTTACTAGTTGAAATATATAATTATTATTATTGAATAATAATATATTTTGGTAGTTACAATCATTTAAAAAGATGTTAAAAGATTTAATTTCTACAAAAGGTGATCAAGGAGGGGTTAAAGCGTAAAACAACAAAACTTAATTTTGGTAAAACCCAACCCTAGCCCCCAAACCCCCATTTCGGCCGAAACCACCTTTCCCACCCCAAGTCTTGCCAAAGTTGGTGATAGTCATCTGACTGGCCCCGAATTGGTGCATGAAACTACCTAAAAGATCGTGTAGATACGTAAATGTATGGCGGAAGCGCGCGACCGGTAGAAGAGCTATGCAGACAATGACGGAAACCTTTGGAGTTTCAGGTTGGCGACAAAGTTGTGCTGAAAGTCTCACCATAGAAATGTGTGATCCGATTCGGCAAAAGGGGCAAGCTTAATTCGAGATACGTTGGGTCATTTGAGATTCTGGAAAGAATTGGTCCAGTGACGGAAACATGTCTGATTTGTTGAGTGAAGTTCATAATGTATTTCACGTCTCCAATCTTAAAAGTGTTTGTCTGATGAGACTTTGATCGTACCACTCGAGGAGGTGCAAGTGGATGAGCAATTACGTTTTGTTGAGGAGCAGGTGGAAGTAATGGATCCTGAAGTCAAGACCCTTAAGCAAAGCAAGATACTCATAGTCAAAGTTTGTTAGAACTCAATACGTGGACCAGAATTCACGTGGGAACGTGAGGATCATATGAAGCTTAAGTATCCTCATCTGTTTGACACGACGACAACAGCCGGAAAGGTATGGATAAAATTTTGGGACGAAAATTCTTTTTGTTGGATTATATGTACGGGTTCGATTAGTTAACGTTGCCAACCGAGCTATGACCGGTAAGAGTTACACTTTGGGCAACGAGTTCAAACCCACTTAACTAGATTAACTGGTTAATATACGAACCACTATCGGGTTTAATAATATATAATGGTTATAAAATTATTAATAAGAACATTCAGTTATTAACCATTAAAGGATTACGGGTTTCGTTTAAAATCATGGGGTAAATTAATTCAACTGGGCCCGGGGCCCGCTAGGGATTAATTAAGCATATAATGGGATCATTAGGGTGATGAACCCTTCACCAAATTATTTTTTTTCTTGAGCTGCCGAGAGAAAACAACAAAGGAAACATTCCTTTGATCAAAGAAAACCAGCAACTCTACCCCACGGAAAGGAGGCAATCTCCTTTTGACTGCCGACTAAATTCACACACCACACCACAACATTTTGCTGTTGCTGCTGCCGTGTTCCCATAAGCCATCACGACACTCGCGTCGCCTAGCTGCGGCTTCTCGTTTCCCGTCTCGGTTCGTTTTTTAGCACTCGTTCGTTGAACCCTCGGTGTCTCAAACGGTTAACTATTAACCAAGGTATATTATATCTCATCAGTAGGTTAATTATAATCTGTATTTGTATTGTTTGTAACCCAGATCTTGTCAGGTTCACTCTGGTATTTGATTATTACTCCGCTGCGTTATATATTATTAATCTAATTAATAATTATCAAAACTGTTTCGATAATAAACCTAACCAAGATACCACTGATCCCAACAATGGTATGGTATCAGCGCCATGCTTACAACATGCAAATCAGATCCGGTCTTTTAACCGGTTACAAATCTTAAACTTTAAAATTATTTAAAGTTTCTGATTTATATTATTTACAACTTATTTATTTTGGTTAAATATTTACTAAACAAAAGATTGGCCATATTGTTTTTATTGTGTTTTAATATGTAAATCTAGCTAGACCCTATGATTGATTGGTTATGAAGATTTGTTTTGTTTAATTTTGGTTTTATGGTTTTGGCCAATTTAATGGCTCAAAGTTGTAATAGATTAGGGTTTCTTTTATTATGTATTTTTTAAAAAATAATGTAATATTTGAAGACCCGAAGCCAAAACTGGAGACGAGACGAATCAGGGAGTCAGTGGGAGCCGATCAAGACATCTAGATGCACTTAGGTCCATCGTGGTGTTTTGTGTTGTGAACCGTGACCTATTTTTTTACATATTGACTTTGCTATTGTGGTTGTTTTAATCTTATAATTGTTATAACATGTCAACCTAATACCAAACTAATTAAAAATAATTTTTTAACAATCAAAATAAATAACAAGTTCTAAACCTATTTTTACAACTTGTTAAATTATTAAAACAAATAGTTCTTCCGTCAATGGTTCTTCTACTTTGAACACCGTCGACACCACCCACTTTCTTTCATCAATGGTTCTTCTACTTTGAACACCACCTTCGAACGACGTAATTGCCTTTAAACACCACCAGCAACACTAGTAATAGTTTGATTAAACTTGTAGATCATTCAAAACTAACAATCAAGAGAAGATGATGAAGATGTATCTTAAAATCGGGGTGGCGGCTATGGTAACATATGGATGGAACTGGTAACATCAAGATGAAGAAGAAGAAGAAGATGATGAACTATGTTACGTATACGTAACCCTAATGAAGATGGTGATGAACTAGATGGAAAATGGATTTCCGGATAAGATACATATATGTACCCACTCATGACATACATATATGTAAGTTTGATAGCTATGAAGATGACGACCAATAGGATGAAAAAATGTTATCTAGGTCATTAAGAAAAAACTGAACAAATAAATACTTAGTATTGTTGTTACATATACGACATACACGTAACACTGCTGTTACATACCCGTAACACTGCTGTTACATACACATAACACTTCTGTTACATACACGTAACACTGCTCTTACATATACGTATCACTGTTGTTACATAAGTAAAATTGTGTACTTATTGTATGGTATTGTATTGAATTATTTTATGTATATGGAGAAAGTCTATCTTTTTATTTTGATAGATTTTTTAACATTTTTTGGTAGGGGTATAGTTATAACTCATCTGTTGCTAGCCTTGCTTGCTACAATCTCACATATACGTAAATGCGACTTGCTTACATATACGTATATGGATATATAAACATGCGTCAACTAACAAAAATCAAACTAATCATTCATAGTAAAACCAAAAATGAATATATATTTATTTAACTTTTTTTTTAAATAGAAGAGATGAGAGAGGTGAGACATAAGAGAAAATATTTGAGTGAATTTAGGAATAATTTAATTATATATGATGGTTACCAAATTAAAGATTTTTTGTTCTTTCAATTATGCCCTTAAGGTCTTAAATTACTAAAATACTACTAATTAATCTCAATCATAGATCAAAATGATCAAATGTGAAAAAGTGGTTTTTTGTAGTTTTTAATTATAACATGGTTTTCATTGGAACCCTCCTATATATATATATAATATATATATACATATATATACATATATATATATAGTGGATATATATATGTATATATTTATATGTATATATAGATGTATATATATATAACATATATATGTATAGATATATATTATATCTATATATACAGATATCTCCCTATATATCTCTATAGAGATCTCTATCTATCTCTCTCTCTATCTCTCTCTCTCTCTCTCTCTCTGTGTGTGTGGTGTGTGTGTGTGTGTGTGTCTCTCTCTCTCTCTCTCTCTCTCTCTTCATCTCTCTCTCTCTCTCTCTCTCTCTCTCTCTCTCTCTCTCTTCTCTCTCTCTCTCTCTCCCTCTCTCTCTCTCTCTCTTCTCTCTCTCTCTCTCTCTCTCTCTCTCTCTCTCTCTCTCTCTCTCTCCCTCTCTCTCTCTCTCTCTCTTCTCCCTCTCTCTCTCTCTCTCTCTCCTCTCTCTCTCTCTATCTCTCTCTCTCTCTGTCTCTATCTATCTCTCTATCTCTCTCATCTATCTCTCTCTATCTCTCTCTCTCTGTCGTCTGTATGCTCTTCTATATGTTGTCCCCCCCCCACGAAGAAAGAAATATCAGGTCGCGAGAAGTGATAGATTGTTCAAAGACATCATAGTACTAAAGTGATAATAGATTGAATTTTATTCCCATTCATCAAGATAACACTAAAATGTTTCAAGTAAATATAAAACAATTTCGAGAAAATACAAGTCTAAAACAAACGTAACAAAATAATAGATTTGGTTTGATTCTAAGTTCACCTAATTAAATTTCTTGATAAAGCTTCTACCATTTCCTGCAACATGTATAACATATGGGTCAACATATAATATGTTAGTAGGAATACAAATTTGAATACATAGAATAATAAAGAATGGATCTTAATTCAACATGAAAAAGTGTACAAAAGTTTGAACATTGTTAGCATGAACATGAGTACATGAATGAAAGTACAAAAAGTAAACTAACTAATTTGACTAAATGTTCAAGTGGGGTATGGTGGAAAGTTTAGTTGTAGAGCCAAGGTTCAATATTATCATTTCATATACCATAACACAAGCCTTTCAACATTGGTTGGATGCCCGGTTTGGTTTCATCTACTTCTTGATTTGTAGATCACTTGGTGTTTTGTAAAGATGAAAGAATGGAGGTGTAAAAGCCTCAAAATGTTTTGAATATAACTTCAAACAAGCCTTCCAACATTGAAGTTGTTGGTGACTTGGTTTATTATGCAAAAGGCTTAAAAACAAGACAAGAAAAACATGTATATACGAATCAAGAAGAACATTTCCAACTTGGACTTAGAAAAAGGGGTTGATCATTTTTGTTCACCTTGATGATTAAGTGGTTATGTTCCAGAGGTTATTCCAAGTGGTAAAGAAAATGAAAGAAGAAAATAAGAAAAGAAAAACAATTAAAAACTCACATGTTGTTCTTGAAGATATCTTGTAAAAAGATGAATTTCTTGGATGGATTGTGAGAGTTTATGTTGGATCTAGAGAGGCTGTTGCAACCAAAACTATGTCACTTAGAAGATTTTGAGTACAACATACAAAGGACTTCCGAAGCCAAGTGTGGAACTTCCGAAGGAAGAAGGAGCTCTTCCGAAGTCTAAGTGTAAAATACACTTCCGAAGGAAAAACTCCAACTTTCGAAGACAAAGAAGATACTTCCGAAGATCAAGACTTAAAGACAAAGTTCTGAAGTCAACTTCCGAAGTATAAAGAAGTCCTCAAAGCCTCGGAAGCATAGAAGCATCTTCCGAAGTATAAGTGGCTTCGGAAGAACTTGTTCTTCCGAAGCCAGTTAACCTTCGGAAGACACTTCTATTATCCAGTAGACATAAGTATGGTCTGTCTGACACTCCGCTGCAAATCTCTGAGATACTGCATGGCGTTTTCTCAAAAGCCATGTAGTTGACCATACTTTAATCTACTGTTTACCTTTTTATGTTAAGTACAGTTGCCATCTTTAGTTGGTGACAAAAGGTAAGTCATGGACATGTCATGACTACCATATCTTAGATAATACTTTATCTAAGATACCTTAACTATAGCATTGTAGTATATGCTTTAGTCGTAGGTTTCCAGCTGGTATCAAGTATAACCGGCTGTAGGATCTAGTATATATAGTTTCTCATTGTAACTCTTGTTTCATGCTTGTAAGTGTCTTGTAATCTTGAGTTGAGAAGTAATATATACAAGTACCTTGAAAATACTTCTGCTTGTTCCTTTGATTACTTATTATATTATTATCAACTCTTGTTAAAGGCATTGCTTCATCTTGTTTGAGTGATATTATAAGTGAGTTTGAGAGAATCACAAGTGTTAAGTGACAAAACCCGATCCTGCAATTGGTATCAGAGCTTTTTAGGCTCTTGATTGTGAGATCTTACCATCCTAATCAACCAGTTTTTCACTCCTCCTTATACCTCACTCAAAAATGGCCCTCATCAAATCTGAAGTTGAAATGGGAACGATGACCAAAGCTCCCATCATCGACCCTGAAAACTTCAGGTCTTGGAGCAGAAGAATGGAAGGCTTCATCAGATACCAGGATAGCAAGATGTGGCAATCCATCGTTAATGGCCCGTATAAGCCAAAAGTTGCTGGTGGAAACGGTGCCATGATCGAGAAGGCCGTTGAAGACTATTCGATGAAGACAGGAAGAAGCTTGACATAGACAGCAATGCTATGACTGTTCTTATGACTGCAATCCCAAACTCCATCATGGTGGGGTTTGAGCATTGTAAGTCAGCCAAAGAACTCTTTGATGCTCTTGCTCAAATGTACTCAAGCTCTAATGATTCAAAGAAGGACTCACTGAAGCAGCAGTTTGAGAACTTCACCTATGTTGCTGGAGAAACTTTTAGCCAGCAATATTTCAGGTATATGGATCTTATCTCTTCCCTTCAATCTGTGGGAATCACTCAAGAACTTAGAGACCTTACTAGAAAGTTTATGAGTGCTCTACCCAATGAGTGGACATTCTACTGTGTCTCCATCAAGAGAACAGAGAATTTGAACACACTCACCATGACCGAACTCTATGGGATCCTTGATGGATACCGTTTGGAAATGGAAAGCAAGAAGGGTCACCAAGCAAGCAGACCCTTGAGCCTTCCTGCTAGCAACGCTTTAATGGTTGCTGAAGGCTCAGGTATCTCCCAGTCTCAGCAGTACCTGTCATACACCCAGCAGCCATCTTGTTCATCTGGGCCTTACATCACATTCCCTGAGACTCCAAGGTCTCATCAAGCTCAGCAAAGCTCCTTTCAGGAGGGCTGTGCGTTTGTCTCAGGGAGTGGACACTCCAATGATCATCAATTCTGCTTTGATGATCTTGAGTGCTTCAGTCCAGATGACATAGAGTATGTGGACATTGTCCAACAAATGGCTCTTCTAACCTACAGAGCGAAGAAGTTCTTTAAGAGAACTGGAAGGCAATTCCCTCAAAACCCAATCACTAGCAAGTTTGGGTTTGACAAAAGCAAGGCTAAATGTTACAACTGTAACCAGCTTGGCCATTTTGCAAGGGAATGCAAGGCTCCCAAGTCCAACCCGGGAACCTCACAGGCCTCCACACATCCTTCTACACCAAAGCCCAACGGAAAGTCAACTGAAACAGCAGCAATGGCTCAAGAAGTTGACTGGAGCTTTATGGTTCAAGATGTGACTCCTGCTCAAGCACTCATGGCAGGAACAGATGAAAATAAGGTATATGAACATCTCTGTACCCCTGCTTGTATTGCTAAGGTTAAATTGTACCAGGACTACAATATGGAAATTAAATCTGATATTGAGTCTTTAAATGTTTAAAATCTGACTTTAAAAGGGCTGAATCTGACTACCAAAAGAAAATTGAGGAGTTAGAGAAAACTGTGTCCCTTTTAAAACATGAACACACCAACTACAAGACTCAAATCAAGGATTTAATATCCAAATTGACTGAGGCTCAAGCCCAGCTTGTCACTGCTGAGGCTCAAGCCAGGAAGTATGCTATTTCCGAGCAAAACTTCCAAGCCATACTTGCATCATCCTCTCACTCCAAACTTTGTTATCAAAACAAAAGTGGGTTGGGAACCAATGAAATTGCTCCACCACACTCTTATGAGTCTGTAAGACAACCAAGGTGTGGTACTGAAGAGCAAGAGGTTCCATCTGTTGACCCACCTTCTAAAGAGTCAAAGAGTGATGCAACTATGGAGACCATGACCATCACAGGGAAGGAACAGGTAATTGTGCCCTCCCCAGCCAATGATGATCAAACCCTGACCACCAAAGCCAGAAGAAGCAGGGCTAAAGCAGCCAGAAAAACTGCCAAGAAGGTGGCTGAATCCAAACTGAAGATAGACCCAAAGCAAAAGGGTGTATTCATATCAGCAGGATTTCAGGTGGTTGGACCTTCTGATTCAGGAAAAGAGTACAGTACCAGTACTCCTATCCTACCAAAGGATCAGAAGTTAAAGGGAAAGGTTGCTGATGAGGAGAAAAAGAACAAGAAACAGCAACCCTCTCATTCCCAGAAAATTAACATTGCATGCATAATGTGTGGTCTGCAAAACCACATGGCTAAAGATTGTTACTACAATCCTGCTAGCACACATTATGCAAATAATGTTAAAAGAGAAGGAGTCAGGGAAGGTTTCACATTTGGACCATATCAAATGGTTCAAGTGATGAAAAAGGGAAAGCTTGTTTCCGAAGCAAGGCTTCTCTCGGAAGAAAACTCTTCTTCCGAAAGGAAAAAGGCTTCGGAAGTTAAAGCTGCAAAGACTCACAAAAGAGTCCCCTTGAAACCATCCCAGAAGAAGACTGCTTCGGAAGAAAAGGTGGTGAAGGTCTCTTCCGAAAAGAAAGAAGCTTCGGAAGAATGCCAAGCTACAAAAGCTTCATCAAGCTCATCTTCTATGATCAACCAAGGGATGGAATGGAAGATCAAGGAAGATGTGTAGCCCAAACCTCTTCTTCAAAGACATCAATTGAACCCCCATGCATAAATTTTGGTTCAATCATGTCACTCTCATTGGAAGAACCCAAGACCAACAAGGCTTGGGTTTCCAATCAAAACTAATTATCTCACCTTATGTGCAGGGACATCCATATGACAAGAATAACAACATTTGGATTGTAGATAGTGGATGCTCCAGGCACATGACAGGGAACAGATCTCTCCTTCAACAATTTCAACATTATGATGGAGGTCCTGTCCAGTTTGGAGGTGAGGCCGGAGGATATATTTCTGGCAGAGGAAGTATATCCAATGGAAAATTAAAGGTTGACAAAGTTAATTTTGTCAAACAGCTTGAACACAACCTGTTAAGTGTTTCTCAATTCTGTGATCAAAAGCATCAAATGCTTTTCACAGAACATGAGTGCATCATCCTCAAACCTGGGATGACAATTCCTCAGGAATTGGTGCTTCTTAGATCTCCCAGGAGAGGGGATATGTACAAGCTTGATATGAACAATGCTTCCCCAATGGGAGAAGTATCATGCTTTCTTTCCAAAGCTGATAGTGATGAGTCAACACTATGGCATAAACGAATGTGTCATGTCAATTTTAAGACAATGAATAAATTGGCTAAAAATAACTTGGTACATGGTTTGCCTAAAAAGGAATTTTTCTGCAAAGATAACTGTGTTGCTTGCCTGAAAGGGAAACAACACAGGTCTTCTCATAAATCCAAGGTTGTTAACTCTATCACTACTCCATTACACTTATTGCACATGGATCTATTTGGTCCCACAAGTATAATGAGCATTGGAAGGAAATCATATTGCCTTGTGGTAGTTGATGATTTTACTAGATTTACATGGGTATTCTTTTTAAGAACTAAAGATGAAACTGCTGAAACTTTAAAATCTTTTATTCTTAAAATAGAAAATCAAGTTGATCACAAGGTTAAAATAATTAGAAGTGATCAAGGGACTGAGTTTAAGAACTTTGTTCTTGACTCATTTTGTAACTCAAAAGGGATTGCCAGACAATACAGTGCTCCTAGAACTCCTCAACAAAATGGTGTTGCTGAGAGGAGAAATAGGACACTTATTGAGGCTGCTCGGACTATGTTAGCTGATTCAAAGCTGCCTCTAACATTCTGGGCAGAGGCAGTCAGCACTGCATGCTATGTGCAGAACAGAGTTCTTGTAGTAAAGCCACATGGAAAGACCCCTTATGAGTTATGGAACAAGAGGCCACCGTTCATTGGCTTTCTAAGGTCCTTTGGCAGCAGGTGTACCATACTTAACACAAAAGACAATTTGGCAAAATTTGCTGAAAAGTCAGATGATGCTATCTTTGTTGGATATTCCTCCTATTCTAAAGCATACAGGGTTTATAATATTAAAAACCAACAATTTGAGGAATCCTCCAACATTGTAGTTAATGAGCACACTCCTTGTGTTAGGGGGAATGGCCCTGATCATATCTTTGATTTAGAATTGTTTCCAAACTATTCTAAACCATCTTGTGAGAATGTTTCAGCTGGAACAGGTGCTCAAAGCAATTCTGATGAAGATCAACTGTTTGAGCTTCCCAGACCTACTCCAAGTTCTCCAAGAGCTACAACAAATCAAGTTCCCACTATTGAAAGATCTGACAGCATAACCATTTCAAGAAATAGTGGAACTTCAACAAGGGATTCACCTGATGATCTTCAAATCTCCTCAGGTGATCCTGCACAACACCAAGCTGATGGAAGCAGCATTTGAAGGAACAGGCAACTGTTAATGATGCTTCACAGCAAAGAAATGATGATGTTTCTCTTTCATTCAATCAGTCCTCATTGAATGAGATTGAAACAACAGCTGGACCAAGTATTCAAGCCCCTGAGCAAAATATGTCCAACTTGGACTTATCTTTGCAACTGGAGGTGATTCCAAGACTTAGAATTCACAATACTCATCCAGCTGAAAACATCATAGGGGAAGTCTCTGAGGGTGTGAGAACAAGAGGACAAACTCATAATGGGAATGTCTGCTTGTACTCATGCTTCTTATCCCAAATGGAACCCAAGAAGGTGGAAGATGCCTTGAAAGATAGTAGCTGGGTTGAATCAATGCAAGAGGAGCTGCTTCAATTCAAAAGACAAAAGGTTTGGAACCTATGTCCGCTACCATCTGGTCAAGTACCTATAGGCACCAAATGGGTATTCAGAAACAAAAGAGATGACAGAGGCTTGATTATCAAGAACAAGGCAAGACTGGTGGTTCAAGGATACACTCAAGAGGAAGGAATTGATTATACTGATGTCTTTGCACCTGTTGCAAGACTTGAGGCAGTTAGGATCTTCCTTGCTTATGCTGCATCCAAGAATTTCACTGTCTACCAGCTTGATGTCAAGTGTGCCTTTCTATATGGGGATATAGATAGGGAAGTCTACGTATGCCAGCCTCCAGGATTTGAAGACCCACAGCACCCAAACTATGTGTGCAAGTTGGATAAAGCTCTATATGGGCTGCACCAAGCACCTAGGCTGTGGTATGAGACATTGTCTCAATTTCTCCTGAAGAATGGTTATACTAGAGGTACCATTGATAAGACTCTCTTCATCAGAAAGTCTGGGAAAGACATTTTGCTAGTTCAAGTCTATGTTGATGACATCATATTTGGTTCCTCAAATGACCAAATGTGCAAAGACTTTGAGAGCATTATGAAGAAGAAGTTCGAGATGAGTTCTATGGGAAAAATGGATTTTTCCTTGGAATTCAGGTAAAGCAACTGAAGGAAGGGTTTTCATCAATCAATCTAAGTATGTCAATGATATCTTAGAGAGATTTGATATGAAGGATTGTAAAGCAGCAAAGACACCCATACCCAGAAACCATGATTTATGCCCTGATTCTGAGGGGGAGGATACTGATCAACATCAGTATAGAGCAATCATTGGTTCTCTGATGTATCTCACAGCAAGTAGACCTGATATCATGTTTGCAACTTGCATCTGTGCAAGATATCAGGCTGCTCCAAAGGTGTCTCACCTAATTGCTGTCAAGAGAATCCTCAGATACCTCAAAGGAGCACCTAAGTTAGGTCTCTGGTATCCAAGAAATAGTGATTTTAATCTCTATGGTTACTCTGATAGTGATTATGGTGGCTGCAACATCAACAAGAAATCAACATCAGGTGGATGTCAATTTCTTGGTGGAAGGATCATCTCATGGCAATGCAAAAAGCAATCCTGTGTCTCTACATCAACTGCTGAAGCTGAATACATTGCTGCTGCAAGTTGCTGTGCTCAGCTGCTGTGGATTCAAAACCAGATGATTGACTATGGATTCAACTTCATGAGCACTCCTATCCACATTGACAACAACAGTGCTATATCCATCACTGAAAATCCAGTGAAGCACTCTAAGACAAAGCACATTGATATCAGGTATCATTTCATTAGAGATATTCATGAGAAAAATCTTATAAAACTAATCAAAGTTGATTCAAATGAACAATATGCTGATTTGTTCACCAAAGCATTTGATGAACAAAGATTTAAATATCTTATTACAGCTATTGGGATGATAAACATTGATTAGTTGAAAACCTTTTAATGTGTAAAGTCTTATGTCAAAACAATCTAAGCCCTGTTACAAAAGATCCTTTCTTATATTTATCTAAGTATAAGTTCTTCCGAAGAGAAATTAGCCCTCGGAAGATATCTAGCATAACTTCCGAAGCAAATTTCTCATAGGATAATTTTCTTCTCGGAAGAGTACTAAGTCTCGGAAGAAGCGATTGAGTTCACCTCAGATCTACTTCCGAAGCACTTAATACACTCCACCTGAAAGCAACATGTGCTTTCGGAAGTAAGCAATTTACCTTCGGAAGTAAATTTGCCTTCGGAAGAACATTACCTTCGGAAATACTTTATACTCGGAAGAAAGATTTTACTGTGTAACGGAAATCTTTTGGGCCCCACACTGTAAAAAGTAAAGATTTTGTTAATGATGTCGGATTATTTAAATGGTCTAACCTTACCGCCCTTGTCACATCATCCACTGAACCTCACATCATCTTATCCAAACCACCCTTTAAACCGCCATTTCACCCATTTAAATACTTCCGGTTAATCACTTACACTCTTTTTACCAAATTCACTGCCCTAAAAGCTTTCTTCTTCTCCAATTTACCTTACTCAGAACTTTTCTACTGCTATCTTTCTCAAATGGCCTTAAACCCTCAGCACAACCAGGTCGCACTCCTTGACTCTTCAAGGGATGATGACTTCTCTGATATCATTTCTTTCTTAGCCCAATCTTCATACTACACAGCCTTGACCGTAAACCCTACCATCTACTCCAACCAAATGTCCGAATTTTGGGCAAATGGTCGGATTGAAACCCTAAACGGGGTTCGTGCTATTAGGTCAAGTGTTTGTGGCCAAGAGTTGGTCATCACTGAACAGATCATCAGGGAGCATCTTGAGCTCCATGATGAAGGCGCACCGACGGAATTCCCCAAATCTGAGTTAGATAGTTCTTATCTCCAAATGGGATACGGTGGAGATGTAAGCAGGTCAACGGTCTACAAATTCAACTTCTCCTACAAGTGGAAGTTCCTGCTGCATGTGGTTCTTCACTGTCTATCTAACAAATCCGGGGGATGGGATCAAATCCCTTATGAACTCGGGTGCTTAGTTCACGGGTTGGTACAAAGCCTCCGCTTCAACTATTCAAGGTTTGTGCTGACTAACCTTATGGGAAATCTGCAAAGGGACACATTCTTTATGTATCCCAGATTTCTCCAGCACATAATCAACTGCGAGCTAGATCAGGGTAAGCTTGTCTGTGCAGCTGCTCTGTCTGCTCCCCAAATGAGGCCGACCATCTTCAAAGTCTTGAAGAGAGTGTCTACCAACTACACTGGAAGGGATACCGCACTACTTCCAGGTATGATTGAGCCAATGGCTCCTGGTGACATCCCTGTTCACCCCACAGGTGATGAACCCACACCAGCAACTACCCTCACCATTCCAAATCTACCTTCTCCACCCATCACTGTCACCTACCAGAGACGTACCAAACGAACCCTTGTTCAATCTACTCTGATTGAACAAGCCCCTCCTCTTCAAACCAAAAAGGCTAGAGTGGAACAAGGGGCTCCCACTCAGCCAGAGGTCCACCAATCCTTCACTATTGACCTCAATATGGGTCTTGAGTCTCCTCAGTCTCAGACCCATGAGCCCAAAACCCCAGCTGATAGCCCTCAGGGTGAGTCTCTATACTCCCCTGAGCAGCCACAAAGGGACAGCTCAATGCCTTTTGACATTGATCAAAGTCCCGGGTCCTTAGGTCTTCATTCCTTTTCTTTCACTGACCTATTGACCGGAGCTGGTGAAGAGATTATGTCTCTCAAAGGCGATGAAGTTGATCCACTACACCCTATTAAGGATCAACAGAGCCTAGAGAAACCTCTTGTCTCTAGCCCACACCAGCAAAGCCCTACTGAGGTGAGTCCCACTGATGTGGAGGGGACTCATGTAGATTCAGCTGCCACTACTGAAGGAGCCTCAATGGATCCTCAGGACAGTGGTAACGACAGTCAGACTGAATCTACGGCAACCATGCCCTTTGATGCCTCTGAAAGAGACATCATTGTGCAAGGGAAACCAGGGTGCCAAGAAACCACATCTGGTGGTGAGGATGAACATACCAGGTATGTTACCTCATCTCCCGTGATTCTTCAAAAGAAGATGAGGGAAGTATGCAACTCACCATTAGAGACCTACTTTCTAAAGTCTCAAACCTTGAATCAAAGGTTAAGACTTTAGAGGATAGGTCTGCCACTCAGCAACTTGAGATTGAAAGTCTCAAGGCCAAACTAGCTGAGACACAGATTGAGAGATCTGTTAGGCATGTACCAGTTCAGGTCTCCTTGACCTCTTCCTCTAGCTCATCTACCTCTCAAGATGATGCTACCAAAAAGGGGGAGAATGTTGAGAGACAAAGCCAAAGACAGGATACCATCAGTCAAGCTCTTACTTCTTTGAGCTCAAGACAACAAGCTGCCATCTTCCCTGAGCCTCCTCCAGTTGTCTTTCAAGTGGATCAAAGGATGCTTCAGGATCTAAATAGGTTCTTCAACAAGTTCCTTTTAGAGTCCCTGATAGAACAACCCAGTCCAGATATGTCTGTGATTTACTTTGGAGCTCAAGAGCTTCAGAGGTTGAATGCACCTCCTACCACTGTTGAGGAAGTTGGTCAACCTAAGGCCCAAGTGGAACCTGAGATTGATTTCGAAGGGGAAACTAGGACTGATGGCCCAGCAACTGAAACAGTTGGGACAGAAGGTGTGTTTTCACAGACTTCCGAAGCACAATTCAAAGCCTCGGAAGAACAAGCTCAAACTTCCGAAGCTGAGATTGCTGCTGCGGAAGGACTATTTTCTCTTTCCGATGATCTAATAGTCACAGATGCAATTCTGGAACTTGCATCTGAGGTTAATAGGGAGGACTTTCTCAGCCAACCATTAGCTATAACATCTGCATTGACCCCAGCTCCTACCTCCACCACCCAACCTGGATCTTCTATCCAAGAACCCCCAAAGTCTAGCACTTCCGAAGACATAAAAGGCAAGAGGAAGATGACTTCGGAAGAGCTTCAGGAAGAAGAAAGGTTGGAGAAGCTTAGAAGGAAAGGTAGACTACCAACTGGGAAACTGTTAGCTGCAAGTACCAAAGCAGCTGCAGCCAACCAGGAGGCAGTCAACAATCGAAGAAGGGTGGAGGTAATAGATAGACTTGTCAGTCTAGGGGCTGCTTCGGAAGATGTACTCCTGCTACCATTAGAGGAGCTGATAGAGCTTGAAAAGGCAACCTTGCTGCAAAGACAGCAAAAAGAAGAGGCTGCAAGGTTGGCCTTGGAAGAAGAAAGGCTGAGAAAAGAAAGGGAAGCTGATCTGCAGCTCAGGAGAGAAAGGATCACTTTCTACTCTCCAGAGGATTCTCTCAAGAGGAGTTGTCTCCACACAATAGTGACACGATCTTATGGCTCTTCAACAAAGAGCAAGATCAAATGGAGAAGGAGAGAAAGAGAGCTGCAAGGGAGAAGCTGGTGGAGAGGAAGAGGAAAGAAAAAGAAGCTGGACTGTCTGCCGCCAAGAAGATAGGTGAGAAAGCTTGGATGAAGAATTATCTTAAAGCTCATGGCTTCTCTGGCAGGCAGGTGGGTCCAATGTCTGAGAAGACTCTCCAACGACATGTCAGTGACACCAAGGCTGACATTCGTGCGGGGAGAAGAAAAGAGATGTATAGAAGGGGACAGGGGATGACCTTCAAATAAACCTCTCAACCCAAAATCCAAACCCAATCTCAACCTGAACCTATACCCTTTCCCTTCCCAATCAAAACTGAACCTGAACCTTTCACCCCTGAACCTACACCATCACACCTACCAACCTCTTCACCTCAACCACCTAAACTACCCATCATCCAACCCAAAACCTTAGCCAGAACCCAAACTCCTAAACCTACCCAACAACCAATCAAACCATCCCCTCAGCCTTCCAACATCTCTCTATGGAGGAATTCAAGGCGATCAAAACCAAGCTCATCAACTGCACAACTCTGAGCGACATCTCTTGTGAGGAGGATTCAGTCAACCTGACTTATGTTGATGGATCCTCAAGTTCCCTCACAAGAGATGAGTTTCTTGATCTGCCCAGAGGAACTTTGGACCAAGCTGCAAAACTCCTTGGCCTAATTCTGATACATTAAATGAAGAAGAAAAGAAGCTGAGGAGAAAGCTGGTGACTCTGCTGGATACAAAGAAAGGAGATAGGGTACCAAGACAATCTCTTGTACCCAGAAAGAAGATAGTCCAGTGGAGGTTCGAAGACTCTTCTCACAACTTTGTTGTTGAGAGAGAGAATGGTGAGATTAACAGGCTGAATGCCTCATCTCTGCTACACTTAAGCAGATTTGATATGGCTGAGTTAGTAGAGAAACCATTCTCCAACCCTTCAAACTCCGATGTAGCTGCCCACATCAGAAATCATCTAGGCAGCCTTCATATGGCTGAGCTTACTGCTAGAAGCAAGGTCGAAGAAGAGTTAAAACTGAGAGAGGAGGAGGAAAGGAAAGGATCAGCAACCAAAGGCAAAGCCTTTCTTCAAATGGTTGAAGGTCCTGAACTTGAGTCCATAGTTAGATGGGAGTATGACTACAACTCCCGTCAACTAACTCTCTTCAGGGGGTCACAACAAAGGGTACATGTCATTCAAAGTGATAGACTGGATCTCCTATCCACGAATGACTTGTACAAGCTTCTCAGCACTACTTCCGGGAAGAATAAGGAGACAGACAAATATCTTTTGTCCCTGGTGCTGAAAGTTTTGAGAAGCATAAATAATTTTGGTAGCATCAGCCTAGGGGGAGTTTGTTGGAACTAGAGAGGCTGTTGCAACCAAAACTATGTCACTTAGAAGATTTTGAGTACAACATACAAAGGACTTCCGAAGCCAAGTGTGGAACTTCCGAAGGAAGAAGTAGCTCTTCCAAAGTCTAAGTGTAAAATACACTTCCGAAGGAAAAACTCCAACTTCCGAAGACAAAGAAGATACTTCCGAAGATCAAGACTTAAAGATAAAGTTCTGAAGTCAACTTCCGAAGTATAAAGAAGTCCTCAAAGCCTCGGAAGCATAGAAGCATCTTCCGAAGTATAAGTGGCTTCGGAAGAACTTGTTCTTCCGAAGCCAGTTAACCTTCGGAAGACACTTCTATTATCCAGTAGGCATAAGTATGGTCTGTCTGACACTCCGCTGCAAATCTCTGAGATACTGCATGGCGTTTTCTCAAAAGCCATGTAGTTGACCATAATTTAATCTACTGTTTACCTTTTCATGTTAAGTACAGTTGCCATCTTTAGTTGGTGACAAAGGTAAGTCATGGACATGTCATGACTACCATATCTTAGATAATACTTTATCTAAGATACCTTAACTATAGCATTGTAGTATATGCTTTAGTCGTAGGTTTCCAGCTGGTATCAAGTATAACCGGCTGTAGGATCTAATATATATAGTTTCTCATTGTAACTCTTGTTTCATGCTTGTAATTGTCTTGTAATCTTGAGTTGAGAAGTAATATATACAAGTACCTTGAAAATACCTGCTTGTTCCTTTGATTACTTATTATATTATTATCAACTCTTGTTAAAGGCATTGCTTCATCTTGTTTGAGTGATATTATAAGTGAGTTTGAGAGAATCACAAGTGTTAAGTGACAAAACCCGATCCTGCAGACCTCAAGGAGCTTTGCCCAGCAACATTGTGACAAACCCTAATGCTCAAGTCAAAGCCATCACCACCAGGAGCGGCAAAACCAGTCAAGGTGATGCACCCGCATTACAACCCATCCTTGAAGAAGTAGAAACTGAAACTCCAAGTAATGCGAGTGATAAGCAAAAGCAACCTGTTGTTATTGAAGAACCAGCAAAGAAATACGTCCCGCCACCACCTTATGTTCCACCACCTCCATATCCAGGTCGTTTGATGTAACATTGTGTATTTTTGATTTAATTAAAAGTTAACGTTGTTAATTTTTGTAAGGGCCATTATTGCCATTTATGAAACGTATGGGTTACTTATGTTTAATTCTTGGTTTGCCTTTAAAATTTTAATGTAAAAGTCTATAACCTTGCTATTAAATTAAAATTATAATAATAATTGTAACAAGGATAATAATTATAATAGTAATAACACTAATGATAATGGCAATAATAATAATAACTATAATGTTAATAACATTAATAATAATAATAATAATTAGAAAAGCTTTGAAATTAATAAATTAGTTAAAATTTAAACTTAAATTGAGTTCATGGGGTATTTATGTAATTTTGTAAACTTAAAATAGAAGTTTAGTACATAAAATAATAAATTGTAAAACTATAGGGACTAGTTATTTAAAATTATAAAAACCCAAGCCAAAATCCCCCCCATCGCCCGTTTTTCCGGCGGATATTCTGGCGAGCTCAAAAACGGCTAAATCCTTCGAATCACGAACCAAAACCGTTCCAATCGGTTCGTGAGGATGTTTCGAACCCATAACAGGTCTTAATTCGACTTTAATTGCTATTATGAACAATCAAATAGAAACCGAAATAAGCTTTTCAAATCAAGATCGGTTTCAAATCGATATATGATCAATTGGTTCAGTCGATTCATTAGAAACGTATTACTAAGCATTTAACATTCAAATCAACCAATAATATTGATTAAAAGCAAGTAATTAACATCAATTTTAAGTCGAAACTTCCGAATCAAACATTTGAATCGTTGATTATAAAATAGTTACAATTGACCCTAAATAACAGAGGGTTACATTTCTAACCGACGTTTCCACACTCTCTGAACATCCAATTTTGCTTATCAAGCCCATCCAAATCAACTTCGGTCATCATCTTCCTCATCGACCTGCAACTTAGGCAGATTCAACCTTCTAAGCTTCATTAATACAAATCGGTTGAGGGGTAGTTACTATTAACATCCTAGGAAGCTCCATACGAAGTTAATTTGATAACAATCATTTATAACATCGAGATCTCTGTTCATCACAGTCGCAACCTATTCTTCGTTCATCTCCATCAATTCGACTCTAATCACGTAAGTTACATACGCACTTATACTCGATTTCACATGGGGAATCAAAGCCCCATGTTTATTTCAGTAATCATTGTCGAATTGAGATTCAATTTGATCGGAGTTGATTCTAGGATTCTTAGTATTTGGGGGTTCTTTCATTTAATGTTCTTAGGAATTAAAAACCACTCTCTTAACAGTCAGAGGCGCCTAGCCTACCGGTTAAGAGCTTATCCTTTTACACTAGAGGTCCCGGGTTCGAACCCGTGCACCCTCTGATTTTTTTTAAAGAGGCTTTTTAGCCTTCAACCCTAACACTAAATTTTTTCAAAAATTATAAAAAGTCATTTTATAAAAGCTGATTATTTAAAAATACTTAAACTTATTTTCTGTAAATTAATTTCTTAAAAAGAAATACTTTTATAATTTTATCATATATTTTAAAAATAATAATAATAATAGATTAGTTTTATAAAAAACTATACTTTAACTAATACCTTGTTCCACAAATATGGTTATTCCGAACGTTGTCTTTAAACTATCATTTAAGATGTGTTTATTAGATTTTATTTAACCTTTATATATATGCAAAATTATTATAGGAGTTATATTTTTTATATAAAACTTTATTTAAAATATAACAACTTTCTTTAATATTAATAACTAAAATTGGTTCCATTTTGTTAAACATAGTTATTTGACAATCCCTAAATTCCACTTAGAACCTTAGTCCCCGTTAATTCGTTAAACTTAATATAATTAAGCTTTAATCTTGTAAATAAATATATTTAGGTACCTTGTGAAGGAATACGTTGGAACGACGACTATTATTTTCTTATTATTCATCAATTATATACTTATTGACCATGTGAGTATTTCTATACCCCCTTTTCATATTTTCACACTTTGGGGTGAAACATGTTACATTATAACCATTGCACTTGTAAACGTTTGATTCTTGTAAACTTATGGCAATTTACTTGTGTGTTGTGGTTAGTTGAACTTTGTAGCTACCATGTAATGTCGAAATATGTACAATCATTAACTATTGCTAGCCTGGCGACGTCATAGATCTATGGGCCTGACAAGCCTGCTTGGTTGATCCAAGTACACTTAGCTAATCAAATATACTTGTAAACGTTTGAGACTTGTAAAACTTTGTCAAGATTTGATTGTGCATTCTGTCTTACATCCCAAGTTACTTTGTTTTCTAAACATGAATTGCCATCTTTTATATACTTATGTATTGAAAACTATGGAATTCTCACCAACATTATGTTGACCTTTTATTTTTAACATGTTTCAGGAAATACTCAAGTTTGATCACCACTTTTGAAGCTTATCACATCTAGGATTGGACCTAGATAAAAATAAATGGATAGGCTTATTACATTTAACTTTTATGCATGATGTTTTCTTTGTTTGAGACTTTTAAATGTAATAATACATTTGGAACTTATGAATAATATATTTGGGATTATTAATAGCGTTATGTGGCTGTGAACGATCTTAACCCTCACATCTCGACGTTTCCGCCTTCAAGGTTGGGGTGTGACATTTGAGACAACAAAGAATGGAGGCACAATATGGCAAATTCCTTGGGTTATTCAAGCAACTCCACATCAATCTGCCCTTGGTGGAGGCCTTAGCACAAATGCCAAACTACGCTAAGTTTCTAAAAGGTGTCTTGTCGAACAAAAATAATCTGGAAGAGTTATCACATGTAGTTTTGAATGAGGAATGCTCTGCAGTTCTTCAAAACAAACTTCCTCAAAAGATGACTGATCCATGAAGTTTCACCATACCTTGCCCAATAGGAAATCTTTCTGTCAGTAATGCGTTAGCTGATTTAGGTGCAAGCATTAACCTTTTGCCTTATGTGGTTTTTGAAAAATTAAACCTAGGTGAACCTAGACCTACCCGTATGAGCATCCAGTTAGCTGACCGTTCTGTCAAATATTCGAGGGGCATCGTTGAAAACCTCTTAGTTAAAATCGACAAATTCGTATTTCCCGTTGATTTTGTGATCCTTGACATGGATGAAGACAAAAATGTTCCTCTTATCCTAGGTCGACCTTTCTTAGCGACTGCTCAAGCCTTGATTGATGTTTGTACAGGCAAACTCACGCTTAGAGTAGACGAGGAGGAAGTAACTTTCGATATATGCCAATCCATGAAACATCCTCAACGTCATGATGACTCACTCTATTACGTTGATGCTTACGATTCGATCATAAGCTGTCATTTGAAGAAAACTCTTCAAAATGAAGCTTGCAACACTCAATTAATAGAGGTCCAAATCACCGAACCTATCTGTGAGAACCAAATCATTCCAGAACTTGAAGTTGATGAAACATCATTTCATGAAGAAGCATTTGAGATCATTGAGCAAGACTTAGAACCAAAAGCCAAACCTTCTATCGAAGACCCTCCAGTCTTAGAGCTCAAAGAACTTCCATCTCATCTCGAATACGCTTTTCTTGAAAACACATCTCAACTTCCTGTCATAATCTCATCTGCCTTATGAATTGATGAGAAGAACAAGTTGCTCAACGTGCTTAAGGCACACAAACAAGCAATTGAATGGAAATCATGTACATCAAGGGAATCAATCCATCCTTTTGTACTCATAAAATATTGATGGAGGAGAACTTCAAATCCGTCATTCAACCTCAAAGACGTTTAAACCCGAGCATGCAAGAGGTGGTGAAGAAAAAGTAATCAAACTGCTAGATGCCGGTTTGATTTACCCTATTTCTGATTCGCCTTGGGTCAGTCCCGTCCAAATTGTTCCAAAGAAAGGAGGAATGACTGATGTAACTAACGAGAAGAATGAGCTTATTCCCACTTGTACGGTTACAGGATGGAGAGTTTGCATAGACTATCGCAAACTCAATGACGCCACAAGGAAAGATCACTTCCCTCTTCCTTTCATCGACCAAATGCTTGAGAGATTATCTGGAAAAATGTTCTATTGTTTCCTGGACGGTTTCTCAGGTTATTTTCAAATTCCTATTGCTCCCGAAGATCAAGAGAAGACAACATTCACCTGTCCATATGGCATATTTGCTTATCGACGAATGCCCTTTGGATTGTGTAATGCTCCTGCTACATTTCAAAGATGCATGGTAGCAATTTTTCATGACATGATTGAACACTCAATGGAAGTTTTCATGGATGATTTCTCCATCTTTGGGAACTCATTCGAGCAATGTCTTGAAAATCTGGAAAAGATGTTGGTTAGATGTGAAGACTCTAACCTCATTTTAAATTGGGAAAAGTGCCACTTCATGGTTATCGAAGGAATAGTGTTAGGACACAAAATCTCTAGAGCAGGGCTTGAAGTCGTCAAGCCAAAGTCGACACTATTTGTAAACTTCTGTATCCCACAACCGTGAAAGACATCAGAAGTTTCTTAGGACATGCAGGATTCTACCGTCGTTTCATCAAAGATTTCTCAAAAATCGCTCGACCAATGACTCAACTTCTTGAGAAAGACGCTCAATTCGTATTTTCTGACAAATGCATTAGTGCATTCAAATTGCTTAAGGAGAGACTGGTAACCACTCCAATCATGGTTTCCCCAGATTGGACGCTACCATTTGAACTCATGTGCAACGCAAGCGATTTCGCGGTAGGAGCCGTATTAGGACAAAGGAAAGACAAGCAATTTCACCCAATTCATTAAGCGAGCAAAACCCTAAACGACACACAAGAAAACTACACCACCACCAAAAAAGAACTTCTTGCGGTAGTTTTCGCATTTGACAAATTCCGCTCGTATCTAATCCTTTCAAAAATAATTGTTTACACCGATCATGCAGCACTTTGTTATTTGTTCAACAAACAAGATGCAAAGCCAAGATTGATTCGTTGGATTCTTCTGCTTCAAAAATTTGACATCGAAATTCGTGATAAGAAAGGAGCGGAAAATCTAGCGGCTGATCATCTCTCGCGTCTTGAGGATTCAAGTCCTTCCAAGCTAAGGAAGCCACAATAAACGACAATTTTCCTCACGAATTCCTTATGCATATTCAATCCTCAATCGATAAACATCCTTGGTTCGCCGATTTTGCAAATTACTTAGCAAGCGGAATCCTTCTCAAAGGAATGACTTTTTACAATTTTTAGGACTTCACAAGCACAAGCACAAGCACGGGTCCGTGCCTCATGAAGCACGCCTCCGTGTCTCTGACAAATTTTTTCCACGATCTCCGCTGACGACTCTGGAACGTTGCAGGTCGAATTTAAGACGAATTCTGACAAGCATGGGGTCGTGCCTAGCCAAGCACGCCCCCGTGTTCACTTTTCATGACCTTTATATAAATACCACACTTGTTCCATTCTTTCATCACACCCATTCCTGCTTAAAAATGTCTTAAAAAATGAAAGAATCAAGTCACGGAAGTTCAAACTGGAATCCTGCGAAGAAACCGCGTTCTGAAACGCGAGAGCCAACGACTCAAGAATATTTCTTCAAGCTACATAAACTTATCAAGCAATTGACTGAAATGAACCTCATTGCGTCCCAAAGCTTAGCTGAACTTATCCAAAAAGTTCAAGAGATGGGCGAGGAACTCGTTTCCATTAACCGTCAGCTTGCGGAATTAAGCAACCGCACTTCTCTCTATTCCATCCTGACACTTCCACACGAAATGTGTGGAGGCTTCTTTTAGAAGCATTCCGCGATGTGTTAAGTGCGCTGATGCGCGTTAAAGAGTCTGGTATTGCTGTTTCAGATGCTCGGCTTTTAACGTATTGTGTAACCGTAGGACCCTAGGAAATGTAATTTTCAATTTGGCTTGTGTTATTTAACACTAGGACTATTTTCGTATCTTTTCCGATGATTTGGAAGTGATAAAACTTAACCGGGAAAATTACGTAACGCGCAAAACTGTAAAACGGAACAACAAAAGACTGAAACCGAACAACAATACATGAGCACGCCCCCGTGCCTTAGGAGGCACGCCCCCGTGCTCGACAAGAGATGACACCATCTGACAATTTTCAGCCTTTTGTCTTGTTTCCCATCAATTTTGCATGTTAAAAACCGAGCTCAATTGCCTACAAAGTCGTATCCACTTCCGTTTTCACCTTGTGTTCCATTTTTCTTTCATCTTTTCAAGAGTCCTTTCAAGAGTATTTGATCAAGAGGTTAGTATGCTAATTCCTATGATTATGATAGTCATTTACATGTAGTTAGGTGATTAGGTCTCTAAACAATCGAAATCCTAGCAATTATGTGTAAAAAACTTGTTCTTAAACGTATTATGGAATGATGAATGCTTTTAACCTACTTGTTCATGTTTATTCTTGTAGTAGATTAGTGTTAATTAGTATGTTTAGTTAGTTATTAGTATGTTTAGTTAGTTAATTAGTTTGTTTTCTTTTATTGTTAACAAGACTATCTTCATAATTCGAGGTGAAATCTTTGTTAATCATGTTCAAGTTACAAGAATTCACAAGTGGTGTAAAGCACGATATATATTTTTGAGTATCTTGAATTATTAACAAGTGATTAAAATGTTAAACGTATAATCTTTGATTTTTAAGCAAGAGAATGTTAAACCCATGCTAAATCAAGGTTTACAAACAAAACCACGCTTGCTCGAGTCAAGATTTCATGCCTAAACATGTTAACCGCACCCCCACGTTTCACAAAACGCGCCCCCATGTTCAACAATTTTTACTTGGATGATAAATTTTCAACTATTTTTGAACATGAGTTGAGACATTATGATGTTATGTCTTGAAAAACATATGGTTTTCACTAACATCATGAAACTGTTCAAGAAATTTGTTGTAGGTACATGTGTCTCTAGTTTCTGAACTGAATGTAATATGTCTTTAGTGTCTTACACTTATGTAATAGTTGGGTACTTAATGAAATGTAAATGTTTGGTTGTGTTTATAATGTTTAATATTTCATTAATGAGTTGTTTAACGCATATTGATTTGATTATATAGGTTTGTGGTTGTTTGAATAAATATAAATAATGTAATGACAATTAATACATTCAAACTTAATAATATGAAGTTATCATGCGAATGGCCCATGCGAATGGACCATGCGCATGAACAACTTCATGCGAATGACTCAGTCGCACGACTGAACCAGGAGACTGGATCAGTCGTATGATTGTAACATGAGATCTGTCACACCCCAACCTTGACGGCGGAATCGTCGAGATGTGAGGGTTACGATTGTTCACAGCCACATAACGCTATTTATTAATTTCAAATATATTATTCATAAGTTTCATTAAAAACATTACAAGCAAAAGTTTCAACAAAGAATACATCATGTACAAATGCTACAAATAACATGTTCATCCATTTTATCTCTAGGTCCAATCCTAGATGTAATAAGCTTCAAAGAGTAGAACACAAACTTGAGGTATTCCTGAAACATGTTAAAAATAAAAGGTCAACATAAAATGTTGGTGAGCATTCCATAGTTTTCAATACATACGTATATAAAAGATGGCAATTCAAGTCATAAGTTAGTGAATAAAGTGATTAGGGATGTTATGAACAATGCAACAATCAAACCTCGACAAAGTTTTACAAGTCTCAAACGTTTAAAAGTATATATGATCAGCTAAGTGTACTTGGATCAACCAAAGCAGGCTTGTCTTGCCCATAGATCTATGACTTCGCTGCGCTAGCAATAGTTAATGATTGTACATATAACGCCATAACATGGTAACAACAAAAGTTCAACTAACCACAACTTTACAAAATGAATTGCCATAGGTTTACAAGTCTCAAATAAGTTTACAAGTGCAATAATATAAGTTAACATGTTTCACCCCAAAGTGTGAAAATAAGCAAAAAGGGGGTATGGAAATACTCACATGGAAAACTCACAATAATAGTGATGGTTGTAGAGTACATAAAAAGCTTGGATGTTTAAGAGTAAAAGGTGATGTCCTAAATGATAAAAAGAAACAATAACTTGAGTTTGGGATTCATTACGAGAAGTTAGGATGCTTAGGAATACCATTAAGCGAAAGGTAGATTGATAAACGATTATTGTACCAATTTTAGATTCTGGACAGAATGTTTGATACGTGTTTGAACAGGTTTTTAAAATAGCAAACGGTTTCATAAAATTATAAAAATTTATACTTGACTAGTTCAAAGTCTCCCGGACAACTTTCATTCAGAAACAATTTTATGAAAAGATCTTTAAATAGGTCAAACAAGCAGCACAAGACAGAAGGTGCTGAAATGCGCACTTATTTTGTAAAGGCTATTGTTGAGTCGTCCGATTGAGTTTGAAGACGTATAAACTGTTGTTGAAAGGTTAATTCAATGAACTTAATATTGGAGTCTGATTTTACTCAAATTTAGTTTGTTATGATAAAGTTATGGTCGGTTAAAGTAACATTATATTCTGCCAGAATTGTAGTAAGGCACTTATGTGCACTTTTAAAATCGTTAAAGCATGAAACGGGTTAGACATTTTATTATGTCAATATATGGTATATTAGTCTTTATTTTAGTTATAAAAATATTCTAATACTTTGGCTTAGCCATCATTTAGAACAATAATCTTGTTGAATAACCGAATGCGGCGGCATAGCCGTCCATATGCAAACGGGATTCTTTGTTTATGTTAGTATGTTGTTAGCTAAATTTAGAGATGTTAGTGATCGTTATAAGGTTAGTGATTATTAAAATGTTAATGATTAAAATAAATAGAGATTTAGTAGAAGAAAGAATAATAGTAAGAACATAAAGTCATGAAAATAATTGGATGGTAGGATGATTAAAATGTATAATATAAAAGCAATAAAAGATTACCTTAGTATTAAGAATTCTTGAAATCTCTTGTAAAATAAAATTCTTCAAATTGTTCATAACCAATAGATGAAAGAAAGATATGAGAGTGAGATTTTTAGAGAATGAGCAAATGAAAAGTGAGGCCTAAGCCTTGCTTTTATACTTGAGGTTAGGAGGAGGTTATGAATGGTGTTAATGGTGATTTATAAGTCTTTTAAAAGGGGGTTATGATTGGAATTTGAAATAAATATAAAGTTAAATAATTTAAATAAATAAAAGAATATTATAATTTAAAATTTAAATTCTTGAAGACTCTAATTTTAACAACTTTTTTTATAAAATATTTATAGACTTTATAAAACCAATTTGAATAATCAATCAAATTATTTATTTGTTAATCTTTATAACTTTTACAAAACTTATAAACTTTATAATTTGATTATTTATTTTCAGTATTTAAAATTCATAATTACTAATAAAACTTTATATAAGTTTATTAAAATTCATTTTATAACTTTATAAGTTTTAATAAGTCTTTTCCATTTAGTTATTTTTTGTAACATGACTAATAAACTTTATAATTTTATGAAAAATAATTATTTATCAATCAATAAGTTGATTACATATTTAATGTATTTGATCCATTTATTAAGTAAATTAATAATGGAAGCTCAAAATGAGTTCGGGTTTGGGTTTTAACTTGGAAAAATGGCGGATGTTACAGTCTCTCCTACTTTAAGAAATTTCGTCCCGAAATTTAATCACGAGAAGACAAATTTCAAGAAGATGAGAAGAGTGGGATTTCATTTCACGTTCGCAGGTGAACTCTTGGAGGCGTTTAAATTCAACAAGTTTTAATTATAATGTTTTGTTATGCTTAAGTTTGTCAAGTTTCATAATTCATGATTTCATGTGTTTCTTGGCAAAGGGTACAAGATTACTAATCTAGAATTTTTAATTGATAAACGTTTGTATATTAAACGGTTCAAGACGGTTAGGAAGGTTTTGCCATGAGTGAAGCACTAAGTATTAGGGTGACACGAGACTCGGAGATAAGTTCATGATGCTTTTGGATTGAATACGAAATTCATAAGAGCTTTTCAACAACTAACGTTAACAAGGTTCTTAGATGATCGATTCTTTTTACAAAACTTATCGATGAGGTTTTCAAAGGTTTTATTAGTTTAACGTTGATACGAGAATCGTGTTCGTTAGACTAAGGATTCAATTTAGAATGAAAGCATCATTGTAATAGGCTTTCGGGACAAGTGTAGTTTTTAGGGAAAGATGTTTAGAAAGATTTTCAATGGTCATTAAGAGAAATGGTATAAAGAGTTAAACAAGGACATCGTTCATGATCGGATTGGAATTTAAATAATTCAGAATATCGATGATGAAGACAATCACAAATAGCTTTCCAAGTACAGCTTGCACACGCGGTTTATCAAACTCATGAACACAACCGTACATTGCTATAACCAGAAAGGCATGGCATAAATTTATAATAAATTTTATCTTGTACGAAAGATTGTTTTAGGAGTGTTATCATCATGCAATTAGGTTTTGATGATAACTCAGAATGAAGATCGATAAAAAGGTTCCATAAACTAGATCAAACGTCAAATTGAAATATAAAAGCGTGAGAGAAGAAATCGATTTAATTTAACTGTTCCAGGCTTGGAACTAGGGTTACCCCAAAGTAACAACGACCCCTTTGAGTTCAAGATTCATGCTTTAGCTTGACTGGCTGGAACACTATCGTCGGTAAATCAGATAACGTGTTCACCCTTCAAGTTATTACATGTTTCTTGTCAATTGAAGTCTTAAAACCTTGGTAAGTTTGAGATCAAAGAATGGGAATAGTCATCAAGGTGTGGTTTTCACTCCTAACTTGATGGTGTATTCCCAAGGTATGACCACTAACTTACCAATCAAAAAGTTCGATCCCAACTCCTTGTTGAGGATCCATAGGAATAAGACGAGGTAACTCACCATTAAGGTAAGGGAAATCACTCCTATCTTAACGTGTGAAGTTTTACAAAAACAAAATATAACAAGATGAACTTCTTCATCAAAATCCAGAACTCACTCATACTTTGATGAAGTCGTCTCATTTGAACAAATACAATTCATAAAGATGATATTATCATCAAGGTATGGAATTCACGCCTATCTTGATGATTGAATTTCATAATAGCAAGAAAACAATGAAGATTGACATTTGTCACCAAAGTACGGGTTTCAATCCTATTTTGGTGAGATCATGTCATTTGTGAAATGCCATTCCAAAGAAATAATTGAAGTCAATCCTCGGAATAAGGAAATCACCCCAATCCAGAGGATGAAATTTCATAAAACACGCGATTGGAATCCATTTATCGAAACGAATAGAGAATCATCAAAGTAAGGGAATCACCCCTGTTTTGATGAGTTAGAATCATTTAGGAGATACGAATGTTCTTAGTTATAGGTTGACTTACAAACTCTTGCATCTCCCATGGTGCAAACGGTATGAAGTTTGACATAACAGCGAAAAGAAAATAATATCAATTAGAAATTTGGAAAATTTCAAGTTACATCAATGTAACAAAAGGAAAAATCATGCTTACAAGCTTAAGATCAAAGTTCGAGATAGCAGAATTTGTTATGATGGTGTTCAAATCTTGAATAATTTAAATCAGGAAGGCAAAATCAAGGACAAGAATGATTCGACATCATAATGAGATGTGAACATTCGATTCACAATCGAAGGGAATACATGGACTTCTCAAGATATGAGATCAGCCATAACCTTATTAAAGACATGCGTACTTATAAGCGATCACTCATCTCAAGGGTTTCGAGTCAAGTAAATGGATTCAATGATCGAGTCAAATCACCATTTACACTTTGCCTAGACAAAGTATCCCGAGATGTAGGAATTCCACCTACAGCATTTCATGTTCTTAGTTATGGGACACATCCTTAAGAAGACTTGAGAACCATAAGTAACGGTTTAAATTTTTGAAGGCCATTCGGTTTAGATTCCCAATATCTTTGGATATATTAAGAGTCATGCACACGTTGGTCAAGGTATAGAAATAGATACATGAAACGCCCAACGTGTAGCGATGTTTAAATGTAAGAGTTGAAATGTAGAATGGGTTCAATATTAACAGGAACATTATATATGTTAAAATGAGGAGATATTGAAACTTTGGTGATAAACCAGTTCAAGAAAATCAAGGATTTTTAAGATACAAAGAGGATGGTTCCATTTGGTAACGCATTACCATTTGGAATCGTTGACACGTCAAGGTAAATTGACCCATTTGCCTTAGAGACTTGTGTATGTTGACCATAGTTTATCACTCATCCCAGAAATCCCCAGGTAAGCATAACTGGTCTCGCAATGAGATTTATACGATATGCTTGCCTTAGCCCGAAGGCCTTTTGCCAGGAAATCCAGAATACAGGTGTCTATGTGTCACACAAATTTCTTTGGTTTATGAAATCAAAACCTTGATGAGATTTTCAGATTAGACATAGAGTCTAAGGATTGAACCCACGACGATAAGTGTAGATTCCACATGTCGTTGAGAATAAGTTTAGGAAGTTTATTTGTCGGGGAGGGTCAAAGAGTCAAAGTTAAGTTTAGGGAGACAAGTAACTAAGTTTAAGCATACATAAGGCAATCCTATGCTAAGGCATCAAGTTGCACAAAAGGCATAGCATTATGTAGCATGCAAACAACATGTAAGCACAAAGTATAAAGATCTCTCTATGAGGTTCATGCAACTATAGTCTAGGTCACCATTTCTAATAACCATATCCCTATAGTTATGGGCTCTGAATACCAATCTGTCACACCCCAACCTTGACGGCGGAAACGTCGAGATGTGAGGGTTACGATTGTTCACAGCCACATACGCTATTTATAATTCCAAATATATTATTCATAAGTTTCATAAAACATTACAAGCAAAGTTTCAACAAAGAATACATCATGTACAAATGCTACAAATAACATGTTCATCCATTTATCTCTAGGTCAATCCTAGATGTAATAGCTTCAAAGAGTAAACACAAACTTGGGTATTCCTGAAACATGTTAAAAATAAAAGGTCAACATAAAAATGTTGGTGAGCATTCCATAGTTTTCAATACATAAGTATATAAAAGATGGCAATTCAAGTCATAAGTTAGTGAATAAAGTGATTAGGGATGTTATGAACAATGCAACAATCAAACCTCGACAAAGTTTTACAAGTCTCAAACGTTTAAAAGTATATACGATCAGCTAAGTGTACTTGGATCAACCAAAGCAGGCTTGTCTTGCCCATAGATCTATGACTTCGCTGGGCTAGCAATAGTTAATGATTGTACATATAACGCCTTAACATGGTAACACAAAAGTTCAACTAACCACAACTTTACAAATGAATTGCCATAGTTTACAAGTCTCAAATAAGTTTACAAGTGCAATAATATAAGTTAACATGTTTCACCCCAAAGTGTGAAAATAAGCAAAAGGGGTATGGAAATACTCACATGGAAAACTCACAATAATATTGATGGTTGTAGAGTACATAAAAAGCTTGGATGTTTAAGAGTAAAAGGTGATGTCCTAAATGATAAAAAGAAACAATAACTTGAGTTTGGGATTCATTACGAGAAGTTAGGATGCTTAGGAATACCAATAAGCGAAAGGTAGATTGATAAACGATTATTGTACCAATTTTAGATTCTGGACAGAATGTTTGATACGTGTTTGAACAGGTTTTTAAAATAGCAAACGGTTTCATAAAATTATAAAAAATTTATACTTGACTAGTTCAAAGTCTCCCGGACAACTTTCATTCAGAAACAATTTTATGAAAAGATCTTAAATAGGTCAAACAAGCAGCACAAGACAGAAGGTGCTGAAATGCGCACTTATCTTGTAAAGGCTATTGTTGAGTCGTCCGATTGAGTTTGAAGACGTATAAACTGTCGTTGAAAATTAATTCAATGAACTTAATATTGGAGTCTGATTTTACTCAAATTTAGTTTGTTATGATCAAGTTATGGTCGGTTGAAGTAACATTATATTCTGCCAGAATTGTAGTAAGGCACTTATGTGCACTTTTAAAATCGTTAAAGCATGAAACGGGTTAGACATTTATTATGTCAATATATGGTATATTAGTCTTTATTTGAGTTATAAAAATATTCTAATACTTTGGCTTAGCCATCATTTAGAACAATAATCTTGTTGAATAACCGAATGCGGCGGCATAGCCGTCCATATGCAAACGGGATTCTTTGTTTATGTTATATGTTGTTAGCTTAATTTAGGGATGTTAGTGATCGTTATAAGGTTAGTGATTATTAAAATGTTAATGATTAAAATAAATAGAGATTTAGTAGAAGAAAGAATAATAGTAAGAACATAAAGTCATGAAAATAATTGGATGGTAGGATGATTAAAATGTATAATATAAAAGCAATAAAAGATTACCTTAGTATTAAGAATTCTTGAAATCTCTTGTAAATAAAATTCTTCAAATTGTTCATAACCAATAGATGAAAGAAAGATATGAGAGTGAGATTTTTAGAGAATGAGCAAATGAAAAGTGAGGCCTAAGCCTTGCTTTTATACTTGAGGTTAGGAGGAGGTTATGAATGGTGTTAATGGTGATTTATAAGTCTTTTTAAAAGGGGGGTTATGATTGAATTGAATAAATATAAAGTTAAATAATTTAAATAAATAAAAGAATAATTATAATTTAAAATTTAAATTCTTGAAGACTCTAATTTTAACAATTTTTTTATAAAATATTTATAGACTTTATAAAACCAATTTGAATAATCAATCAAATTATTTATTTGTTAATCTTTATAACTTTTACAAAACTTATAAACTTTATAATTTGATTATTTATTTTCAGTATTTAAAATTCATAATTACTAATAAAACTTTATATAAGTTTATTAAAATTCATTTTATAACTTTATAAGTTTTAATAAGTCTTTTCCATTTAGTTATTTTTTGTAACATGATTAATAAACTTTATAATTTTATGAAAAATAATTATTTATCAATCAATAAGTTGATTACATATTTAATGTATTTGATCCATTTATTAAGTAAATTAATAATGGAAGCTCAAAATGAGTTCGGGTTTGGGTTTTAACTTGGAAAAATGGCGGATGTTACAGTCTCCCCTACTTTAAGAAATTTCGTCCCGAAATTTAATCACGAGAAGACAAGTTTCAAGAAGATGAGAAGACTTGGGATTTCATTTCACGTTCGCAGGTGAACTCTTGGAGGCGTTTAAATTCAACAAGTTTTAATTATAATGTTTTGTTATGCTTAAGTTTGTCAAGTTTCATAATTCATGATTTCATGTGTTTCTTGGCAAAGGGTACAAGATTACTAATCTAGAATTTTTAATTGATAAACGTTTGTATATTAAACGGTTCAAGACGGTTAGGAAGGTTTTGCCATGAGTGAAGCACTAAGTATTAGGGTGACACGAGACTCGGAGATAAGTTCATGATGCTTTTGGATGGAATACGAAATTCATAAGAGCTTTTCAACAACTAACGTTAACAAGGTTCTTAGATGATCGATTCTTGTTTACTATATCGTTGAGGTTTTCAAAGTTTCATTAGTTTAACGTTGATACGAGAATCGTGTTCGTTATGACTAAGGATTCAATTTAGAATGAAAGCATCATTGTAATAGGCTTTCGGGACAAGTGTAGTTTTTAGGGAAAGATGTTTAGAAAGATTTTCAATGGTCATTAAGAGAAATGGTATAAAGAGTTAAACAAGACATCGTTCATGATCGGATTGGAATTTAAATAATTCAGAATATCGATGATGAAGACAATCACAAATAGCTTTCCAAGTACAGCTTGCACACGCGGTTTATCAAACTCATGAACACAACCGTACATTGCTATAACCAGAAAGGCATGGCATAAATTTATAATAAATTTTATCTTGTACGAAAGATTGTTTTAGGAGTGTTATCATCATGCAATTAGGTTTTGATGATAACTCAGAATGAAGATCGATAAAAAGGTTCCATAAACTAGATCAAACGTCAAATTGAAATATAAAAGCGTGAGAGAAGAAATCGATTTAAAATTTAACTGTTCCAGGCTTGGAACTAGGGTTACCCCAAAGTAACAACGACCCCTTTTGAGTTCAAGATTCATGCTTTAGCTTGACTGGCTGGAACACTATCGTCGGTAAATCAGATAACGTGTTCACCCTTCAAGTTATTACATGTTTCTTGTCAATTGAAGTCTTAAAACCTTGGTAAGTTTGAGATCAAAGAATGGGAATAGTCATCAAGGTGTGGTTTTCACTCCTAACTTGATGGTGTATTCCCAAGGTATGACCACTAACTTACCAATCAAAAAGTTCGATCCCAACTCCTTGTTGAGGATCCATAGAAATAAGACGAGGTAACTCACCATTAAGGTAAGGGAAATCACTCCTATCTTAACGGTGAAGTTTTACAAAAACAAAATATAACAAGATGAACTTCTTCATCAAAATCCAGAACTCACTCCTACTTTGATGAAGTCGTCTCATTTGAACAAATACAATTCATAAAGATGATATTATCATCAAGGTATGGAATTCACGCCTATCTTGATGATTGAATTTCATAATAGCAAGAAAACAATCGAAGATTGACATTTGTCACCAAAGTACGGGTTTCAATCCTATTTTGGTGAGATCATGTCATTTGTGAAATGCCATTCCAAAGAAAATAATTGAAGTCAATCCTCGGAATAAGGAAATCACCCCAATCCAGAGGATGAAATTTCATAAAACACGCGATTGGAATCCATTTATCGAAACGAATAGAGAATCATCAAAGTAAGGGAATCACCCCTGTTTTGATGAGTTAGAATCATCTAGGAGATACGAATGTTCTTAGTTATAGGTTGACTTACAAACTCTTGCATCTCCCATGGTGCAAACGGTATGAAGTTTGACATAACAGCGAAAAGAAAATAATATCAATTAGAAATTGGAAAATTTCAAGTTACATCAATGTAACAAAAGGAAAAATCATGCTTACAAGCTTAAGATCAAAGTTCGAGATAGCAGAATTTGTTATGATGGTGTTCAAATCTTGAATAATTTAAATCAGGAAGGCAAAATCAAGGACAAGAATGATTCGACATCATAATGAGATGTGAACATTCGATTCACAATCGAAGGGAATACATGGACTTCTCAAGATATGAGATCAGCCATAACCTTATTAAAGACATGCGTACTTATAAGCGATCACTCATCTCAAGGTTTCGAGTCAAGTAAATGGATTCAATGATCGAGTCAAATCACCATTTACACTTTGCCTAGACAAAGTATCCCGAGATGTAGGAATTCCACCTACAGCATTTCATGTTCTTAGTTATGGGACACATCCTTAAGAAGACTTGAGAACCATAAGTAACGGTTTAAATTTTTGAAGGCCATTCGGTTTAGATTCCCAATATCTTTGGATATATTAAGAGTCATGCACACGTTGGTCAAGGTATAGAAATAGATACATGAAACGCCCAACGTGTAGCGATGTTTAAATGTAAGAGTTGAAATGTAGAATGGGTTCAATATTAACAGGAACATTATATATGTTAAAATGAGGAGATATTGAAACTTTGGTGATAAACCAGTTCAAGAAAATCAAGGATTTTTAAGATACAAAGAGGATGGTTCCATTTGGTAACGCATTACCATTTGGAATCGTTGACACGTCAAGGTAAATTGACCCATTTGCCTTAGACTTGTGTATGTTGACCATAGTTTATCACTCATCCCAGAAATCCCCAGGTAAGCATAACTGGTCTCGCAATGAGATTTATACGATATGCTTGCCTTAGCCCGAAGGCCTTTTGCCAGGAAATCCAGAATACAGGTGTGTTATGTGTCACACAAATTTCTTTGGTTTATGAAATCAAAACCTTGATGAGATTTTCATAGATTAGACATAGAGTCTAAGGAATTGAACCCACGACGATAAGTGTAGATTCCACATGTGTTGAGAATAAGTTTAGGAAGTTCATTTGTCGGGGAGGGTCAAAGAGTCAAAGTTAAGTTTAGGGAGACAAGTAACTAAGTTTAAGCATACATAAGGCAATCCTATGCTAAGGCATCAAGTTGCACAAAAGGCATAGCATTATGTAGCATGCAAACAACATGTAAGCACAAAAGTATAAGATCTTTCTATGAGGTTCATGCAACTATAGTCTAGGTCACCATTTCTAATAACCTATATCCCTATAGTTATGGGCTCTGATACCAATCTGTCACACCCCAACCTTGACGGCGGAATCGTCGAGATGTGAGGGTTACGATTGTTCACAGCCACATAACGCTATTATTAATTCCAAATATATTATTCATAAGTTTCATTAAAAACATTACAAGCAAAAGTTTCAACAAAGAATACATCATGTACAAATGCTACAAATAACATGTTCATCCATTTTATCTCTAGGTCCAATCCTAGATGTAATAAGCTTCAAAGAGTAGAACACAAACTTGAGGTATTCCTGAAACATGTTAAAAATAAAAGGTCAACATAAAAATGTTGGTGAGCATTCTATAGTTTTCAATACAAACGTATATAAAAGATGGCAATTCAAGTCATAAGTTAGTGAATAAAGTGATTAGGGATGTTATGAACAATGCAACAATCAAACCTCGACAAAGTTTTACAAGTCTCAAACGTTTAAAAGTATATACGATCAGCTAAGTGTACTTGGATCAACCAAAGCAGGCTTGTCTTGCCCATAGATCTATGACTTCGCTGGGCTAGCAATAGTTAATGATTGTACATATAACGTCATAACATGGTAACAACAAAAGTTCAACTAACCACAACTTTACAAATGAATTGCCATAGGTTTACAAGTCTCAAATAAGTTTACAAGTGCAATAATATAAGTTAACATGTTTCACCCCAAAGTGTGAAAATAAGCAAAAAGGGGGTATGGAAATACTCACATGGAAAACTCACAATAATAGTGATGGTTGTAGAGTACATAAAAAGCTTGGATGTTTAAGAGTAAAAGGTGATGTCCTAAATGATAAAAGAAACAATAACTTGAGTTTGGGATTCATTACGAGAAGTTAGGATGCTTAGGAATACCATTAAGCGAAAGGTAGATTGATAAACGATTATTGTACCAATTTTAGATTCTGGACAGAATGTTTGATACGTGTTTGAACAGGTTTTTAAAATAGCAAACGGTTTCATAAAATTATAAAAATTTATACTTGACTAGTTCAAAGTCTCCCGGACAACTTTCATTCAGAAACAATTTATGAAAAGATCTTTAAATAGGTCAAACAAGCACACAAGACAGAAGGTGCTGAAATGCGCACTTATCTTGTAAAGGCTATTGTTGAGTCGTCCGATAGAGTTTGAAGACGTATAAACTGTCGTTGAAAAGTTAATTCAATGAACTTAATATTGGAGTCTGATTTTACTCAAATTTAGTTTTTTATGATCAAGTTATGGTCGGTTGAAGTAACATTATATTCTGCCAGAATTGTAGTAAGGCACTTATGTGCACTTTTAAAATCGTTAAAGCATGAAACGGGTTAGACATTTTATTATGTCAATATATGGTATATTAGTCTTTATTTTAGTTATAAAAATATTCTAATACTTTGGCTTAGCCATCATTTAGAACAATAATCTTGTTGAATAACCGAATGCGGCGGCATAGCCGTCCATATGCAAACGGGATTCTTTGTTTATGATAGTATGTTGTTAGCTTAATTTAGAGATGTTAGTGATCGTTATAAGGTTAGTGATTATTAAAATGTTAATGATTAAAATAAATAGAGATTTAGTAGAAGAAAGAATAATAGTAAGAACATAAAGTCATGAAAATAATTGGATGGTAGGATGATTAAAATGTATAATATAAAAGCAATAAAAGATTACCTTAGTATTAAGAGTTCTTGAAATCTCTTGTAAAATAAATTCTTCAAATTGTTCATAACCAATAGATGAAAAAAAGATATGAGAGTGAGATTTTTAGAGAATGAGCAAATGAAAAGTGAGGCCTAAGCCTTGCTTTTATACTTGAGGTTAGGAGGAGGTTATGAATGGTGTTAATGGTGATTTATAAGTCTTTTAAAAGGGGGTTATGATTGGAATTTGAAATAAATATAAAGTTAAATAATTTAAATAAATAAAGAAATATTATAATTTAAAATTTAAATTCTTGAAGACACTAATTTTAACAACTTTTTTTTATAAAATATTTATAGACTTTATAAAACCAATTTGAATAATCAATCAAATTATTTATTTGTTAATCTTTATAACTTTTACAAAACTTATAAACTTTATAATTTGATTATTTATTTTCAGTATTTAAAATTCATAATTACTAATAAAACTTTATATAAGTTTATTAAAATTCATTTTATAACTTTATAAGTTTTAATAAGTCTTTTCCATTTAGTTATTTTTTGTAACATGATTAATAAACTTTATAATTTTATGAAAAATAATTATTTATCAATCAATAAGTTGATTACATATTTAATGTATTTGATCCATTTATTAAGTAAATTAATAATGGAAGCTCAAAATGAGTTCGGGTTTGGGTTTTAACTTGGAAAAATGGCGGATGTTACAAGATTGGCTCAGTCGCACGACTGAACATTCAGTCATCCGAATGGATCAACCGCATGGCTCAATCGCACGACTGAACCATACTAATGGTTCAGTCGCCCGAATGAGAAACTCTAACCTATAAATACCACTTAATTAGTGAAAAAAACTTAACAATTCAGATCACTTCGACTCCAGACGTACCCTAGCCGTCCAGAGACCTCTAAGAACCTGTTCCAAGTTCACAGATCAAACTAGATCGATTCCATATTGTTCTTAACGTTTAGATTCAATCCATAATTGATTCTACGTGCGTTCTCACTGATTGGATCGCCAATCAAATAGGATTCCGCAGTATTTGATTTGGTATACACGTTAATCAGTTAGTATTTCGTTCAATACACGATCCTAACATTTGTTTTGTATAGATTAACTTATTTTTAAAATTTCAGGATCATGGATCATCCCTACTTACAATTTGAAGGGAGCTGCGAGAGATGGTGTCGTGATAGACTTCAAAGACTACTACAAAGGGTCGAAAGATCCCACTTACAAGCAGATGAAGAAACACTGGCGGCTGTTGGACAGCTAGAAAGATATAACAATTTATTGAGTGTTCAGTGGAAGCGTTTATTCTCACAAAATAGACCTTCCGTAACTAACTCTTGAATTTTTAGCATCTTTCAGATTTAGCATGAAAGACTCTGACCCTTGAGATGATAGTGCAGTTTCATTCAGACTTGCTGGACATTGGCATAAAACATCCATTGCCTTGTTTGGTGTCTATCTCGGAATCTACACGGAACAAGAAATGGAGGAGGAAGCAATATCTGGAATGCCGGCGTACCATACCTTCCCAGACGAGGAAAGTAAAGACGTGGAAAGTGGTGCAATGCGGAAAGCATTTTGGGAGCGGATTGGAACCGGAGGGTTCAACTCGAGTAAAACAAAAAGCAACCAGATATGAGACCCGCTGTTGCAATACATTCATCGGTTACTTAGTCATTCCATAATAGCTCGTGGTCAAAGCGAGGGAGTTGTTGATTTGAGGGACTTGTTCATTTTATATTGTATGGTTAATCAGTTGCCATGTAATATTGGGTATTTGTTTTGTAATCTTTTTGCCAGGAATGCGATTATAGGTGCTCCAAGACCCATGTTTGGAGGAAGCTGGATTTTAAACCTATACGAGAGCTATGGTTGTAACACTGAGGGAACTGAAGGAGTGATGCCGAGATTGTTAGACTTGAGCATTTGCACAAGTATGTACATGGTGACGAGCTTACCAAATGGGCAGCCGAGATTTATGGATAAGAAGGGACAAATCTGGGATCCGGCGGATCCCGAAGAAATAATCATGGATCTCGACATGCCGATACAGCCGGAAGGAGCCAGAGCTGGATCTTCAAGTTCACGTACAAGGGAATTCCCAACCATGTTAGACCTTTATGAGTCAATCCAAACCAACAGCGACCATGCAAGGCGATCATTTGAATATGCCCAACGAGCCTTCAACCAAGTCGAAAATCTGCATTCCCGAGTCGATGACCTGAGCAACGATGTCACGTACATCAGGAACCGAATGTACCATGAGTGGGGGGATATCCCACCACAAAGCCCTTGAAAATTGTATCATTTTTGGGGGCCCGGCACAGTTGTTTTGTGCCAATCTATCTTTTAATTTATGTCATTTTGTTATTTTTTGTGTGTTTAGGATTTTTAATGCTTTCAATAAATTGGTGACATTTCAGGTGATCCCGATGATTCTAACAACACAAGGGCAACCAAACACAAGAGAAATTCATCATTTTTAGGGGAGTTATTTCATTACCCTTTCTCGATCTTGAATATGTTAATCACATTGAGGACAATGTGAATTTTAAGTGTGGGGATGCGAGTAATGCATTTGACTTTGCTAAAAAGGTCCAAAATTAAAATTTTTAAGAAAAGATCACTTAACAAGTAATTTTTGTGACAAGAAACCAAAAATTTAATATAATTTTTCATAAACCAAATTATAAATATACGTTTTCAGGAAATAAAGAAGTAAATTCATGACGACCAATTAAAATTGAAAATCTTTTGTGATATCCTTAAAAGCAATAATCTAGTAAAATATTTAATCATGTAAAATGAAACACTTTTACCCATTTCCATCCGTATGTGAGTTTATTTTTGAGCCTTAAACAAGTTTTGCAAATTGCAATTCTACTTTCATTCTGGATTTAATTGAGGGTTTCATATGATACATGTGATTAGAACTTGCTTTGGGTATACATTTCAAGACTTTAATTAGTATTTGTTGCATAAAAATGAGTTAGGCACTAGGAAATGTTAGGATCGTGTATTGCACAAAATACTAACCGATTAACGTGTATACCAAATCAAATAGTGCGGAATCCTATTTGATTGGCAATCCAATCAGTGAGAACACACGTCGAATCAATTATCAATTGAATCTAAACGTTAAGAACGATATAGAATCGATCTAGTGCGATCTGTGAACTTGGAACAGGTTCTTGGAGGTTTCTGGACGGCTAGGGTACGTCTGGAGTCGAAGTAATATCAATTGTTACGTTTTTCCACGAATTAGGTGGTATTTATAGGTTTGGGTTGCTCATTCGTGCGACTGAACCATTAGCATGGTTCATTCGTGCGATTGAGCCATGCGGTTGATCCATTCGCACAACTGAGTGTTCAGTCGTGCGACTGAGTCAGTCGCATGAAGTTGTTCAGGCGTATGGACTGTTTAGGCGCATAGACACTCAGTCGCATGGCCATTCGGACGCATGACCACTGTTGGGGTGCATGGTCCAGTCGGACGCATGTGAACTTCACTTAACCAAGTTTGAATGAATTCATTAATATAACATTATGTGTATCAATTCAAACAATCACAAACCTATATAATCAAGTCAATATCAACTCATTAATGAAATATTAAACATTATAAATCACAACCAAACATTCTCATTTCATTAATAACCCAAGCATTACATAAGTGTAAGACATTCAATACATATTACATTAAGATCCACATCTAGGTACATATGTATCAACAGGAAACCTTAACCATTCGAGCCCCAACCATTTTCTTTAATTTTCCTTACCCGAACGTCAACCCTAGTTAGCCCCGTTGAGCTTAAACATTTTTATCTTTCAATCACCCGAGTCACCAAGTCGCTTAACCAAAAAGCCTTCAACAAAACCCGTTTTCGTTAAAGACACATTTTCGGCTGGTTAAAAAAATTGGTCTTTTACCGACAGACCTTAAAGAACTGGAATGCATTCTTTTGATTTCAATTTGCTTTGTTGCCTTCATCACGCAAAACCGGGACTTCCCCCAGAAATCCGCGAACAAATTTTCAATCTCATGTTTGACGCAAGAAAGAAATAGCGAAAAAAGGAACAAGTTCCGCCATTTTGTGGGATTTCAAAAAGTGCTATAAAGAGACGGGCAAAAAGATATGAAAGATGCCCGAACTGTGGAAACTGGTCCCATAATGGAAAATGCAAAAAGAATCAAACTGAATCTCAATACGAATACACAGAACTAATCCAATTGGGTGCTATTAGGCTTCAAGCTGAATGATCCTTGAGAAAGAAAGTTTTGTGTATCTTCGGGTAAAAGATGAAGTACGGTTCTTGAAAGCAAAATACGGTCTTGACAATCTGACCTTAAACGAGTCCTCAAGCTAGCATATCCCTTCTAGCTTGAAGTATTGTATAGGGAACCTTTATTGCTTTCCTTGTAGTTTATGTTAGAAAAATAAGCCAAGACCGTCGTCTTTATCAATTAGCCAGTTTTTCCAAATATTCCATACCCGAGCCCGAGCCAAATTACAACCCATCAAAGACCTAATGATTTATGCAAGTAAATATCTAAGTAGGTGGAGATTTGATCCCTTAACAAGCATATGATTTCACACGTATTCATACTAGGCAATTGAGTGTATTAGTCATACTTAATCTTGATTATGACTCCATATATTTAGCCAAGTGTGAGTGCATCTTGTGAGAAGTGTGGATTTTTACATGATAATAATCTTTACTAACCAACCTATTGCTTGCTAGGATATAATTTTACATATGCTTAGAATATTTATATTGGATGAAAATAATGTTTACTTGCGTATTTCTCGAAAGAAATGTTTATAATTTGATTTATTTAGATCATGTGGGAATCTAAAGTACTCAATACACTACTCTCTCTTTATCGCGTATACGTTAAGATCCTCAAAATGTTCCCACGCGATAATCTTGCCTGACACCTTGTGATGTTTCTTCACTTTATAGAGCTTGGTGTAGACATTAGGTTTAGGAACAGCGTGTTGGGCTCGGATCTCCTCAAAGCATGCAGCCCATTCTGCCTTTCTGATGTTAACATCGGCGTCTGAGGCTTTGGGCCTGTTCCTCACTCTTCTCGGACTCTTGCTCCATCTTATCCAGCATCTCAAATGTTTCACTGACCAGCGAATCACCCAGGTTGGGAACCACATTTCCTTCCTGGTCAGCATACTCTAGATAATGCTCTGCAGTGACATCTTCAATCTCTATCTCATCAATGTCGTTAAGCTCCTCATCACTGGTTGATACAAAGGTTGGACCATCCTTGATAATCTCATTAGAATTCAGCTTGAACATTTCGGCCAGTTGCTGATTTGTAAGAACATGAATAATTTCCCCCTCTTCAGGGGTGTAACTCACTGATCACCTGACGATCCCTTGCAGATCAAGAATCATGGTTAGTTGAGTCTTGACCTGCTGAAGGGGAGCAACATCGTATTCGTCCCTTTGAAAGTTTGGATCTGCTTGATTTAGACATGTAATACATCAAACATTAGTTAATAATCAAAACAGAAACACATTAACATTATATAAACATTAAGTACATAAGTTTAATACATGATTCAAGTACAAAAGCTATCAAATACATAAACGTCTAATCATTACTTTTATCCTGAATCGCAGGCTCATCAGTAGGTGAGGCAGACGACGAGGCTCGTTGGTCTTTATTTCTCTTCGAACGTCTTTCTTGACCTTGAGCTGAGGGAGATGCAGCTGCATCTCCTCCTTCATCATCATCATCATTCTGCCTTTCCTCTGTCTTTTCTTCATCATTTGCCTCATCATCATCACTATCTTCATCTTCATCCTCATCCTCATCCTCATCATCGTCATCACCATCTCTTTCCTTTATCTTCAGAGGCTCCTCCTTAGTTCCTTTAAGCTTGAGCAAGATAGTCTTTTTGGCATCCTCCAACTCCTCTATCTTTTTTGCTGACAGGACTTTATGCTCCTGGAGTTGTGCAATCTCTTGGCTCTGAGCAGCCATCTGCTGTGCCTGCTGCTCAATCAGCTGAGCCTGCTGATAAATCTGCTGAGATTGTGCAGCTGTAAGATCTACCAACTGACAAATCTGAGATGTCTTCTCGTCATCGGCTGCCAGCAGCCTCAGCACCATACGGTTCAGTGCTGAGAGTTGTTCCTCTACCCCACTGAGAGGTAAAGGTGATCCAGATGGATGGGTGGGATGTGATGATGGGCCGGCTTGGTGGCTAGTAGTGGTGGTGGTGGTGGCAGTGGTGAAGATTGGGGTTGGGCTGGATGAAAATGGTGGTGGAGTGGGTGTGGTAGATAGGGTGGTAGATGGATCTACGTAGTGGTGGGTGGTGTGGTGATAGTGGTAGAGGGTATGGTAGTGGTGGTGGTAGCTGTGGTGGTGGCTGTGGTGGTGATCAAGGTAAATCTCCTTCTCTTACTCTTCATTCCATAAGGCTGAGCCATCCTCTTTTACCTCGTTCCCTTCGAGGAGGATGCTCCCCTGGCCGCTGGGTGGGTCCGGGGTATATAATGGATCTGTATCAGCAACTGCAGCATCCCCGGACTCCCCATGGCGTCCACCAACCGCCCTAATACCTCTCTCAGTGGCTACGACCCGACTCCCCACCGTTCGCACCAGAGGTTCTTCATCTGACTCCTCCTCATCCTCCATCTGGAAGTCAGGGTGAATAGGAGCTGGTTCGGGTCCACCCTGAACATCCCCTCCCTGATCAGCATCATGATCATCACCGTCGAAGTCATCGGAGGGTAGAGCAATCTGCTCAACGTCCGAGTCATTGTCATCGTGGCGCCACTTCCTCCGAGCTGGCGCCACATAATCCTCACGGCCCAGATGCCCAAACAGTCGCCTGACAGGGGGTTTCACCTGCTTCCCCCTGTACACCTTCATCCTGCCTAAGGTGGTATCATCCATCACCTCAAGCACCACGGCATCTTCCTTCTCCTTTGGCAAGGAAGGGAGCTTCTGGTCAATAATCATCTGCATGAATCGAGGGTACATGCAGAAGCCCTCCTTCCCTTTCCCCTCATCGTTCTCCATCAAGTAGGTGAAGATCATCCTGCAGAAGCTGAACGGGTGGTTCAGCACCAACGCTGCATATGCGTTCCGGATCTGATCTGACAGCTCATCAAATTCTCCCTTCCTAGACGCTATGCACTTCAGCAACACATGAGCGAGGTACTTGAACTGGGGGCACAGGTTGCTCTTGTTGAGCACCCCTACGTTGATGTCCCCAGAGTACTTAGCTCGCAAGAAACCTCCTCTGACAGTCAGGGGGTGTAGTCTAGTGGGACAGTCAGCATCGTCCCCAAACTGTAGCACCGTCCTGAGATCATCCTCCGTGATCTCAATGGCCTCTCCAAAAATGGTACTCCTAATACGATGAGGCTCAGAAGATCTATCAACAACTGCGCCTTCCTAGAAGGCCTGCTGAATGGAGCGATACGGTGTACATGGAGCAGATATAGCATGAGCGATCCTCGATCTCCTCAGAAATGTGATAATGCCAGAAAAGTCTGAAGCATTTCTGGATGTCAGATCCAGATGAGCACAAATGTTGTGCTTAGTACTCATAGTCCAGCGACTCGCCATCTGTTACACAATAAATATAAACATTAGTATCCGTTGGTTAAAAATATCTTGAATCACTTGGACTTGAATATATTCTTTTCTGTCATGCGAATGAGACTGTGCGACTGAGATCAAGTCGTGCGAATGAGCAGTGCGACTGAGATCCAGTCGTGCGAATGACCTCATACGTACGACTGAGTGTGCGACTAGGCTCATACGTATGTAAACTCATGCGTTTACACCAGTCGTGCGACTGAACTCATACGCATGGTTCAGTCGTGCGGTTTAGCTATTCGCACACCTCAGTCGTGCGACTGAAGTTCATCAACCTGTCCATTCGCATGACCTTCTGGCTGTTCAATTCAAATTCAATTTTGACCAATTTTTAAGATTAGACATCGTGTTCTGATTCATTAGACTCGCAATCATTTAGTTTAACACCTAACGACTTTGATTTCATTATTTTACTTAGTTTTGTTAGGTTATTAGTCCAAACATGTTTCGGTTCTCAGATAGGTCCGACTGTCCAAGTTTGGATTCAAATTGAGTGAAATACTGATGGATTTGCACCGCAATATACCTGTATAATCAGTGCAGATAGTCAGTACACAACAATCAATGATTTATAGTGATCAAACGAAAATTTGGCAGAGTAACACTAGTCGTGCGAATTAGGGCAAATTTGGGAGTGATGAGTCTCTGCGACCGACTCCCCCTCTATTTATACTAAACCTGAATTCAATCGTACGACTGGACTCATACGCTCATTTCATTCGGGCGAATGGACCTCAGTCGTGCGATTGGATCAGTCGCCCACCTTCAGTCGTCCGACTAGAGTTCAGTCGTGCGACTTGTTCATTCGCTCACTCTCAATCGGCCGAATGGATCATTCGCATAAGCCATTCGGTTGAATGGTCCATACTCATGTCCATTGGCTATAACAGGCATGAGTATGGTCCATTCGTACGATTGGTCCATACTCATGGTCCAGTCGTGCGAATGGGTCATGAATTTTCTGCCTTTATGACCATTTGACATTTAAACCCTTTTAAACTGTTGAATTAACATTATGAACATTTGATCATCTCAGACATGATCATTTTAACTTGAAAAACTTTTGATCACCTCAGACGTGATCCTTTTAAACACTTTGTCACCTCAGACGTGACCCATTTACCTTTTGAAAACACATGTGGTCACCTCAGACATGACCTTTTAGGTGATTTACTCCTTTCTGAATTCCATGATGTAGTCCGATATTAAACAAACTGAATTGACTAAATTTAAATAAAATAAAATACTTAAACTGAAGTACAAAATAAACTTGTTTTTGACTTTTTGTGAGGTGTAAATCCTAAGATAGAAATCTACTGGATTCGGTTCCGGAATAGGCAGCTTCAATTTATTTTGACCATAACTGGACCGATTCAATTTGGAATCATACAGGCAAGTCAAATCAGTTGGGACATCTTATCAAAAACCTTTTGATGCACACTTCTTGTTTTTCATCCAGAGTCGTTAGCAAATTTAGGAAATATACTGGTACTATTAGATCCCCACATTGATTTGGACTTTCAAGAATTGTAGCCACGATGATTGTCAGTATGTTGGTCCTCTTAAATCCATACACAGATTTTTACACAGATTGGTGATAGTTTAAGGTTTAATTATTTCAACCAACATTTGTGGATCCCACGCTTATGTGGTAATCAACATTCCTCAGGAGCTTTTGAGCGGTCTACGGGTATTTTGACAAGAAGAGACTATTCTTAGAGCTTTCAAAGAGAAGCCAATCCTCAGGTCAGTGCCATCGCACATCAGAGAGGCGGCAAACAACAATGAATTCTAGAATATCTAGGTTATGCTTATCCTCAGGTCAGTGCCATCGCACAGCAGAGAGGCACACAACCTATCTTCTTGTTAGAGCATCTTTTTTTTTCTTTTGCACATAACGCACCAACAACATAAGTTATTAGCTTGATAGCGTTTGCTTTTCATTTTTTTCGTGCTTTGCTCTATTTTTGGTCGTCCGCTCACATTTGTGGCGTTTATTTGCTCGTCACCCCTTATTGGAATATTGTTGATTGTGTTAACCAGTGATAAGATGGGAACCCACAGTCAGTTGAACAACTTAGTTTGATCTTGAGATCACCAATCAGGTCTAATCATCTATTGTGTTGAATCTACCGACATATCATCTGTGGTCTAGCAACCTCTAGGTCTACTTTCGTTGTGTTACCTTAGTAGTTACCAGTTTTCTATCATTTTTCCTTTTATATTGCTCAGACTACACAGACTTCTACTTTGAATTTGCATCTTACTAATTTAAACTTTTAAAGTCCCACTTGATTTGTTCCTGTGTACTATCATTTTCCAAAGTATTTGAATCGGTATCACAGATACGATCTACTTTCTATCAGCTAGCCTCTCCTTCTCCCTCGTTTTTTTTTTTAATGTATACTGACTATTCTCCGCCTAAAATTCTGTAACCGTTACGTTTTTTTAATGTTACTGACCTATTCCCCTAAAATTCTAAAACCGTAACCGATTTACGTTTTTTAGGATTTTAATACACAGCTAAATAACATATATTTAATTTAAACAGAAAATAGAATAAATAAAGAAATAAAAAGAAAAAAATAAAAATTAGACTAAATGCATCGGACTACACATGGTCATCATCTGGAATGACATCACTTTTCTTTTTAACGCCGTTGACCTCTAACAAATATAGAAAACGTGGTTTGTCAAAAGCCTTTGTATAGAGGTCAGCGCGTTGAAAATCAGTGTTTATTTTTACCACATCGATTAAATTCTTTTCAAAACAGTCACGTATAAAATGATATTTTATGCCGATGTGTTTGGTCTTAGGATGTTGTACCGGATTTTTAGTTACTGCAATTGCAGCAGAGTTATCAACAAAAATAGGAGTAGAAGAGAAATTTAAACCGTAGTCCCGCATTTGCTGTTGAATCCAAATGATTTGTGAACAACAACTTGCAGCAGCAACGTATTCGGCTTCACAGGTTGACAATGCAACCGAGGTCTGCTTCTTACACTGCCATGTCACTAATCTCCTCCCAAAGAATTGACACCCTGCTGATGTAGACTTGTAATTCATCTTGCAGCCACCGTAATCCGAGTCACTATACGCCGTGAGCTCAAAATCATCATCATGAGGATACCACAACCCAAGTGTTGGAGTACCCTTCAAATACCAAAATATCCTTTTGACCCCAATCAGATGGTTAACCTTTGGCTTAGCCTGATATCTAGAACATAGACATGTAGCATACATGATGTCAGGTCTTGAGGCAGTGAGGTACATGAGAGATCCAATCATTCCTCGGTACATGGTTGCATCGACCAGATCTCCATTTTCATCAGGTGCTATATCATGGTTTGTAGCAAGTGGAGTCCCAGCTGCAGAAGCATTCTCCATGTCAAACCGACTGAGAATGTCTCCTACATACTTGGTCTGATGTAGGAAAATTCCTTTTGGTGTCTGATCCACCTGTAACCCGAGAAAGAATTTCATCTCTCCCATGGCACTCATCTCAAATTCAGCCTTCATTACTGCTTCAAACTCTTTACATAATCTTCATTCTTTGATCCGAAGATGATATCATCAACATAGATTTGAACAGCAGCAAATCACCATCTTTCTCTTTGATAAACAGTGTGCAATCAATAACACCTCTGCGAAATCCATGTTTCACAAGGTGAGTTGAGAGTTTCTCATACCAGGCCCTTGGAGCTTGATGAAGCCCGTATAAAGCCTTGTCGAGTTTGTAAACTCTGTCCCGATGATATAAGGATCTTCAAATCCCTCGGGTTGACTGACGTACACTGTCTCTCGGATTTCACCATGAAGGAATGCACTCTTCACATCCAATTGATAAACTTTAATCTTCATATACGATGCATAGGCAAGGAAGATGCGGATGGCTTCCATTCTTGCCACGGGTGCAAACACTTCATTGTAATCTATGCCCTCAACTTGTCGAAATCCTTGAACTACAAGTCGAGCCTTGTTCCTGATAATGACGCCTTGGTCATCCTTCTTGCATTTCAAAACCCATTTGGTGCCAATGACCTTAGCACCTTTAGGTCTATCCACCAGAGTCCACACACCTAACTTCTTGAACTGAAGAAGTTCTTCTTGCATGGCACTCACCCATGCCTCATCATTCAGTGCTTCACTGACGTATTTTGGCTCAACCTGCGAGACAAAACAACGATAAGCACCGTCGTGAATGTATCCTTTTTCCATTACCGAGGCATAATCGGCTGAGTACAGCTGATTTCTGGTCTGCACTCCTGATCTGACATCCCCAATGACATTGTCTAGGGGATGATAGACATTTAGACGTGATCCTGGAGTGGTGGGAACAACTACCTCAGAGTCAAGATTATGAACATTTGGTTCTGTATCTGAGGTAGTAGGAGTTTGAGGTTCCGAAGTCGAAGAGGCATCACTGTTAGATGCTTGTGGACTTGCAGGAATTGAACCTGTCCCTCCTGATTGTTCTGGTCATTTTCCTCAGCTTCATCTTCTGAGGAGGAGTCACTTGCTTCGAGTGCTCCCCCTGAGTGGTGAGATGAGTCACCTTGTGAACCCGATGATGCTGAATCTAGTGACGGTGAGTTCAAGACATCATACATCATTCTCGTTGCTAACTCCTCGTCAGAAGTGGAGATAGGTATGTTGAAGGACTTGAAGAATCCATCATAGTCGAAAAAGTAAGCGGGTCCTTTTCCAGTAGGTGGTGTGGTGTATCTCTGAACATCAACATTACACCACACTTCTACTAAACCCGTTGAGTTGTTGTAAACTCTCTTGTTCGGTATGTTGTATCCTAGGAAGATACCTTTTCAGCCTTCTCGCTGAATTTTCCTTCTTGAGTCTTCTTCAGTAGGGTGCACGGTGCGCCAAATGGTTCGAGATACTCTAGATTAGGTTTACGTCGTTGTAGTAACTCGTAACATGTCTTGCCATGGCGTTTGACTACCAGAACTCGATTTAATGTGTAACACGCATTTGCCACTGCCTCATTCCAGAATTGGATAGGCAGTTTCGAGTCTGCTAGCATTGTCCGTGCTGTCTCTATCAAGCTGCGATTCTTTCTCTCAGCAACGCCATTCATCTGAGGCGTGTAGGCAGAAGTGAACTGGTGCACAATTCCCTTTTCCTTGCAGTAAGCCTCCATCCACTGATTCTTGAACTCGGTCCCGTTGTCTGAGCGTACCTGTCTTACCTTAGCTTGTAGAGAGATTCCAGTGTTTACTAATTCCTTGAAAGACTCAAATGTTTCTGATTTGGACTTCAGAAACATTACCCAAGAGAATCTTGAGTAGTCATCAGTAACCACATAGCAGTACAAGTCGCCTGCAATGCTTTTTGTACTGACTGGACCAAACAGATCCATGTGAAGAAGTTCAAGAGGAAGCTCGATGGAATGAACTTTCTTTTCCTTATGAGACTTCTTCGTCTGTTTGCCTTTCTTGCATGCTACACAGAAATCCGGAAGTTGGAAATTTTTGACGTTAACTCCTCTCACTAGATCATTCTAGATCAAGTGATTCATCTTCCGTTGATTAATGTGTCCCATTCTCCTATGCCAGGAAATGGAGTCCTTCTCAGTAGCTTTTGATAAGAAGCACTGAACTTCATGATCCGTTGTGGAAGCCGTTGAGAGATCCAAAACATAAAGATCTTTATATCTTGAAGCTGTCATCAAAACTTGGTCCTCCGGAATCACATAGTCCTTCTTCAGGACATAACACTTCTTGTTGTCGAATACAACCTTAAATCCTTTGTCACATATTTGGGACAGAAAGTAAGTTGTTTTGAAGTTGTTGAACGTAGTTCACTTTATCAAACTTAACTTTCTGATTTCCCACTTCCCTTGAGCTGTGATATAACCTCCTTTGTTACCAGCAAAGGAAAACATGCCCTCCTTTTATTTGTTTGACGTTTGATAAGAGTGCCTGTTTCCTGTCATGTGCCTGGATGCTCCGCTATCTACAATCCACGTGTTGGTTTCAGCACTGTAGCGAACACCCTGCACATTCAATTTAAAACATTAGTTCAGGTTAGGAACCCAAGCCTTTACTGGCTTGGGTTTCCCAGAGGCATCACACATCATGAATTCAACCCATTGACCCTTAGAAGGTGAGGGTAGCTCAGGTGACTTCTTGTCCTCATTATCAGACACAGAGGCTGACTTTTCTTTCCATAAGCCAGATTTGTGTAAGGCCTGTTTGTGATAAACAGACGACTGGCTAATGGGTTGAACTTTGGGTTCACTAGTTCTTCTAGGTGGAGTCAATGAGCTCCTCTTAGAAGACCTAGGTTTTGATTCCTGAAGTTCAACTTTCTTCCTAGGTGTCTGATAGTAAGGACAGTAAGAAGCAATGTGTCCACACTCTCCACAGTTGTAGCATGACCTGCTATCAACTTTATGATTAAACTGTCTATGTGGAGACGTGTGTGACACCCTAGTGACATGTTATGTTTGGGTTTGACTCTACTTCTTTTGATGTTTTATCTTGTTTAACAAACTTAATTGTTTTAACATTCTTAACATCTTTTCCATTTTGGTTAACTGGACTTTGACATGAAACTCGTGATAGGTTAACATTAATAGTCTTTTTAGGTTCAGATTTGACTTTGTTTGACCCTGACTTTATATTAACCTTTTCAAAACTCTTTCCAGATTAACACAAGGCATTTTACCTTTGCCTTTGAAGTGGCCTCCTTTTGTTTTGTTCCAGATTCATTTGAAGTACATGAGGAATCTGGATCACTTACAAGAGGAGTAGACACCACATGATCCTTGATTGGATTGTTATTTATTGGTTTACTCTTAGTGTTCATCAAGGTCTCAGGTGGTGGTGGAACCACTTTATATCCCAAACCCTCCCCATTGTTACGCTCTCTCACTAAGTGTTGGACAATATGAGATGAACTTGTCCAACTGTGCAGTTTTTGCTTTAATGAATTGACTTCTACTTCTAAAACTGCTTTTTGTTTCTTAGTGTCTTCTAGGGAGTTAAGATAGTACCTAATGTCATTTGCTTGGTTAAAGGCTACTACTTCTGTTTCCCTAAGCTGTTTATTCAAAAGGTCTATCTTTTCTTTGTAACTATGCTCATTTTGTTTTAAAACTCTGTTTGCCTCAGTGCACAGTTGCAAATCCTTTACTAAGCTATCATTATGATCTAATAACCTAGCAAATTTCAGATCTATGCTTTCCCTAAATTTATTACAATCAGAACAAGCATGATTTTTGAAAAGTTGGTCAGTAGTACTTACCTGAGGAGGTTCTGATGAATCAGCCATCAAAGCAGCATCTGATGTTTCTGGTTCTGGTGATTCTGTCTTTGTTGTAGTTGTCCCTTCTTCAGGCTTGTAGTTGACCTCAGTTGCAGTCTCTTCAATGTTTGACATCGCGAGTTCCACTGCAATATCTCCTTCACTCGCGGAATCATCATCTAAGTCTTCCACACTAGCAATATTGGATTCTCCGGAGAGACAAACCGAAAACTCCAGTCCTGTCCTCATCATCATGAGCAGTCAAGGCTTTTGGATCCTTGCTTGATGAAGTAGGACTGCTAGTTGGCTTATCTTGACGAGTGAAGGACGAGAATGGATTCCCGTTTCCAGTCTTCTTGGGCTTCACACACTCTCGTTTGAAGTGCCCCTTTTCTCCACAGTTGAAACAGGTCACCTTGCTCTTGTCAAAACCAAAAGTAGTGTCCTTAGTAGCAACCAAGTTTTGTCCGGTCTTCTTCACAAACTTCTTAGCTCTCCGGACAGCACTTGCTAAGGCCCACATTATATCCATCCTCTCCAGCTCTGTCTCATCTACCTGCTCGTAGTCCTCGTCTGCCAGATGGCAGTTTCCAATTTCCCAGCAACAAGTCCATCATAGGAGTGGACTACTGCTGCTAAGAGATCCATGTGCTCTCTTGCTACTTCTACGTCACATTTTCGAGATTCTCGGTCTTCAGTCTTGTAGCATTTGCTTCAGATGCAATGTATTGGGTACTAGAAGACCCTGACGTTTCTGACCCTGAAGTAGAGGCTTGTGAAGGACCAGATGAGCTTGACACAAAGGCGGTCTGAAGTGGTGCTCCAGACGTCTTGACTTGTGGAGTTGCATTGTACAGAGCTGGATTCTGAGTATACGAAGACTTTTGAGCTCGGTACTTCATCCTTAGTGCTTCTTCTCGCAGCTTTAGAATGAAATCATTGATGTCCAACCTCGCTAGCAATCCATTCTGTCTCAGATTTGAAACAAAAGAAGCCCAATTTTTTGGCAACCCGTCTGCAAAATTCGACACTTTGTCTTCCATGGTCGTTGTGACACCATGCGTGTGCAGCTCGCTCATCAAATGGTAGAATCTATCAATGACATCATAAACTCTCATTACCCATCGATGAGAAGTTGTCAAACTCTTTCTTCAACTCTTTAGCTTTAATAGCCTTCAATGACGCATTCCCGTCATACCTTTTCTCCAGCTCATCCCATAACTTCTTGGCTTGCTTGTTCTCAGAGAATTGATGGAAAATATCCTTAGGAATAGACTGAGTTAGCAACGCATACACTCTCTTTTCAGCATTATATTTGACTTTCTGTGCATCAGTCATGCCACCTAATGTAAGTTTAACCCCAGCACCTACTGGCATACTGTACCCCGTCTCAATGGCTTCCCACATATTAGGATCTACTCCATTTAAGTAGATCTCAAAACGTTGCTTCCAGTGTGGGAATTCATCTAATGTTATAAGCTTAGGGGGTTATTGTGATTCCCCACTTCACTCTCCAGTAGCAGTAAGTTCTGAATACGTGAGTCCTTCCCTGCTGTAAACGCTGAATACTGGTCCTCCATTGTGATTAACTTTAGTCTCTTAAACAAACTGTTTTACTAGTGCGAATGGAGCTGTGCGATTGGGCTACCCGTGCGATTGAACAATGCGAATGGTTCAATCGTGCGGCTGAACTAATGCGATTGGTCCAGTCGTGCGAATGAACTGATGCGGTTGAACAATGCGAACTGTCTGCTTAGTCGTACGAATGAAGGTACGAATGAGTCCAATCGTACGTCTGAGGGATGCGAATGAGTCCAGTCGTGCGATTGAGTCAACCGTGCGACTGAAGCTGCTGGATTTCGAAAATTTCTAGGTTTAAGGTGTTTTGGCTAAAAACCCGAATTTTCACCAACCCTAATCGCCGTATGCCGGAAAACCAAAACTTTATGAGCGAGGAGACGTCCAAGACACCGTTTGACACGAAAAGATTGCGTTTTTAGTGAAAAAACACAACTTTTGTATCAAAAACGATTGAATCACACGTAATCAAGAGCCAAAGCTCTGATACCACTTGTTAGGATCGTGTATTGCACGAAATACTAACTGATTAACGTGTATACCAACTCAAATAGTGCGGAATCCTATTTGATTGGCGATCCAATCAGTGAGAACGCACGTCGAATCAATTTCAATTGAATCTAAACGTTAAGAACGATATAGAATCGATCTAGTGCGATCTGTGAACTTGGAACAGGTTCTTGGAGGTTCTGGACGGCTAGGGTACGTCTGGAGTCGAAGTAATATCAAGTGTTACGTTTTTCCACGAATTAGGTGGTATTTATAGGTTAGGGTTGCTCATTCGTGCGACTGAACCATTAGCATGGTTCATTCGTGATTGAGCCATGTGCGGTTGATCCATTCGCATGCTGAGTGTTCAGTCGTGCGACTGAGTCAGTCGCATGAAGTTGTTCAGGCGTATGGACTGTTTAGGCGCATAGACACTCAGTCGCATGGCCATTCGGACGCATGACCACTGTTGGGGCGCATGGTCCAGTCGGACGCATGTGAACTTCACTTAACCAAGTTTGAATGAATTCATTAATATAACATTATGTGTATCAATTCAAACAATCACAAACCTATATAATCAAGTCAATATCAACTCATTAATGAAATATTAAACATTATAAATCACAACCAAACATTCTCATTTCATTAATAACCCAAGCATTACATAAGTGTAAGACATTCAAGACATATTACATTAAGATCCACATCTAGGTACATATGTATCAACAAGGGAAACCTTAATATTCAAGCCCAACCATTTCTTTAATTTCCTTACCCGAACGTCAACCCTAGTTAGCCCCGTTGAGCTTAACATTTTATCTTTCAATCACCCGAGTCACCAAGTCGCTTTAACCAAAAAGCCTTCAACAAAACCGTTTTCGTTAAAGACACGTTTTCGGCTTTTTAAAAAAAATTGGTCTTTTACCGGCAGACTTAAAGAACTGGAATGCATTCTTTTGATTTCAATTTGCTTTGTTGCCTTCATCACGCAAAACCGGGACTTCCCCCGGAAATCCGCGAACAAATTTTAAATCTTACGTTTGACGCAAGAAAGAAATGGCGAAAAAAGGAACAAGTTCCGCCATTTTGTGGATTTCAAAAAGTGCTACAAAGAGACGGGCAAAAAGATATGAAAGATGCCCGAACTGTGGAAATTGGTCCCATAATGGAAAATGCAAAAAGAATCAAACTGAATCTCAATACGAATACACAGAACTAATCCGATTGGGTGCTATTAGTGTTAGGACCTGGTATTGAACGAAATACCTAGTGATTAGCGTGTAAACCAACTCAAATAGTGCGGAATCCTATTTGATTGGCGATCCAATCAGTGAGAACACACGAAGAATCAATCAAGAATTGAATCCAACGTCAGAAATCGATTAGGAATCGATCTGATGTGTTCTGTGAACTTGGAGAACGATTTGGGAGGCTTCTGGACGGCTAGGGTACGTCTGGAATCGTAATGGGATGAATGCTTACGTTTTTCCACGAATTGGGTCTATTTATAGGTTAGTATTGTTCAATCGTGCGACTGGGCCATAAGTATGGTTCAGTCGTGCGATTGAACCATGCGGTTGATTCATCCGCACGACTGAGTGTTCAGTCGTGCGATTGAGTCAATCTTATGTGTCAATCATACGACTGATCCGGTCTACTGGTTCAGTCGTGCAATTGAGTCAATCGTATGAAGTTATTCATGCGTGTGGTCTATTTGCATGGGCCATTTGCATGAGAACTTCATTAAGTTAAGTTTGAATGTTTTAATTAATGTAACATAATGTGCAACCATTCAAACAATCATAACACCAATCAATTCAATCACGACTCATTAATGAATATTAAACATCACAAGTAACAAACAATTCATATCATTTCATTAATCGATACTATTACATCATAATCAGACAGACAAGGTTCATTACATTACAAATCATGATCTAGGGACATACATGCATCAACAAACTCCCCCTTGGACCTAGATCTATCTAATCTCTTGTCTTCTGCATTACTTCCTTATACTTCTTGTACTTCTCCTCTTTGGTGACTCCTGCGTGAATCTCAAACGCAAAGCAAAGTCGTATAACATTTTGGAACTGGAGGGCTTGTACAATGTCTTGTGTGTCATAGAACAGTGGCCACTTGTATAATGTATAGACATCATTAGCAGACAAGTTGGTTAGCCACATTGGGTCGAATACCCTGATAGTATCCATTTGGCCCTCTTTATCAGAACTATGACAGCTTCAGCAGTTCTCCAATCATAGTACCACCATTTGAAGTGTGGAGTGAAGTCCTGTGGCATTCCCTGAGAGGGATTCTCGACATAGTGCGCGGAGGACTCCACTTCAACACAATCTTGGGCTTGCCAGTAATGGCATCAACCTCAGACCTTCTTATATACCTCGTAGGCTGTTGTGGTCTGAAGTTAACCCATCTGGTGTGGTACTCCTTCTTCAGGGCAGCCTCGAACCAGCCTGACATCTTTCTTGGGTCAACATACAGCAGCTTTAGCTTAGCCAGCTGGTTGAGCTCAAAACAGGTAGAGTCTTCAGATCATGTGGAAACCTAAAGTACTCTATGCCCTGTTCCCTCTTAACTGCATACGCATTAAGGTCATCAAAATAAGCCCATGCAATAATCCTGCCTGACACCTTATGGTGTTTTTTGACTCTGTAGAGCTTGGTGTAGGCATCTTTTTTGGTGCAGCACGCTGGGCTCTCACTTCTTCAAACAGGCAGCCCACTCAGCCTTGCGAATGTCTACGTCATCATTGGAGGCTTGGGCTGTTCCTTCAGTCTTTTCGGTTTCCTGCTCCATCTTGTAGCACCTCAAATGTATCACTGACTAGGGACTCACCCAGGTTGGGAACCACATTACCCTCGGTGTCAGCATACTGAGGGTACTCTTCTGCAGTAATATCTTCAACCTCAACTTCATCAACGTCAATTTAGTTCTTCATCACTGGTTGAATCAACTGTTGGAGCATCCTTGACTATTTCATCAGGATTGAGTCTGAACATCTCTGCCAGTTGCTCATCAGATAGGTCATGAATATTTCCCCTCTTCAGGGGTATAACTCACAGACCTTCTTACAATCCCTTGCAGATCAAGAATCATGGTTAATTGAGTCTTGACCTGTTGAAGGGGAGCAATGTCAAACTCATCCCTTTGAAAGTTTGGATCTGTTTGATTTAAACATTCAACACATAAACATTAGTAAGTAATCAACGGAATTATATCAACTTAATATATATAAACATTCAACACACATGTTTTCATTACATGATTCAAATACAAATAAATAAATACATAAGACATCTAATCTGTACTTTTGTCTTGAATCATGGGCATGTTGCTCGGAGGAGCAGAAGTGGTGGATGACTGGTCCTGTCATGCTTAGATCTTCGTTCTTGACCAGAAGCAGCGGCCGATGCAGCCGCATCCCTCTCTTCAGGATTCGTCATCATCATCTCTACCTTCTGTCCTTCTTCCTCAGTTTCTCCTCATCCTCATCATCTTCCC
>JACVEC010000227.1:0-86249 GCA_025215565.1 Flaveria ramosissima | reverse complement strand
TTTTCGCAAAACAGCAGCTTCAGTCGCACGAGTGACCCATTCGCACGACTGGACTCCATTCGCATTGCTCATTCGCACGACTGGACCTAGTCGCACCCTCATTCGGCCGACTGAACCGTTCGTTCGCATAGCTCATACGCACCAGATTCATTCGCACGACTGAACCATTCGCCCTGTTCAGTCGCACGGTTGAACCAATCGCAGAGTTCATACGCACGATTAGACCATTCGCATCCTTCAGTCGCATCAGTTAAAGTTTATTTGATTAGATACTAAGTTTATTAGCCATGGAAGATCAGATGTCAGCCTTTACTGCTGGGAAGGACTCAAGGATTCAGAACCTGCTGTTGCTTGAGAGTGAGGTGGGTAATCACAATAAACCACCAAAGCTCTTGACTTTAGATGAGTTTCCCCACTGGAAACAACGTTTTGAGATCTACCTCAATGGAGTAGATCCTAATCTGTGGGAAGCTATAGAGGTCGGTATAGTACACCGGTGGGAGCAGATGGAGTTAAGTTAACGTTAAGTGGGATGACGACGCACAGAAAGTAAAGTACAATGCAGAGAAAAGGGTTTATGCATTGATCACTCAGTCTATCCCCAAAGACATATTCCACCAGTACTCAGAGAACAAGCAGTCCAAGAAACTGTGGGATGAGCTAGAGAAGAGATATGATGGGAATGCATCATTGAAGGCAATCAAGGCAAAGGAGTTAAAGAAGGAATTCGATAACTTCTCATCGATTGGTATGAGAGTTTAGATGAAGTCATAGACAGATTCTACCACTTGATGAGCGAGTTGCATACACATGGAGTGGAAACGACTATGGAAGAGAAAGTAAGCAACTTCGCAGACGGATTGCCTGATAAGTGGGCTTCATTCGTGTCTAACTTAGACAGAATGAAATGCTTATAAAGTTGGATATAATGACTTCATCTCAAGTTGCGTGAAGAAGCACTAAGGATGAAGTATAGAGCTCAGAAGTCTGCGTACACAAATCCAGCTTTATACAACGCCACGCCTCAAGCTAAGACATCTGGAGCACCTCTCCAGACAGCATTTGTGTCTAGCTCGTCAGGTCCTTCACATGCTTCTCCTCCTCTGGATCAGACACGTCAGGGTCATCATGTACCCACTATATTGGATCAGAAGCAAGTGCTACCAATTGAAGACCGAGAACCTCGGTAATGTGACCGTAGAAGTAGCACGAGAGCATATGGATCTTCTAGCCGCAGTGGTTCATTCATATGATGGACTTGTTGCTGGGAAGATTGGAAACTGCCATCTGGCAGATGAGGACTACGAGCAGGTAGATGAAATGGAGCTTGAAAGAATGGATATAATGTGGGCCTTAGCTAGCGCTGTCCGAAGGGCGAAGAAGTTTGTTAAGAAGACAGGACAGAATTTGATAGCTACTAAGGACACCACATTTGGCTTTGACAAGAGCAAAGTGACCTGCTTCAACTGTGGAGAGAAGGGGCACTTCAAGAGAGAATGTGTCAAGCCAAAGAAGACGGGTAATGGGAACCCGTTCTCATCCTTTACTCTCGCCAAGACAAGCAAGCTTCCAGTTCTACTTCATCAAACAAGGACCCAAAAGCCTTGACTGCTCATGATGATGAAGGACAGGATTGGAGTTTTAGGTTTGTCTCACCAGAATCTAACATTGCCAGTGTTGAAGATATTGATGATGATTCTGCGAGTGAAGGTGATCTAGCAGTTGAGATAGCGATGTCACACACAGTGAAGAAACAACTGCAGCTGAGGTCAGTTACAAGAAAGCCAAAGGAGGAGACTTCCACGTCAGAAACAGAAAAGTCAGAATCACCAGAACCAGAGACGTCTGATGCTGCGTTGATGGCTAACTCTTCTGAAACAACACAGGTAAGTACAACTGACCAAATGTTTAATAATCATGCTTGTTCTAACTGTGATATGTTTAGGAATAGCATTGATGAAAATTTGCTAGGTTATTAGATCACAATGATAACTTAGTAAAAGATTTACAACTATGCACTGAGGCCAATAGAGTTCTAAAACAAAATGAGCATAGTTATAAAGAAAGATAGACCTATTGACTAAACAGCTTAGGGAAACCGAAGTAGTTGCCTTTAACCAAGCAAATGACATTAGGTACTATCTAAACTCCCTAGAGGACACTAAGAAGCAAAAGGCAGTTCTAGAAGTAGAAGTTAACTCCTTAAAACAGAAACTGCATAGTTGGACTAGTTCTTCACACATAGTTCAACACTTAGTGAGAGAAAGGAATAACGGGGAGGGATTAGGCTACAAAGTGGTTCCACCACCACCTGAGACCTTGATGAACACCAAGTCTAAACCAGTAAACAACAACCCCATCAAGGATCATGTGGTGACCACTCCTCTTGTTACTGATCCAGACACATCATGTTCATCTACTGAATCTGGACAGAAACAAAAGGAGGCCACTTCAAAGGCAAAGGGTAAATTGCCTTGTGTTAATCTGGAAAATGAATTTGAAAAAGTTAACTTAAAGTCAGGGTCAAACAGAGTCAAATCAGAACCTAAAGGACTTCAAACGTTAATTTTTCACATGCTACAAGTCAAAACCAGTTAACCAAAAAGTGGAACACGTTAAACAGGTTAAAACAGTTAAATTTGTTAAACCAGAGAAAACATCAAACATGCAAGAGTCAAAACCTAAAGTGATTGATGTTACTAGAGTGTCACGCATTTCTCCACAAAGAAAGTCTACTCATAAAGTTGATAGCAGATCATGCTACAACTGTGGAGAATGTGGACACATTGCTTCCTATTGTCCTTTCTATCAGACACCTAGGAAGAAGATTGATCTTCAGGACTCTAGACCTAGGTCTTCTAAGAGGAGTTCTCTAACTCCACCTAGAAGATCTAGTGAACCTAAAGTCCAACCTGTAAGCCAGACGACTGTTTATCATAAACAGGCATTGCACAAATCTGGCTTATGGAAAGAGAAGTCATCCTGTGTGTCTGATACTGATGACAAGAAGGAATCTGAGCTACCCTCACCCTCTAAGGGTCAATGGGTAGAGTTTATGATGTGTGATGCCTCTGGGAAACCCAAGACAGTAAAGGCTTGGGTTCCTAACCTAACCTAAACTAATACATTTACTTGATATGTGCAGGGTGTTCGATATAGCGCTGAGACTAACACGTGGATTATAGACAGCGGAGCATCCAGGCACATGACAGGAAATAGAGCCCTTTTATCAAACGTCAAACAAATAAAAGGAGGGCATGTTTCCTTTGCAGGAAACAAGGGAGGATACATCACAGCAGCAGGAGAAGTGGGAAATCAGAAAGTTAAGTTTGATAAGGTGAACTACGTTCAACAACTTCAGAATAACTTACTTTCTGTTTCCCAAATCTGCGATAAAGGATTTAAAGTCATCTTCGACAACAAGAAGTGTTACGTGCTGAAGAAAGACTACATGATCCCAGAGGACCAAGTTCTGATGACTGCTTCAAGATATAAAGACCTTTATGTCTTGGATCTGTCAACAGCTGCTCCAACGGATCATGAGGTTCAGTGCTTTCTATCTAAAGCTACTGAGAAGGACTCAATCTCCTGGCATAGGAGAATGGGACACATTAGTCAAAGGAAGATGAATCATTTGATTCAGAAGGATTTAGTGAGAGGAGTAAATGTCAAAACTTCCAACTTCCTGACTTTTGTGTAGCTTGCAAGAAAGGCAAACAGACAAAGAAGTCTCATAAGGAAAAGAAAGTTCATTCAATAGAACTTCCTCTTGAACTTCTTCACATGGATCTGTTTGGTCCAGTCAGTACAAGGAGCATTGCAGGCGATTTGTACTGTTTTGTGGTCACTGATGACTACTCAAGGTTCACTTGGGTAATGTTTCTGAAATCCAAATCAGAAACATTTGAGTCATTCAAGGAATTAGTCACCACTCTGGAATCTCTCTACAAGCTAAAAGTTAGACAAGTACGCTCAGACAACGGGACAGAATTCAAGAATCAATGGATGGAGGCATACTGCAAGGAAAAGGGAATTGTTCATCAATTCACTTCAGCCTACACGCCTCAGATGAATGGTGTTGCTGAGAGGAAAAATAGAAGCTTGATAGAGACTGCACGGACTATGCTGGCTGACTCGAAACTGCCTATCCAATTCTGGAATGAGGCAGTAGCAAATGCATGTTATACACTGAATCGAGTCCTAATAGTCAAGCGCCACGGAAAGACATGTTATGAGCTACTACAAAGACGCAAACCGAATTTGGAGTATCTTGAACCTTTTGGCGCGCCGTGTACACTTCTGAAGAAGACACAAGAAGGAAAATTCAGCGAGAAGGCAGATGAAGGAATCTTTCTAGGATACAACATACCGAATAAGCGAGTTTACAATAACTCAACGGGTCTTGTAGAAGTGTGGTGTAATGTCGACGTTCAGAGATATACCACACCACCTACAGGCAAAGGACCTGCATACTTTCTTCGATTATGATGGATTCTTCAAGTCCTTCAACATACCTCTCTCTCCCTCGGATGATGAGTTAGCTACTAGGATGATGTATGATATTCTGAATACACCATCTAGCACACAGGGAGAATCATCTACTCAGTCAGGGGGAGTAGTCGATGAAAGTGACTCCTCTCTGAAGATGAAACTGAAGCAGATGACCAGAACAGTCAGGAGGAACAGGTTCCAGTTCCTGAAAGTCCACAAGCATCTACGAGTGATGCTCCTTCGACTTCAGAACCTCAAACTCCAACTACCTCAGATGCAAAAAAATGTTCATAATCTCGGTTCTGAGGTGGCTGTTCCTACTACTCCAGGATCACGACTAACGTCTATCATCCCCTTGACAATGTTATTGGGGATGTCAGATCAGGAGTACAAACCCGAAATCAGTTATACTCAGCTGATTACGCCTCGGTTATGGAGAAAGGTTACATTCATGATGGTGCTTATCGATGTTTTGTCTCGCAGGTTGAGCCAAAATATGTCAGTGAGGCACTAAATGATGAGGCGTGGGTGAGTGCCATGCAAGAAGAACTTCTGCAGTTTAAGAAGTTAGGTGTATGGACTCTGGTTGATAGACCTAAAGGTGCTAAAGTCATTGGCACCAAATGGGTACTAAAATGCAAGAAGGATGACCAAGGAGTCATTATCAGGAACAAAGCTCGACTGGTGGTTCAAGGTTTTCGCCAAGTCGAGGGGATTGACTATAATGAGGTGTTTGCACCCGTGGCAAGGATGGAAGCCATTCGTATCTTCCTTGCCTATGCATCGTACATGAAGATCAAAGTCTACCAATTAGATGTGAAGAGTGCATTCCTTCATGGGGAAATCAGGGAAACAGTCTATGTAAGTCAACCCGAGGGATTTGAGGATCCTTATCATCGGGATAGAGTTTACAAGCTCGACAAAGCTTTATATGGGCTTCATCAAGCTCCTCGAGCTTGGTATGAGAAACTCTCGACTCATCTTGTGAAACACGGCTTTCGCAGGGGAGTCATTGACTGTACACTGTTTATTAAAGAAAAGGATGGCGACCTACTGCTTGTACAGATATATGTTGATGACATAATCTTCGGGTCAAAGAACGAAGAGTTATGTAAAGAGTTTGAAGCAGTGATGAAGAAAGAGTTTGAGATGAGTGCTATGGGGGAGATGAAGTTCTTTCTCGGGTTACAGGTGGATCAAACACCTAATGGAATCTTTCTACATCAGACCAAGTATGTAGGAGACATTCTCAGTCGCTTTGACATGGAGAATGCTTCTGCTGCTGGGACTCCACTTGCTACGAATCATGATATAGCACCTGATGAGAATGGAGATCTAGTAGATGCCACTATGTACCGAGGAATGATTGGATCCCTCATGTATCTCACTGCCTCAAGACCTGATATTATGTATGCTACATGTCTATGTTCTAGATATCAGGCTAAACCAAAGGTCAACCATCTGATCGGGGTCAAGAGGATTTTTCGTTATCTGAAGGGTACACCCACACTTGGATTGTGGTATCCTCATGATGATGACTTTGAGCTTACCGCGTATAGTGACTCGGATTACGGGGGCTGCAAGATGAACTACAAGTCTACATCAGCGGGGTGTCAATTCTTTGGGAGAAGATTAGTTACCTGGCAGTGTAAGAAGCAGACATCGGTTGCATTGTCAACCTGTGAAGCCGAATATGTTGCTGCTGCAAGTTGCTGTTCACAAATCATCTGGATTCAACAGCAAATGCGGGATTACGGTTTAAAATTCTCATCTACTCCTATTTTTGTTGATAACTCTGCTGCAATTGCAGTAACTAAAAATCCGGTCCAACATCCTAAGACCAAACACATCGGTATTAAATACCATTTCATAAGAGATTGCTTTGAAAAGAACTTAATTGATGTGGTTAAAATTAATACTGATTTTCAACGCGCTGACCTCTATACTAAAGCCTTTGATAAACCACGTTTTCAATATTTGTTAGAGGTCAACGGCGTTAAAAAGAAAAGTGAGGTAATTCCTGATGATGAAAATGTGTAGTCCGATGTAGTTTAGTTAAAGTTTATTTTATTTATTTTATTTGTCTATTTTATTTTATTTTATTTAAACTCATGTTATTTTGCTGTTTATGAAAATCCTAAAATAATTAAACCAGAAATGATTTTAGTATTTTAGGGGGAGAATATGTCAGCAAGTTTAAAATAAAATAAAAAAAAAAAAAAAAAAAGGGAGAAGGAGTAACTAGCTGAAATAAGGTAGATTGTGTCTGTGATACCGATTCAATACCTTTGGAAAATGATAGTACACAGGAACAAATCAAGAGGGACTTTAAAATTTAAGTTTTGGAAAGATGCAAAAGTTCAAAGTATAAGTCTGTGTAGTCTAAGCAATATAAAAAGGAAAGATGATAGAAAACTGGCAACTCCTAAGGTGACACAAAGAAAGTAGACTTAGAGGCTGCTAGACCATAAATGATATGTTGGTAGATTCAACACAATAGACAATTAGACCTGATTGGTGATCTCAAGATCAAACTAAGTTGTTCAACTGACTGTGGGCTTCCATCTTATCACTGGTTAACACAATCAACAATATTCCAATAAGGGGTAATGAGCAATTAAACGCCACAAATGTGTGCGGATGACCATAATTAGAGCAAAGAAAAAAATGAAAGACAAATGCAATAAAGCTAATGACTTATGTTGTTGGTGCATTTTGTGCAAAATAAAATAAGCTGCTCTAACAAGGAGATAGGTTGTGTGCCTCTCTGCTGTGCGATGGCACTGACCTGAGGATAAGCATAACCTAGATATTCTAGAATTCATTGTTGTTTGCCGCCTCTCTGCTGTGCGATGGCACTGACCTGAGGACAGGCTTCTCTTTGAAAGCTCTAAGAATAGTCTCTTCTTGTAATAATACCCGTAGACCGCTCAAAAGCTCCTGAGGAATGTTGATTACCATATAAGTGTGGGATCCACAAATGTTAGTTGAAATAATTAAACCTAAATAAGTCACCAGTCTGTGTCAAAAGTCTGTGTATGGATTTAAGTGGACAAACATACTGACAATCATTGTGGCTACATTCTCAAAGGTTCAAATCAATGTGAAAATCTAAGAGTTTCAGTATGATTTCCTTATGCTAACGACTCTGGATGAACACCGAGAACTTGAGCATCAAAAGGTTTAATAACTAGTCCCAAATGATTTGACTTGCCTGTATGATTCCAAAATTGAATTGGTCCAGATATGATCAATCTAAGTTGAAGCTATCTACTCCCGAACCAAATCCCGTAGATATCAATCTCTGGATTTATCTCTCACAAAAAGCCAAAAATATGTCTTTTATGTAATTAGTTTAAAGTCTTAAATTAGTTAGTCGTTTTAAGTTTTAATTTTAGTCAAGTGTCGGGCTACATCAGGAAAATCAGAAGGAATCAACTCACTAAAAGGGTCATGTCTGAGATGACCATATGTGCTTTGAAAGGTTAAATAGTCACGTCTGAGGTGACAAAGTGTTTTTAAAAGGGTCACGTCTGAGGTGACCAAAGTGGTTAAAAGGATCACGTCTGAGGTGATCAAAATGTTTTCAAGATAAATGATCATGTCTGAGATGATCAAAGGCTCATAACGTTAATTTAATAAATTAAAAGAGTTTAAAGGTAAATTGGTAAAAATGGCAGAAAATTAACTAAGTATGACCCATTCGCACGAATGGACCATACGTATGGACTAACCATACGAATGAAGTCCATTCGCACGAATGAACTATGAGTATGGACCATCCAACCGAATGGCCCATACGATTAGTCCAGTCGGAGGCTTAAGTGCGAACGAGTGAGTCAGTCGCACGACTGAACTTCAGTCGGACGACTGGAGAAGGGCGACTGACCCAATCGCACGACTGAGTCCCACTCGCACGACTGAAAGGTGCGTATGAACTCAGTCGCACGATTGGATCTAGGGTTGGTATAAATAGAGGTGGAGTCGGTCGCAGAGACTCATCACCCTCAAATCGCCCCTAAATCGCACTCCCTACCGTTACTCTGCCAAAATTTTATTTGCCCTAGTTTTACCTCTGATTGTGATTCACTGACTTTCGACATTCATCATACAGGTAGTTTGAAGTCTTCTTTCATCAAAAACAGAAAGATTGGAACCCTAATTGGGATTGTTCGACTGTGAAACGTGAACCGAGACAAGAAAGCCCTAATAACCTATTAAAACCAAGCAAAATGTTAAAATTAAGTTAAATAGGTTATTAGTAACGAGAATGCGACTCTAATGAACCGGTTAATTGAGTTAAAAGACTTAGTTTGTGAAGTTTCGAACGATTGGCGACTGAACAACTGGGACAGGCGACTGGTCGTCCGGATGAACTTCAGTCGCACGACTGAAGGGGACGATTCACTTAACCGCACGACTGAACCATGCGAATGAGACTCAGTCGCACGACTGGTGTAACCGCATAAGAGTACATGCGCATGAGTCCAGTCGCACACTCAGTCGTGCGCATGAGGTCATTCGCACGTCTGAACCTCAATCGCACTGTTCAGTCGCACGACTGTCTTCAGTCGTACAACCTCAATCGCATGACAGAGAGTTTTATTCAAAGTCTAAGTGTTTCATTATACTCTTAGCCATGGAACTAATTTTATATTGTTATGTGTTACAGATGGCGAGTCGATGGACATGAGCACCAAGCACAACATATGTGCTCATCTGGATTTGACATCCAGGAACGCAGCTGACTTCGCAGGCATCATTACATTTTTGTTGAGATCCAGGATCGCTCATGCTATCGCTACACCATGCACGCCGTATAGATCAGTGCAGCAGGCCTTCTGGGAAGGCGCGACTGTTGATAGATCCTCTGAGCCTCATTGCATCAGGAGTACGATTTTTGGTGAGGCTATCACAGTATCAGAGGAGGATCTGAGGATTGTTCTACAGTTGGGGATGATGCTGATTGTCCTACTCGTCTACACCCCCTCACTGTCAGAGGATGTTTCATGAGAGCCAAGTACTCTGGGGACATCAATGCTGGGGTACTCAACAAGAGTAACCTCTGTCCCCAGCTTAAGTATCTTGCGCACGTGCTGCTAAAGTGTATAGCTTCCAGGAAGGGAGGTTTTGATGAGCTTTCCGACCAGATCCAGAACGCGTATGTTGCGTTGGTGCTGAACCACCCGTTCAGCTTCTCCAAGATGATATTCACCTACCTGGTGGAGAACATCGAGGGGAAAGGGAAGGAGGGCTTCTGTATGTACCCCAGATTTATGCAGATGATCATTGACCAGAAGCTCCCCTCCCTGCCAAAGGAGAAGGATGATGCTGTTGTTCTTGAGGTCATGGACGACACTACACTAGGCCGGATGAAGGTATACAGGGGGAAGCAGGTGAAGCCCCCTGTCAGGAGGTTGTTTGGGCATCTGGCCCTGCTGATTATGTGGCGCCAGCCAAGAGAAAGTGGCGCCACGATGACAGTGATTCGGATGTTGAGCATATTGCTATACCAGATACTGACTCTGATGATGATGATAGCGGCGACGCCGGGGATGATATGCCTGCTCCATCTAGAGGCACTGATTCAGACGTTATTCCCCCGGGGTCAGCCACTGCCGGAGAGGTCGCTGAGATGGCCGGTTTCCATCAGGAGTTTGTAGCTGGGGATCAAGAGGAGGAGGAGTCAGATGAGGAGCCCCTCACCAGGACTGTGGGAAGTAAAGTTGTTCCCACAGACCACGGGCTTAGGGTGGTTGGTGAACACCCTCGGGACTCCTCAGAGAGAGAGACTGACCCGAACTATGTTCCGGGTTCAGTGGGCAGAGCTGCAGGGGGAGCATCCACTTCCACCGGGACTAGGAGGAAGCGGATGGCTCAACCCCATGGATTGAAGAAGAAGAAGCGTCGCCTGACCTTCGTTACTACTGCTGCCACTACTTCCACCACCACAGCTACCACTACCACCACCACTGACATACCACCCATCACCACAGCCACCACATCCACTACTTCCACTACCACATCCACCACCTTACCTACCACCACTGTATCCTTCCCATCCACCACCAGACCATTCACACCTACATCACCAGCACCAGCCTACCGACCCATATTCACCACTGCCACTTCCACCACCACCTCACATCATGCTGGACCCTCAGCCCAGCCACCACATGTTTATGGATCTACTCTACCTCACATCGGGGTAGAGGAGCAGCTCTCAGCGCTTAACCGTATGGTGATGCGTCTGCTTGCTGCAGATGAGGAGAAGGCGGCGCAGATCCGCCAGCTGACCGACCTGACTGCTGCCCAGTCTCAGCAGATGGCAGAGCAGGCTCGGGTGATAGACCAGCAGAACCAGCTAATCGATGCACAGAGAGTCGAGGTGTCCCAACTCCAGGACCAGCAGGCCCAGTCCGTCAAACGTATAGAGGAGTTGGAGACGACCAACAAGACGATTATGCTGAGGTTAAAGGGGTCGAAGGATGAGCCCCTGAAGCTAAAGGAGGGTGACGGGGATGATGGAGATGGTGATGATGAAGATGATGATGATGATGAGGAAGATGATGATGATGAGGAAGAGACTGAGGAAGACAGGACAGAAGGTCGAGATGATGATGACGAAGCAGAAGGAGGGGATGCGGCTGCATCGGCCTCTGCTTCTGGTCAAGAGCGAAGATCTAAGCATCGACAGGACCAGTCATCCACCACTTCTGCTCCTCCGAGCGACACGCCCCAGATTCAAGACAAAAGTACAGATTAGATGTCTTATGTATTTATTTATTTTGTATTTGAATCATGTAATGAAAAACAAGTGTGTTGAATGTTTATATATTAAGTTAATATAAGTCTGTTTGATTAATTACTAATGGTTTATGTGTTGAATGTTTATATCAAACAGATCCAAACTTTCAAAGGGATGAGTTTGACTTTGCTCCCCTTCAAATGGTCAAGACTCAATTAACCATGATTCTTGACCTACAAGGGATAGTGAGACGGTCTGTGAGTTATACCCCTGAAGAAGGGGAAATAATTCATGACCTATCTGATGAGCAACTGGCAGAGATGTTCAGACTCAATCCCGATGAAATAGTCAAGGACGCTCCAACAGTTGATTCAACCAGTGATGAGGAACTTAATGACATTGATGAAGTTGAGGTTGAAGACATTACTGCAGAAGAGTACCCTCAGTATGCTGACGCCGAGGGAAATGTGGTCCCCAATCTGGGTGAATCCCTAGTCAGTGATACGTTTGAGGTACTAGACAAGATGGAGCAGGAAACTGAAAAGACTGAAGGAACAGCCCAAGCCTCCAATGATGACGTAGACATTCGCAAGGCTGAGTGGGCTGCCTGTTTTGAAGAAGTAAGAGCCCAGCGTGCTGCACCAAAGAAAGATGCCTACACCAAGCTCTACAGAGTCAAGAAACACCATAAGGTGTCAGGCAGGATTATTGCATGGGCTTATTTTGATGACCTTAACGCGTATGCAGTTAAGAGGGAGAAGGGCATAGAGTACTTCAGGTTCCCACATGATCTGAAGACTCTACCTGGTTTTGAGCTCAACCAGCTGGCTAAGCTAAAGCTGCTGTATGCTGACCCAAGAAAGATGTCAGGCTGGTTTGAGGCTGCCCTGAAGAAGGAGTACCACACCAGATGGGTTAACTTCAGACCACAACAGCCTACGAGGTATATAAGAAGGTCTGAGGTTGATGCCATTACTGGCAAACCCAAGATTGTGCTGAAGTGGAGTCCTCCGCGCACTATGTCAGAATCCCTCTAGGGAAATGCCACAGGACTTCACTCCACACTTCAAATGGTGGTACTATGATTGGAGAACCGCTGAAGCTGTCATAGTTCTGAATAAAGAGGGCCAAATGGATACTATCAGGGTATTCGACCCAATGTGGCTAACCAACTTGTCTGCTAATGATGTCTATACATTATACAAGTGGCCACTGTTCTATGACACACAAGACATTGTACAAGCCCTCCAGTTCCAAAACGTTATACGACTTTGCTTTGCGTTTGAGATACACGCAGGAGTCACTAAAGAGGAGAAGTACAAGAAGTATAAGGAGGTGATGCAGAAGACAAGAGATTAGATAGATCTAGGTCCAAGGGGGAGTTTGTTGATGCATGTATGTCCCTAGATCTTGATTTGTAATGTAATGAACTTGTCTGTCTGATTATGATGTAATTGTATCGATTAATGAAATGATATGAATTGGTTGTTACTTGTGATGTTTAATATTTCATTAATGAGTTGTGATTGAATTGATTGGGTTTATGAATGTTTGAATGATTGCGCACTATGTTATATTAATTAAAACATTCAAACTTAACTTAATGAAGTTCTCATGCAAATGGCCCATGCGAATGGACCACACGCATGAATAACTTCATACGATTGACTCAATCGCACGATTGAAACAGGAGACTGGATCAGTCCTATGATTGAAACATAAGATTGACTCAATCGCACGACTGAACACTCAGTCGTGCGGATGAATCAACCGCATGGTTCAATCGCACGACTGAACCATACTTATGGCCCAGTCGCACGATTGAACAATACTAACCTATAAATAGACCCAATTCGTGGGAAAACGTAAGCATTCATCCCATTACGATTCCAGACGTACCCTAGCCGTCCAGAAGCCTCCCAAATCGTTCTCCAAGTTCACAGAACACATCAGATCGGTTGCTAATCGATTTCTGACGTTGATTTCAATTCTTGATTGATTCATCGTATGTTCTCACTGATTGGATCGCCAATCAAATAGGATTCCGCACTATTTGAGTTGGTTTAACACGCTAATCACTCGGTATTTCGTTCAAATACCAGGTCCTAACAACCTGAACCAATCCCTTTCCCATTCCCTATTAAAACTGAACCAACCTCTGAGCCTTACACCCCTGAACCTACACCATCATCCATATCAACTTTCTCACCACAACCACCTAAACTACCTATCCTCAAACCCAAAACACTTCCCAGAACTCAAACACCACTACCTACCCAACAACCACCCAAATCATCCCCTAAGCCTTCCAAAGATTTCTCTTTAGAGGAGTTTAAGGAGATCAAGATGAAGCTCATTAACCGTACAACCTTGAGCGACATCTCTTGTGAGAAGGAGTCAGTGAAACTAACCTATGTTGATGGCTCCTCATGTTCCCTCACTAGAGATCAATTTCTTGATCTGCCTAGAGGAACATTAGACCAAACCGCTAAATTCTTTGGCCTTAACTTGGATACACTAAATGAAGAAGAGAAGAAGCTAAGAAGAAGCCTGGTGACTCTGCTGGACACAAAGAAAGGGGACAAAGTGCCAAGTCAACCCCTTGTGGCTAGAAAGAAGATTATCAAGTGGAGGTTTGAAGACTCTTCTCATAACTTTGTTGTTGAGAGAGAGAATGGAGAGCTAAACAGGCTCAATGCCTCATCTCTGCTACACTTAAACAGATTTGATATTGCTGAGTTAGCAAAGAAGCCATCCTCTAACCCCTATAACTCTGAGATAGTTGTTCACATCAGAAAACCATCTGAGCAGTCTTCATCTGGCCGAGCTAACTGCTAGGACCAAGATTGAAGAAGAGTTAAGACTGAGAGAGAAGGAGGAAAGGAAGGGATCAACTGTAACATCCGCAATTTTTCGAGTTAAAACCCAAAACCCGAACTCATTTTGAGTTTCCATTATTAAATTATTTTAATAGTTTTAATGGATTAAATGCAACGTACATTGTGAATTATCTATTTACTAATTATTTAAAATAACTTGTAATAATTTATAGGGTTATAAATATTTTTTTGTATGTTATAAAGTGTTATTAATTATTTTTTTATATAAATAATTAAATGGAAAGGCTTACTTAAAATTTATTAAGTTATAAATAAATTTTAATAAACTTTTAAAGTTTTTATGGATTTTTAATATTAAAAATAAATAACTAAATTATAAAGTTTACAAGTTTTATGAAAGTTAAAAAAAATAATAAATAATTAATCCAATCTATGACTTAAATATGTTTTTATAAGTCAAGGGTTAAATTGTAATTTATGAAACTTAAAATAAAAGCTTCTAGCATAAAATAATCATGCTGGATACTTCAGGGAACCAAAGTGTAAAATGTTATAACCCAACCCCCAACCCTGTTCTTCCCGGCTACACCTTCGGCTACCAGTCCGGTGGTGCTCCGGCAAGCCCGAAACGTCCCAAACCATTGAGTTCTACCAATTAAATCATCATAAACCCCTCGTGAACCTGTTTCGAACTTAACACTCGGTTTAATTGCGATTCACTTGATCTTTAACTCATGAAAACGAAACCGAAGAAATACATTCAAAAACCATAACCGATTTCGACTCAATTCGGGTAGAATGATCATAATTATCAAACCATAACGTTTCTATGTTTACTGCGATCATAACACCTCAATCAATTGAACATATAACCGCTTAATTTTTACTAATTCGACTCAAAACATCCGAACCATACGTCGAAGTCGTTTGAACTAAAATTGTATGAATGTATCTATTTAATCAAGGGCAAAGCTCCTAATCAACCCATTTAAACTATCTGTAACCTCAATTTCTCTAAAACACACACCCACACAAGTAATTGATCCTCATTTTTGGCCATGAACTCGATGCACCGTATCTCATCGAATCGACTTAATCCAAGTAAGTATTTTACACTAATATAATCGGTTTCGCTTAGGGATCAAAAGCCCTAGGTTGGATTCCATCAACATTCACGAATTGATGTTCAATTTGACTCAATTCCATTCTAGGGTTCTTGAGTAAATTGGGGGAATTTTTAATTAAGGTTTTTAAACATTCTTAATTTTGGAGCAACTTCCAACCAGATCTGGGCTTCTAGCCCAACTGGTTAACATATCACCCTTGCCCAACCGAGGTCGAGGGTTCGAACCCCACCCTCGGCATTTATTTTTTTAAGCCATTTTATATATTTTTTAAATTCCATTAATTATACTAATATGTTACTAAATCAAATTAAAAATTAATTTGTTAACTAAAATATTTCTGAAATTATTAAATTAATTTTAAAGGTGTTAAAAATTTATGATTTTAAATTTAATTACTTATTTAAGGATAACAAGGATTATAAAAATATTATTAAGTATTTAATGTAATTTAAATGTTATAAACCTATTATGGTTCAGATATAGATTATTTTAAAACATTATAAATCTACATGTTAAATAAATAATTATTCAAATAGTTATTTTAATATTTATTTAAATAATTAATTATTCATTTATACATTTAAAATGTTATATATAATTAGTTATAGTGTTATTACTTAAAATTTTATTTAACTTTTTGAAACTTATATAACAATATAACTTTCTATTATATTTTATTTAAAAGTCTTGATAATCAATCATATAAATCATATAAAAGCTTGATATTAAATATTATACTTTACTTTTATTTTAGAGTCTTGATATTATAATACTTTTATAATAAATCATTTAAAAAGTTTAAAACTCTATAAAATGATTTTAAAGTCATTTAATAAGTATGCAATTAATCATCTTTATCAAGTTTTAAATAATTAATTATTGAATTAATTATTTCTTTTCACACATTATACTTAATTTCTATTAAATCAATAAACTAAATTATTAAATCATTTTTAACATATTCTTGGTCTTAATTGATTTATACCATCTTTATTAAACCAAAACATAAACGATTCATTATTTTATTTAATTATTTAAACCCCCAAATTCTAATTAAAACCCTAGTTCACGTTTATCCATTAATCTTACCTTTAAACTTAACCTTGGAATATATATACGTTTAGGTATCTTGTAAAGGAACTCGTTGGAACGTCATTTAATTCTTATTACCACATTATACACTTAAACATTATGTGAGTTTCCTTGCCCTTTTTTATATTTTTCACACTATTTTGGGGTGAAACATGATACTTATACATCATACACCTATAAACGTTTGAGACTTGTAAAGCACATGCAATTCATATTTTTGTCATGGTTATTTGTGTGTTGTAAGTGATTATATGAGATACATAGTTTGTTTACAATCATTAACTATTGCTAGCCTGGCGACGTCTTAGATCTTTAGGCCTGACAATCCTATTTGGTGCTAAAGTCGATGTATTGCCGACTCCTGATGACGTATGCTTGTTCATCATGGGAACGAAATACACTTAGCCAATCTTATATACTTGTAATCAAGTCGAGGTTTGGTTGTAACGATATGTGTTCTATAACCTTAATAACTTATAACCTACGACATGAATTGCTACTTGTAACCTTGTTATATTATGTATGAAAACCTTGGAAACTCGCCAACTATTTTTAGTTGACCTTTTATTTTCATCATGTTTCAGGTTTACTTCTTGAAGATCTTCTTGTGCTCATATACGACTTGGACCTAGTTTAAATTGAAAGACTTATGTTTTTTGTTGTATTTTGATTGTTATGTTATTATTTTATTTGTCTTGTAATGTTTATTGAATAATGATATTTAATAATATTTCAACTTAATTAGTTCCATGTGCTATGAGCAATCGTCTCCCATTCGTCCGCCCCGATGATTCCGCCGTCGGTCGGGGTGTGACAGATTGGTATCAGAGCCATGGTTATAGGGAATTAGGTTATTAGAAATGGAATGACCTAGACTATAACTAAGTACTCTTACACATGAGTCCTCTCATGTATTTCATATGCTTAGATAGGATTTTATGTGCCTTATGTGTTTATATTTGATTATATGATTATATGTCTTATGTGTTTATGCTTATACCTTGAATCTTATCAATGAACACACGAACCTTAAATCATTTTCTAAGGCATTATATGCTTAAATCAAACAGTTTTCAAAATTTGCTTTGAATCTTGTTCTTGGTTTTCAAGTCTCGTCAAAGTCTATGTCCTATAACTTGAAACATGTAATGCTGGAAGAGTGGGATGCCTGTATCTCGAGGTGTTCTGTCTAGGCAATGTATTCATATAAATCCAAATCAACCGATGGATCTGTTTACCTTACCTGGGAACCCTTGGGATGAGTGTGCGCTTATAGGTACGCATGTCTTCATTAAGGTTGTAATTGACCTAATACTTTGATAAGTCAACGTAATGTTTTGGTTTGTAAACCAAACATTACACTCGAAACATCTTGTTATTTTGACTCGTTTCTTCATTGATTTTGTTCCTTTGAATCTTAAACTCATTATTACAAATCTCTTAACGACCCTTAAAAATCTTTCTAAATGCCTTCCCCTCAAAACCGCTCTTATTCTGAAAACCTATTACAACGGCGCCCTCATTCCAAATTAAATCTTTAATCTTAATAAATACGACACTTGTATCAACGTTTAACTAATGAAACTTTGTAACCTCAACGAAATAGTAAACAAGAATTAATTATCTAAGAACCCCGTTAAAGTTATCTTCTTGAAAAGCTCTTATCAATTCCATATCTTATCCAAAAGTGTCTTGACCATATTTTCATATTGTCAAGCTAAGCCTTGTATTGATTTAAAACTTAGTGTGGTACTCGTGATAAAACCTTCCTAAATCATCCTGAACCGTTTAAAATACAAACGTTTATCAATTTGGTGCCCTTTGCCAATGAACACATGAAATCATAAATAATGAACTTTGTAACAAATTTAAGCATAGTAACACATCAAAATTAAACTCATTATATTTAAACGTTCCAAGTGTCACTTGCGAATGTGACAAAAAAAATATTCATGTCTCCCTATATCCTTGAAATTAGTCCCCTCGTGATTAAATTTCGGGACGAAATTTCTTAAAGTAGGGGAGACTGTAACATCCGCAATTTTTCGAGTTAAAACCCAAAACCCGAACTCATTTTGAGTTTTCATTATTAAATTATTTTAATAGTTTTAATGGATTAAATGCAACGTACATTGTGAATTATCTATTTACTAATTAAATAAAATAACTTGTAATAATTTATAGGGTTATAAATATTTTTTTGTATGTTATAAAGTGTTATTAATTATTTTTTTATATAAATAATTAAATGGAAAGGCTTACTTAAAATTTATTAAGTTATAAATAAATTTTAATAAACTTTTAAAGTTTTTATGGATTTTTAATATTAAAAATAAATAACTAAATTATAAAGTTTACAAGTTTTATGAAAGCTTAAAAAAATTAATAAATAATTAATCCAATCTATGACTTAAATATGTTTTATAAGTCAAGGGTTAAATTGTAATTTATGAAACTTAAAATAAAAGCTTCTAGCATAAAATAATAATGTTGGATACTTCAGGGAACCAAAGTGTAAAATGTTATAACCCAAACCCCAACCCTGTTCTTCCCGGCTACACCTTCGGCTACCAGTCCGGTGGTGCTCCGGCATGCCCGAAACGTCCCAAGCCATTGAGTTCTACCAATTAAATCATCATAAACCCCTCGTGAACCTGTTTCGAACTTAACACTCGGTTTAATTGCGATTCACTTGATCTTTAACTCATGAAAACAAAACCGAAGAAATACATTCAAAAACCATAACCGATTTCGACTCAATTCGGGTAGAATGATCATAATTATCAAACCATAACGTTTCTATGTTTACTGCGATCATAACACCTCAATCAATTGAACATATAACCGCTTAATTTTTACTAATTCGAATCAAAACATCCGAACCATACGTTGAAGTCGTTTGAACTGAAATTGTATGAATGTATCTATTTAATCAAGGGCAAAGCTCCTAATCAACCCATTTGAACTATCTATAACCTCAATTTCTCTAAAACACCCACCCACATAAGTAATTGATCCTCATTTTTGGCTGTGAACTCGATGCATCGTATCTAATCGAATCGACTTAATCCAAGTAAGTATTTTACACTAATATAATCGGTTTCGCTTAGGGATCAAAAGCCCTAGGTTGGATTCCATCAACATTCACAAATTGATGTTCAATTTGACTCAATTCGATTCTACGGTTCTTGAGTAAATTGGGGAATTTTTCAATTAAGGTTTTTAAACATTCTTAATCATTTTGGAGCAACTTCCAACCAGATCTGGGCTTCTAGCCCAACTGGTTAACATATCACCCTTGCCCAACCGAGGTCGGGGGTTCGAACCCCACCCTCGGCATTTATTTTTTTAAAGCCATTTTATATATTTTTTAAATTCTATTAATTATACTAATATGTTACTAAATCAAATTAAAAATTAATTTGTTAACTAAAACATTTCTGAAATTATTAAATTAATTTTAAAGGTGTTAAAAATTTATGATTTTAAATTTAATTACTTATTTAAGGATAACAAGGATTATAAAAATATTATTAAGTATTTAATGTAATTTAAATGTTATAAACCTATTATGGTTCAAATATAGATTATTTTAAAACATTATAAATCTACATGTTAAATAATTAATTATTCAAATAGTTATTTTAATAGTTATTTAAATAATTAATTATTCATTTATACATTTAAAATGTTATATATAATTAGTCAATAGTGTTATTCCTTAAAATTTTATTTAAGTTTTTGAAACTTATATAACAATATAACTTTCTATTATACTTTATTTAAAAGTCTTGATAATCAATCATATAAATCATATAAAAGCTTGATATTAAATATTATACTTTACTTTTATTTTAGAGTCTTGATATTATAAGACTTTTATAATAAATCATTTAAAAAGTTTAAAACTCTATAAATTGATTTTAAAGTCATTTAATAAGTATGCAATTAATCATCTTTATCAAGTTTTAAATAATTATTATTAAATTAATTTTTTCTTTTCACACATTATACTTAATTTCTATTAAATCAATAAACTAAATTAGTGAATCATTTTTAATATATTCTTGGTCTTAATTGATTTATACCATCTTTATTAAACCAAAACATAAACGATTCATTATTTTATTTAATTATTTAAACCCCCAAAATCTAATTGAAACCCTAGTTCACGTTTATTCATTAATCTTACCTTTAAACTTAACCTTGGAATATATATACGTTTAGGTATCTTGTAAAGGAACTCGTTGGAATGTCATTTAATTCTTATTACCACATTATACACTTAAACATTATGTGAGTTTCCTTGCCCTTTTTTACATTTTTCATACCATTTTGGGGTGAAACATGATACTTATACATCATACACCTATAAACGTTTGAGACTTGTAAAGCACATGCAATTCATATTTTTGTCATGGTTATTTGTGTGTTGTAAGTGATTATATGAGATACATAGTTTGTTTACAATCATTAACTATTGCTAGCCTGGCGACGTCTTAGATCTTTGGGCCTGACAAGCCTATTTGGTGCTAAAGTCGATGTATTGCCGACTCCTGATGACGTATGCTTGTTCATCATGGGAACGAAATACACTTAGCCAATCTTATATACTTGTAATCAAGTCGAGGTTTGGTTGTAACGATATGTGTTCTATAACCTTACTAACTTATAACCTATGACATGAATTGCTACTTGTAACCTTGTTATATTATGTATGAAAACCTTGGAAACTCACCAACTATTTTTAGTTGACCTTTTATTTTCATCATATTTCAGGTTTACTTTTTGAAGATCTTCTTGTGCTCATATAGGACTTGGACCTAGTTTAAATTGAAAGACTTATGTTTTTGGTTGTATTTTGATTGTTATGTTATTATTTTATTTGTCTTGTAATGTTTATTGAATAATGATATTTAATAATATTTCAACTTAATTAGTTCCATGTGCTATGAGCAATCGTCTCCCATTCATCCGCCCCGATGATTCCGCCGTCGGTCGGGGTGTGACATCAACAAACAAAGGCAAAGACTTTCTTCAAATGTTGAAGGTCCTGAACTTGAGTCCATAGTTAGATGGGAGTATAACTACAACTCCCGTCAACTAACTCTCTTCAGGAGGGCACAACAAAGGGTGCATGTCGTTTAGAGTGATAGACTGGATCTCCTATCCATGAATGACTTGTACAAACTTCTCAACACCACTTCAGGGAAGAATAAAGAAACAGATAAGCATCTTCTATCCCTGGTGCTGAAGGTTTTAAGAAGCAGAAATAAGTGAGGTTTTGGTAGCATCAGCCTAGGCGGAGTTTGTTAGATCTAGAAAGGCTGGTGTAACCAAAACCAAAACACTTAGACAATTATGATACAACTTATAAAGGTCTTCCGAAGCTAAGTACAGAACTTCCGAAGGCAAATGGAGTTCTTCCAAAGCCAAAGAACAAGAAATTCCGAAGATCATGTTCTGAAGGAAGACTCCAGCTTCCGAAGACAAAGTCTTGGCTCTTCCGAAGTTCAATACTTAGAAGAATTCAAGACATCAACTTCCAAAGTATTAAGATATGAAGAAGTCATCAAGCCTCGGAAGAAGTAGCCTCTTCCGAAGTATAAGTGGCTTCGGAAGAACAAGTTCTTTCGAAGCCAGTTAACCTTCAGAAGACGCTACTATGAACCAGTGGATATAAGTATGGCCCTTCTGACACTCCGCTGCAAGTCTCTGAGATACTGCATGACGCTTTCTCACGCCCATGTGGTTGACCATACTTTATTCCACTGTACATCTTTTATCAGTTAGTACAGTTGCCAACTTTAGTTGGTGATAAAAGGTAAGTCATGAACATGTCATGAATACCATATCTTAGATAAGACATTATCTAAGATACCTTAACTTTAGCTTTGTAGTATTTGCTTTAGTTATAGGATTCCAGCTGGTATCAACGTATGTCCGGCTGTAGGTGATAGTATATATAGTTTCTCATTGTAACTCTTGTAATATGCTTGTAAGATTCTTATAATACTTTGAGTTGAGAAGTAATATATACAAATACCTTGAAAATTATTTCCTTGTGTTCTTTGTTACTTAATATATTATTATCAACTCTTAGAAGGGATTCTACATCATCATCTGAACCGAGTGTGATTCAAGTGAGTTTGAGAGAAAACCAAAGTGTTAAGTGACAAAAACCGATCATGCAGTTAGTGGTCTCGAAAATTATGTCCCCAACACTATGTACATTCTCATGAAACCATTAAAAGATGAAAATTTTCAACCTTAGAATACTCAACTCCTAAAAAAAGTTCAACTACACATAATGCCTGAAACTCGTTTGCCATGCTTAAGCCTTAGACACACCAATGTCCTCGTGACTTTCAAAGTTATTTATTGTATTTAACTGCTTTTTAAAATTGTAAATTTCTTTAGAAATGCTTATGGCCTAGGATTTACGTCCCCCAAATGTGTATGCATTTTGATTCGTTGTTCGAACTCATACATGTTTCTTTAAGTTAAAAAAATCTCCTTTTGGACCTTTGAGAGAAATACGAAATAGTGGTTTAAGACGAACTTGAATCCAGCAGTCAAAACTTAAACATTGGGGATGGGTATACATGTATGTGGATCTAATATGATATCAGTTTTTAATTTGTTTTATGTATAAGACTAATACGATATTAGGTGATATGAGAATAATTTAGCTGATTTATACATACTCTGATATACATTTTACCATAGCCGTTTCCTTTATTATTTTTATTTGCCGTAATGTAATAGAGTAATCTACAAATTTTTTGACTTGATATTTATATTTCAAATTATTAGACAATAAAATTATAAACAAGTTAAAATTTGCACCAGAAAGACTGAAAATCCTATCGAGTAAATTTTACCTGCTAATCGGTTCTCAACGGGTGATTAAGACTATGAGCGACCCATGCCATTGTCATTAGAAAAATTAATGGACCTACTCAAACATCTCAACGCTGTGGGAACTAAGACTATGAGCGACCCTAAGGGAAAGAAAGTACAAATAGTTGTAGTCTATTAACAATAACTTTAAACCCCTAAAAATAAAATAATATTATACTTACACTCATTTACTAATACTAGTGCTCACTCACTAGCCATTGCGAATATGACCACTTTCTATGCATAAATACATACATACATACTATTAGGAGTGAGAATTTGCACAAACTTAGTCAATGGCATAGTGATGTTGTGCTTTTCTTTTGAACCCCATGACATTGGTTCGACTCCTGGCGATGACAAACCGGCTTTTTACTATTTTTCATTTTTTATTTGTTTTTAATTACTTGCCTATATTTGTTTTTTAGTTTTTTTTCTTTTACTAAAATTTTTAATGTATTTTTCGTTTTAACATTAGGTCTTCCTTGTGTAGTAGAGTGCGGAACATAAGCGGGATTTGCAGTCATCTATCCTTTATCTTTCCTTAGCTAGTGAAGAAAAATGGATGTTTTGAACGAGTGTTGAGCGAATGAAGTACCCCATAAGCTATAAGGGTGAATTTTATGTATATATTCTGTGAGACTTTATAGAGAAGTTAAAAAGACACACATAATGTAATTTTCTGTTAGTTTTTGACCGACTGCTATTAGTATGAACTTTCTTTTATGAACGATCTTTCTTTATCTTCACAAAGAGAAGATTCATGAACGAAATCATAGATTAATCAAGACGATTTAAAGAAGAATTGTGGCCTAGTCAACAAACTTCTCAACTTTCCTTTGCTCATACGAGAAAGACTGATCTCCAGAACCAAACCTTCGTAGCTTTGTATTTTTTATGCATTTAACCACGTTATCGTCACTAGCTGGGTAACAAAGTTCGTAAACATGATTTATCACACAGACTTTCTAGTTGTATATTCAAATGTCAAAGATGGACCAAAGACAAAGCATAGTTCATACATAATGTTGACTATTCTAGGCAGTCAAACATGCAAACTAATTAAAATTTTAAATCAGTTATTATAAAAAGTAGGTAGACAAGACTAAAGTTATATTTCTACACCTATAAGTAGGGTAGGTTTGTATGTGATTAATTTAAAAAATGTGGCAGCTTTTTTTGAATATTAGAGACTTTGCATGGGTTGATGTGTAACATTTGGTGCCTCGTAGCATGCATGACGGTAGACATCCGTATCTTCGATTCCACGCTACCAATAATAATATTATTATTTGTTCTCACTTTACATTGCAAATAAGTATGAAAGTGATTATAATGTAACGGTATTGAAGACTTGAAGTATGTACTAAAAACGTTTCATTTTAAGTGGTTGATTGTTCTACTCATTATATAAGATGAATTAGTGTAGGTTCGTGAGTATATAAAAAGAGTTTTGATTTAGTCATTTTAAAAGATAACAAATAACTCGTCTTACTATTTTTATGCACTACTTGTTAAGAAAGAAAGAGAAAATTGCATTCGTTAGTTTTTAACAATATGAGGGCTAAACTTGCAATATGATCAAACCACATGATCCATTTATACAATTTTATAAAAAATTAAAAAAATATATCAAAAAAAATTCTTTTAATAGAATTTAAATATAAGAATGATCATAGAATTTAAATTTTTTTAATAGAATTTTTTTTCTTCGACTGGAACGAAAGATCGCTTGATGTCGATCGCCGGATGTCGGTTGCCGGCCAGAAACAACGTCATTTCGAACACCATCACAACACATACACCCAACATTTGACAACCGGGATCGAGAAGCTCGCAGGAAAAGCAAACCATAAAAACAAGCATGTCGAGTTGGTTTCATGCCCAAGGTAGCAGCGATTTCAGGAGAAAGATGGACGAAGGTTGCGGTGTCGAAATCGAGCAAGATTGTTGTAAAATCAAACCAAACTTCTGACACGACGACGATTGCCTCATCATCGTACCATATAACGAGCAGGTCATACGGGTTTGAGGTGGAGGTGCAACGATTTCAGGCCAAAGATAGACGAAGGTGGTGATGTTGAGGACTCAAACAAGATTTGCTACTGAAACGTAGATTTTGTGGTATGGTTGTGTCATGGGCAACAATTTTCTGGTGGTGCGGTGGTTCAAAAAATCAAGATTGATGGTGATGGTGTGGTGGTGAGGTCGCAGTTTGTGTTCCCTATGATTTCATCATATTACAAGTTTAGTCCTCATATTGTTAAAAAAAACTAACGACCACTAACACCTGGGACTAAATTTACAATCATCTAACAAATGTTTGGACTAATTTTGCAATTTTAAAAATCTGGGAACCAAACTTACAATATAACCAAACCATAGGGACCATCTACGTAATTTTCTCAGAAAAAATTTTATAGAGGGAAAAATTATGTCATACATCATTATTTCTCAATCAAACGGGGATAATTCCTGTAAATATAACACTACAAAGTTAGTACCACGTGTATTACACGGATTGAATAAATAAAATAATAAATAATTAGTATTAAACATTTATAGATTATAAAACTATGCTTGAAGATAATTATAATTATAATTACGTATAAATAGCTACTTTAAGTAAATAAACAATAATGTATTTTTATTAAACTTTTGTTTGAAAAAAAATTATATATGGTTTTAAAATATTTTATTTTAGGAAAAAAGATTTTTTTATAAAAAATTCATTGTATTCTGTATTTTATAAAACTTTAATTTCAAATAAGTGTGTTGTAAATAAAAAATAAGTTTTTAATTTATTAAATTATATATTTTTTAATTTAAAAATGGTATGATTAATATTATTAGTATTTAATGTTATTATTAATAATAGAGAGAAATGAAAAAGTTAGTATGATACATTTTCTGAATATGAAATTATTTTATACACTTATATGTAAATTTATTGTTTATTAAAAGCTTGGTTTGTAACTATTATGGTTGTTTAATAAGACTATTTTTAAAAGTTCACCTTTTTATAATTTTTTTTAAAAAGGATCATTTTAAAATATTTTGTTTCAAAAGGTTTAGTGTTTTAGAAAAAATTCATATCATATAAAAGTTTTATTTTTTTTTATTATTTCTATTGTAATAAAAAGATGTAATTTTTAATTTTCTTAATAAAATCTATTTTTAAAAGAGTTAATTCTGTTTTGCTCCTTGTGGTTTGATCATTTTGACGTTTTCACCCCAATAGTTTAAAGATAGCCAAAACCGACCCTGAAGTCATTATTTTTTCTCCAAATTGCTACCCACCCCTAACTCTGTTTATTCTCGCGTTAAATGGGATCCACGAGCCCCTCACCTGATGGACAATTATGTCTTTTGTTTTGGTTCCTTTTTAACGTGAGAATTAAACGGAGTTAGTGGCAACGAGCAATCTGGAGAAATATTAGTGACTTCATGAGAGTTTTGGTTATTTTTAAACTATTGGGGCAAAACCGTTAAAATGATCAAACCACAAGGAGCAAAACAGAAATCAACTCTTTTTAAAAATATAGCTTGATTTTAAAAAATTAGATAAGAGAGATAAATGTAGCAATTAATAAAATTGATTATTAATAAGAGAGATAAATTAGTTTTAGTGTTTAATTACTATAATATACTTTTTGAGGGAAAATTATATGAGAATGTCTATAAGAAGGAAAATTATTTGAGGGAAAATCATTTGAGGGAAAATTACATGACTTGTCTCTTTCTCTTATCATCAGCCTAGATAGAAGATAGTGATCACTTGCCTAATGGTCTTGTGACATTGGTTTTTATTATTCATATAAAATTATATAAATTTAAATACTTACAAGTGTAAATTGCATAGGTAGTATATAGTAATAAAATTTTTGTTATTAGAATAAGATACCAATTGCATTTGCATAGACAAGTTCCAAAATAAATAGATGCTTTGTATACCGTCTAGGTCGGTACGTAGCCTAACGATAATAGTCAAAGAGTTCTAAAAACCAATAATAAAAGGGAGTAGTTTTTAAAAGATATTAAAGAGAAGCTTGAATAATTTCTGGAGCATGAAATCGAGCTTATTAGCTCATAAGGTCAACTAATTACATAATTATTGGGTCTCACAATACTTTATGTTTCTTGAATCCCTCAACCTGATCATGTGAACCCCACTTTTAAATTTATTTGTTTATTCCCAACACCAGTTTGAACTTAAACAAGCGACTACGAGTCTTCAAAAAGTGCTTCTTGTTCCCACTTTTATATATTTTAATAGGATGACAACTAAAAAAATATATCTTTGACTCTGACTTTGACTTGAATCTTGGGTCTATAAATGATTGGTAATTTGGTATTATTTTCCCCTTCCATTTTCTTGTTCTCCATTTTTAAAAGCATACATGCAAAGAAAGGTGCAAAGAACAAAATGGTCTCCACAAGGTTTAATATCTTTTGCTATGCAATCATCTTCATGTCTCTTCACTTTGTTGCATATTCTCTTCAAGGTATTTTCCAAATAATCTCATCTTTAGTTCCTACTAATAGCAATTAGGTTTGATGTTTTGTGTATATGTAATGTGAATGTAAGAATTTAAATATGTTTTGGTTTGTTCATCTTTAGATATAGAGAAGACGGTGATGTCTCGAAACAAGTTTGATGAAGAAGGGGCCATGTTGTCTCGACCCGAAAAGGTGAATCTTGCAATTGGAGATTTCATTTCTTATTAATGAAAGAGTGTATCTCTTTAAAGAAACTAGAAGCTTTTCTTTCAGGAGGTGCACTCTCTAAGAGTTCGGATTTATAACGCTAACACGAATCTAACATGAAATCTATAGTTCAAATTTGTTTCCGTTTCTCTAAATGGGTTGGGTTGGTGTTGAGTTCTTTGGTTGCCCCTCTAATCCATGTATCTTTATTTTTAATTATGTACAACCATGTTTTGAAGTCATAACTTAAAATGGGTGGATGTATTATGTCAAAGTTTAAACATAAAAGAGAAATCAACGTGAGCTTTTATAACTCAAACATAGTTTTGTATATACCTATTTATTCTTTGTAAATTTATAATTTTAGAGTATTAACATGCAAACAAATAAAAAATAAATGTTCGAGGTTCATGTGTCTTGCATGATTTCTAGGTTCATGGCAAGTTTTGTATGTACCTATTTATATACAACGTGAGCTTTTATAACTCAAACATAGTTTTGTATATACCTATTTATTCTTTGTGAATATTTATGTCTTGTTTGGATTCATGTGTCTTGCATGATTTCTAGGTTTATGTCAAGTTCGACCCACCAACCTAAAAAAACATGATCCATTTAACACTCATAGCATTTTGTTTCAAATTGAATTTTCTTAATATCAAAATTTAGCATATTTCTTATATTAGCATATCACATGTTCATTCTTCAACAAACTGACATTAGGACATGTGTTTAGGAAACACTAAAAGCAGTTCATGTCACTTCTGAAGTACAGGCAGTAAAGGGTGGCGTAATTGGCGGGAGAAAGATGGCAAAAATGACGAATTATAAAGAACATATTAACGGTGAAGACCCTGCTTGGAAGAAAGCTTCATCTTCTTCAAATGAAAACCTTGTTAATGATGCTCATAAGCTGCATAAGAGAAGCAAAAAGGTAGATCATGTTCTAGATGATCATCAAATTGATGTCAAAGGGAGTTCAACATTCATGGTTATCAATGCTGATTACCATGTCCCAAGATCTCACCCACCCAAAAATAACTAACTTCACATACATAGGTAAAATATGTGTTGGCCAGCTACACAGGTAATATGAAACGGAAACAATTTTGTAGTACTTAGTCTTCCCTTTCATTTTATCGCGCTAGCCAGCTATATAGATAGAATATGTGTGATCAAATATTAAGTGTATGTTACCACATATATATATACAACTAGGACTAAAGAGAATATTTTTGTTCATATATCTATTTGTTTAGGCAATGTATTATTGAAATTTTGGGATATTGTACACGGTCACGTTTTGTTTTGATTATCCTTTGTTTGTTGTTCCTATTTTTTGATCCAATAGTAAAATATCTAGATAAATTTGGGTTGAAAGAAGTTTATCACTACTATACGCGAGTTAAATGCAAATAGAGTGATGGATCGTCAGGTTTTGTATGTTGGTGAACCATAGTGTAACGAGTTGGCGGGTGATAATAAAGGTGTTGTATGTTGGTGAACCATAGTGTAAGGAGTTGACGGGTGATGATAAAGAACGTCATCGTCTTGTTAAAAAATAAGGGTTGTTAGTTCCTTTTTTATCAAGAGAAACTTGTTATTATACATTTTACCTAAGAACGCGTTAGATGAAATGGGAGTTGGTGTGGCATAAACTGAAGATTGGGGAACATAAAGACAACAAAAGCATAAATTGTTGTATACTTTGCCTTTAAACAAAAAATCACCAAAAGCATAAATTGATATACAACTTCATAACGCATTCATTACTTGAATCGTGGTTCGCCGTCCCAGTGTCTACTGAGGTTTGAATACTTAACATAGCTATCGTGGTATTGCTCATGTTATAACCGCTATATTCTATGTAATGCAAAAATATATTAAAATGAACTCCTTTCAATTCATGAAATATGTTTTTAGCATTTTATTATATGAATTTCTTGATTAGATCTGTCTTAAATAGGTAAAACCAATATCAGAAAATAATACTATGAACTAATACTATGTATCTTGAAACTACAGACAACCTTTTATGAAAAAAGTTTATCAAAATTGGCAAGAACACCCAAGCTTAGGATTGTGTTTCGTGTTTATACATAAGATCTTCCTTGCAACAATTCTAGGATACACAAGCTCCTAAAATTTCTTCAGAAACAACCGCCATTCGGCATCGTTCATATATGTCACCTTCATAAAGCTCGTTGATGTACCTAACGATGCTTTAGTGCTTGACCGGACCCTATTAGCACACGCTTTCACTCGCTTGTTTCCCCTACCTTTTACCCAAACCTACTTTCTTATAAGACAAAGCCCAGTGGTTAACCTTAGCCTCCTTCCCAAACTTTGAATCTTTTTCATATGTTTGTTCTTTAGAATTAGAGAGACTCGTTACTTGTTTCGTAGCTTCTAGGTAAATTACTTCAAGCTCACTTGGTTATTGATCGTTGAATTTGAATTCCCGACTCATCATCCCTCCAATTTCAGCTAAACACAACCTAAAAGATGCAGTTTCCTTAAAGAAAACTTGTGCATAGTGTTAACACGCATATGCATGCCTCCCGGATCATATGTAACTCTCTTCTTAACATTTAGGATCAAGATTCGCGTCTAGTGTTTTTATGTATTCAAGCTCACTTACTGAAGTTAAGGGCACACATGCATAATGGTTATGGTCTAGAAAGTAGGTTGCAACTTCTCTAAAGCCTGTTTTGCTGACCTTTACAGACTGTTTAAGGCCCAGTTGCCCAAGAATCTTTCCTATGAACCCTTTAGGGTTATTTGGTGCAAAGGGCTCCTCATGTGTGGGCTTAACAATGGCTACACACTCATCTTTGATATTTTTTAAATTAATAAGAACCCCCTAACCCGTCATTCATAGGAATTGGTTTGACATTGCCTCTCAACGCCTCAATAATCTCTTCCACAAGCTCCTTTGTTTCGTTGAAATAACTAGAATGCCCAATGATCTCCACAATATCACTTTGACCCTTTTGTTGGTGAGCAATCGTTGTTGGTGACAAGCAAGGAGTCTATGAGCTTTTGTGCATTAAGTTCTTGGTTAGAAGAAGTGGATAATAAGTTCGAATAGCACTAAGATCATTGTTCAAAATCATGTCACCAAATGTCAATGAGCTTTAAGCAGTTGAAACATTTATGGTTAGCTTCATTATTCTTTCTACTATGTGGACATCATCCAATCTCTCTAGTTCCATTCCCAAAACACAACCGTTTTCAATTTGGACAAACACGCCTCTTGTTTGGAAGTTATCCACTGAATCTCCCATCTCCTTGTTAAGGCCCCTTTGGATCATATATTAGGATCGATACAGTAGATGAACAACATCAAGGGTATGCATAGAAGTACAGTGACACCGGTGGGAAAACAAAGACGAAACAAACATAACAAACGCACACACAAACAATAAACACACTATTATTCTACACATTCAAATGTGATGTACAAGGATATTTATACCCATAGATCGGCGGTTAACAACTAACTAAACTAGCATAATTTACCCTTTGACGCCTAATTTACACAAGTTGACTTTTCTGTTTGACTTCTATAAATGATCTAATAATACTAAATTGAAGATGATTTTTGATTATATCACTTCTAACATTCACTCCACTAATGAAGAAATCATAAACTATGTTGTTGTTCATCCAATTGTGAAGTCCATCTTTTTACTTCTTCGTTTAAATCCCGATTTGCCACTTGACTTTAACTCTTCGAATCCAATGATTAAGATTAAGCGGTGTTAACTTTGTCTTATTGAATTGAGATCAGTTGTAATATTCTTTGAAGGTTAATTGCTTTGATTCTTCGAATGATTTTTAACCGGACTCCAAATTGAACATAAATTCAATATTATTCAGACCTACAATCAACACCTTTTTGGTTCTTGATTTTGATTTCCTTTTCTTCTATGATCTTCTCTTCTTTCTTCTGATCGACACTTTCAATTAATGCATGTACGTCTGCATACGTTAAAATCTTCATTCGCATTTATCGTGGCCTTCTGCCTAACATAAATTTTGGTTTGAATCACATCCTTTTTTATTTTATTTTCACATACTTCTTCGTTCTAACATGCTTTGTTTCTTTCTCTTCTTTACTGCAATGATGTCTGCTTCAATTTGATCCTTGCACCTTCACTCTAATACCATATTGAGGCCCCTTCAAATCATATATAAGGATCAATATAGTGGATGAACAACATCAAGGGTATGCACAAAAGTGTAGTGACCCGGTGGGAAAACAAGGACGAAACAAACACAATACACATAATAAACACAATCTTATTTCACACATCCAAATGTCAATGACCAGGGGTATTTATAGAGGTGGGCAAAAAAACTGGTTCGAAAACTGGTTTGTGAAAAACAATCAAAACTGGTTTGGGTTCCAAACTGGTTTGGACCAAACCAGTCCCAAACTGACCCGGTCTGGTGGTTTATAATCGGTTTTAGGTAGTCGTAGGTTCAAACCGGTTTCAACCTAGTTCCTAAATCGGTTCACCCAAACCGAGTTTCAAAAACTAGCTGTTACATAACGGCTATATAGCCGTTTTTTGGCCGTTGGGGGGCTTTTTTGACGGTTTTTAGTGTTTTTTACCAATATACCCCCACTAGGTTAGTGTATATATATATATATATATATATATATATATATATATATATATATATATATATATATATATATATATATATATATATATATATATATATATATATATATATTGGATGTTTTGGTAAAACTAAAACAACTAAAAACGCTCTCTACTCTCAATAATCTCAAAAACACTCAATTGTGTTTTTGAAAAAAACTCTCAAATGGTTTTATCAAGTGCTCAATCATCCGTTGGTTATGATGCGTTTTCAAGCAACATGGTGGTAGCAATCCTTCCTACGAATAGGAACCCAAACTATGGTGCAATTACGATTTACGTCAAATGACCAGCAGTCCAAATAAAGATTGTTGCAAGTTTCGCCATAAGTTTTTCAATAAAGATGCAAACACAACCTTAAAAAACCATATTACGCATAAATATTATAAAGCGTTGAAAGTTAAACCGTCTCGAGATCAAGCTTTGATGACAAACGAAGGAAATGTTTGGCTTATAACGTTGATGCGGTTTGGGAGCAAATGGCGGGAGCAAATGACACATTTTGTAATTCAAGAAAAACTTGGCATTCAAACATTTCGACAACGAAGGTTTGATTCGACTCATTCAACGAACTCTCCAACCACGTTACACCAATGTAAGTCGTGTTACTTTTTGAATAGATTGTTTAAAAGTGTGGAGAAAAGCTAAAAATGAGTTAATATCTTATTTTAAAAATTTACAAACCGGTGTTAACTTAACTAGTGATATTTGGTCGACTCTTCACGGTTTACCGGACTCTTATATTTGTGTCACCGCCCATTGGGTTGAACCCGATTCGTGGCAAATGAAACGTACGATTGTGTTTTAATTGTTTGATTATTCTCATACCAGTGAAAACATTTTTTTATCTTATTGATAAAGTTATTAAAACGTATAAATTATAAAACAAGATTTTTTTATATCTTTTGATAATGCGTCAAATAACATGTTTGTGATAGAACATCTAAAATTAAAATATAAACCAATTTGTGACGACGTGTTTTTTCATAATCGAAGTGTTGCACACATTATAAACTTAGTCGTTCAATACGGTTTAAAAATGATTGAACCAACAAAAGATGGATTTAAAAGAATGTTACGTGACATTTTTAGCAATAATCAAAGATGTAGTAGGTATCACAAGTTTTGTAAAGACGTAAATTCCAAATGTTTAGGTCCGAATTGGGACGTACATACAAGATGGAATACCACTTGTAACATGTATGAAAAGACTATTGAACAAAAATAAAGTTTAATAGCGTTTCATAATAGTTTGATGAGTCGTGGAAAGACAAATACTTATCATCCATCGGGTTGGGCTGTTATTGAAGAAATAAGCAAAATGTTTCAAGTTTTTAAAAACGCAACCACTTGTCTTTCTTGAGTGTATTATCCAACGAGTCCATTAATACTCACTAGATTTCTTTATTGACTTCAAAATTAAATGAGTTGCCATTTAGGGGTAGACCTTATTCGGATATGATACCTCAAATGAAAAAAAACTTAAAATGTATTTTAAAGTAATGCATCCAGTTATTACCTGTGCCGTGCCTTGAAACCTTGCTTAAATGCGTCGTAGGTTGAAACTTTACTTGATAAAATTACTTTTAATTTGGATTTAGAAAAAGAAAATCCATTTTATGGTAAAAGTATAAAATCTACTTTTAACGAAAATTTTTAAAAGAATGTTTGATGTTTATTTAGTAAAATATGGTGAAACATCAAACATCCATGACTAATTGAGGCATGCGGCACATGCCTAAAGTTCAACTGATCCAATATTTGCTTTATATAATACTTTAACGGATAAATGTAATAAACGTTAATGTGGTAACACTCCGAGTAGTGAACTCAGGAGGTATGGTGGAATGAACTTTTTATCCATCATAACTCTAAAAGATTTTAAATTTTTTGACTTGTTGGCTTGATGGAAAGGTAAGTATGATCAATTTCTCATCCTATCCACCATGGCCAGAGATTTACTAATCGCCCAAGCTACCACGATAGCTTCGGAATCTGCTTTTTCTTTTAGTGGCAGGATTATATCGATAAAACGAACTTGACTCACTCCCCAAACGATTGAAATGTAAATTTTATTTGAAGGACTATTTGGATGCCAAGAAAAAAGTACAAAACAAATGCTCACTTGAATGAGAACTAGAATGTGAAGCAGAATTATACAAAAACAAGGTAGAGAGTGGATTGACACCTGGAATGACCGGTGATGAAACGACATATGATGATTACATTCGTAATAGCTCAGGTTCGGGTGACGAAGAATAAAGTATCCAAATATGCAACGAACAAAGGAAGAACGACTAGGCTAAAATCAATTATTTAAAATTTTATGTCGTTTGAATTTTTTCTATGTTTTATATATTATATATTTCACTTTGATTTTGAATTGTGTACTTAATTATAAATTGTATACTTTGTTTTTAAAAATAATTATGTAATGATTCTAGTTTTATATGTTTTAATTTTTACAAACAAAAATATGTAAATGCATCTTATGATTATAAAAACAATTAATTGTTTATTTAATTTATCATCTCTCATAATTTTATGATTTCCATATTTAGTAATTTTAATTACTTTGTAACGATTATTAAAAAATAAAATAAACCCGAATCGATTTCCAAACTGTCCAAACCGGTTTTTATAGGTTTGAGATTTTCCACATTCAAACCGGTTTGGAACCCAAACCGGTTTGAGGCCAAACCGGTTTTGAATACGTTGACCAAACCAGTTCCGGTTTGAACCTCAAACCAGTTTTCCATAAACATGTTTGTACACCTATAGGTATTTATACTCATAGATTGGCAGTTAACAACTAATTAACTAAACTAACATAATTTACCCTTCGATTCCCGCCTAATTTACACAATTTGATTTTTCTATTTTACTTCTATAAATGATCTAATAATACTAAGGGGCTGTTTGGCAGCCTCTAAATCAACCTCTTAATGGTTCAGATGTCTGAATGGTTCGACATTTAATGGTTCAGACTGTTTGTTTCGTGAGCAAATGTCTGAGTGGTTCAGACATTTGCTCTGAATGGTTAAGCATTATACTAGTGCTGAATGGTTAAGAGGTCTAATGCTGAATGTTTAAGACTTCTTATCTGAATTGGTCAGACATTTGTATTTGCATAGTTAAACAATATACTAGCTCTTAATGGTTCAGACCTATTAATGGTTCAACACTTAATGATTAAGACCTCTTATAGGTTTAGCACTTAATCATTCAGAAGTTGCCGAACACCCCTAAGTTGAAGATGATTTCTTCATTATATCACTTCCAACACTCCATAATCAACATGGCAAAGGACCATTGAGAAGTGACACACACATCTTGTTTGGAATCCGACCTTCTATTTTAAGAGTCCAAGACCGAAGGAGAAACAAGATTTTGCTCGATAACCATAGTGGTCACAATGGGTTACAATCAGCCCAATTAGAGTTGTAGAAAGTTCCCTACATCAGAAAAGTTTATTGATGAATTCCAACATTCTAACAAGCGAAACCTGAAAGTATAATTCACCAAAGAAAATAGATTACAACATAAAGATTCATTCAATAATGATATGCTAAGTATTTAAAGATTTAGATTCTTCAATTCTACTACCACTTCAAGCACATAACTTATATAGTAAAGAAATCAAAAGATTATCAAAACATTTCAAATACTGATCAATGATGATTAAAAGAACTAATCAATAATGATCCAATCCAATAACTATCATTCAGAAAGATACATGCAAAAATGAAGATTCAATGAAACATAAAATAAACTGCAAGCATTTGAAAGGTTCAGAATCTTCAATTTTTGTAAAATAATGACAACCACCAAACACAACAAGAATTTAAACACATGAAAAAGAAATGAAAACAACTAATCAATGATGATCCAGAAGAGCAATAATCATCAATTCACCATCAATCATCTTACATAAATATCAACATTATTCATCATATCTTCATACAAAAACGATGAAATTATCTCAAGGATCACACACTCATAAACAAAACTCGCATCACGCTTTCACAACGTTCACACTCTTTCAAATTTCAACCGTTCGATTAACATACCGGCGACTTCCAATCGTCATTCCGATCAACCAAACACACACATCCTCCAACATCACAAATCAAAACCAAATTATTCAACACAGAAATGGAAATTTAAAAAGGATTTCAATAAACAAACGGTTATAGGGAAATAATAAGTACTATTTAAACATTTTTAGCCCTTATACTATGGTTGAATTGTTTTTTTTCTTTTAACTCTTATGCTTATACTAATGTTTATTTGGGAGCCTAAACTATTTTTAGAGGATATAACAATGGTTTTGTTTTACTTAGGCTATGTGTTAATGGGCATGAGTGACGGGGTGTGAGCAGGAGCGGACACCTAAGCTCGTCACGGTAAGGAACACCCTCCCTCCCTCGGGGCGTGAGGGCGCCTCCATAAGGCTTTTTATCTATGTAACACATTGGGCAAGGGACAATATTTTTTGATATTTTTTTTCTTTCATATTTTTATTCATCAACTGCAACATTACATCTTAGCATATCTTTTCTAATTAAGCCTCACATTAACACACGTACCAATACACATGTTTAGTGAGTGTGAGTGTAGTTACAACCTACATGACAAAACTTTTTTGTGACACTCAGTAACCTATTAATTGAAGGGAAAAGCTTATAAATCAAGGTGTTTCTAAACAATTTGAAGAACAGTACTAACATGTTACTAAAAAATTGAAGTTCAACTACATTTAGCAACAATATAAAAGATGCATGTACGCAAGAAAATTTGCCAGGCAGAAAATCAAGAGATGAGAATGAAGAATGGGGAGATGATGAAATCTCTACTTTTTACTTAAATTTTAGGGAAAACATATGGATAGAGATGCTAATGAGAGTGCTCTAACACATATATAGCTCTAAAACATCCAAATTAAAAACTTAAAAACACCGCAAACCTGCCTAGTCAGTTGCCACAGGCGTAAAAAAACTCATTTATTAAACGACCAAAAACCCACCTAATAAGAAGACCCGAAAACACTAAAAGCATCATCACATAATCATCATATTTTATTTTAAACTTGAAGGGCTGTAAAAACAACCTTCAAGTTTGCTACAAGTGCATGCCTACATTGTCTCATATCACACCCGTCTGTTCATTAAAGAATAACAATCTTCACAACCACAAAAGGTGTTGTCTTAGAGCTACGACTCAAGTAATAACCAAAACAGTCTCCTTTTGGCGTTTATACGTTTAATATGTTCATTACTTAAGTCATTTTGATTTATTGGTCGGGACAATTTCAACAAATTTTTAACATGAGAAGATGATATATCATTAAACGAGTTTCTCAAAATTGAAATCTAAGTTTTATATTATCTAGAGTCTCTTATTATTTCTAGCCCAGCTTTGTTTCAGCCCAGATTCCTTTCTTCTTGGACTGTTTTTCTAGATCCAGCCCAACATAATTACATATGTGATTGAGTGACAATATATTACAACATAATTACAGATGTGTATACTTTATTTTTATTACAAGAATGCAATTTTGTAAGAACCAAACTTAAAAAATTGTTATTTTATGGATTTTGTAAACTTAAAATGGAAAGTTGTTTATTAATTGTAGGTAAGATAATGTTTAGACCTTTAAAATTTATAGTGTGTTAGAGTGACAGAATGTTTCTTAATGGAATTGCAATTAGAATTGAAATTAAAAAGTAAGGGTGTGCAAAAAAAAATGATAACCAGCAAAACTAAAATCTGAACTTTGTCCAGAACCGAAAAATCCTAATCGAATCTGAATTGTAAATTTTAGTTTTCGGTTTCTTAAGTTTTGACTTATTTGGATAACGGACCAAATAAACAGAAATAATAAGCAGCTTAATCTGTTATCGGATAACGAAAAAAATAAACCGAGAAAATCAGCTTATTTGGTTTAATTGGTTGATTTCGGTTTAGTTTGAAAATTTTATAATTTGTTTTCATTAGGCAAATTTGTAATTCAGTCTGGCCAGGCTCAATTGCAAGGTTTTTGATTAAAAGTCTTTTAGAGTTGTCATATATGTTAGTTATGATGAAGGTGGTAGGGTAGAGGTAGCAAATATAAACAGGAAAATAAAGAAAGAAATGGAGGTTAGTTTTTGTTAATCTTCAAACATTTCAATGGAATTTTTAATAAAAAAAAATTTGAATTCTAGTTTCATTGAATGGAATTTTGAAAGAAAGTAATTGTTGAATTCTGTTTTATTCAATAACCAACCAAACATAATTTTAAATGAAAGAAGTTTGAATTCTATTTCACTTTCAAAAAATTCTTGAACCAAACGGTGCCTTCGAATCAAAATGTTCTCGTTAGATGTGTGTTTTTTTAAATACTAATAGTTTTAGAAAATAGTTCTCTTTAAAGTAAATTTGTCACCTTTATAAACTTAAATCCTATATATTTTTACAAACTCTCTAGCAAGATGCTAGAGAACAAGATACCCCACAACTTATGTTACATCAGCAAAATTAAAATCAATTCAACTCTTCCGATCAAGATTAAGAAGTTTTGCCATCTTTTTATCCATGAACCACAAAGTTTTGATCTATTTCATAAGTTTATTGATGCGGATCCAAGTGTGCATGAGCAAGCTTTACCTTTTTGGAGGCCCAAGATCGCTTATCAAAAAGGGTTTCACTGAAACGGCCATAAGTTAGGCTAGAAGTCTCCGTTTTGGGCCTGCGACCAGTCAAAACGACCGTCGGACCGAGGAGCCCATTTTCACAAACCGTTGTAGGCGGTTTGGGTCATCGCTTCGGCCCAAAAACGGCTTATTTTATGAGTTATTTAAATTTTTGTCTTATTTTTATATTTTGTTGAACTTTACATTTGGCCCAGTTTTCGGTGCGTTTATGTTTTGTGGCCCATACGACTTTTGCTTTGTTTCTTTATATGTTTGTAAGAGATGGGTGAAATAATTATTGAAATTTATGAAAACTCTGTTTTTCTCTCTATCACTGTGTGTGTGAGTGTAAACCCTGATTATCGGAATTTTTTGCGAATCAACGATAGTTAGAAGAATTGTTCCTGGTATTCTCGTTGAATCAACATGTTCAATTATCTATCTCTCTGTTTCCGACTGCATCATTTATCCACCTTGGCCTTTTTATTACTAAATACTAGATTATTTTTAGCCTTTCATAATGTCTCACATGTTCCTCACATATAATATCTTTTGAAAATTAAATAGCGTTACTAGTTGGAAACTCTCAAAACTAGAATTATCATTATTACCAGTAATAATAAATATTAATGTTCGGATGCTTAATTGTATTCTTTTTTCAAACACCAACTTTTATTAAAGTAGAACCGCTAGCAAGAAACTAGCAGTCATAAAATATACAACAATGAAAAGAAAGATTACAAATCAAAATTTCTCCTACTATCCCAGTTAACGTGGTCCATCTTAGCACGACTTTTAATCCAAAGAAAGCTTATAGACGTGATATCACCCGAGATCTTATGCACATTGATTCGCTCTCTTGAAAACACCTTTTCGTTCCTAGCAACCCATATGCAACAGCGGCGACAAGAACGATAGCTTGAACCATTTTCCTCATGAAAATGAATCAAGTGATTATGATAGTCAAGAAGATCACGGGTGGAAAAAAGCATAGAGACGGGGGATAAACAAAACCTTGAAATTACGCACGATAGCTTATATATATTTTACGTATATAAAAGGTTAAACATAAATAAATAGCTTGGCTTGTTGTATCCCAAAATCAATTAAGTAGGCTATTGATTGTTTAAATGGGTAAAACATATAAATAAATCTAAAAGCTTATTAAAAAAATATATATCAAAATTGTATACCTTAGCCACCACTAAAATGAATGTTATCTATTAGGTATAAAACCTTGTATTGATTTGTAGATAGAAAAACATTTGATTTCATATGACCATATGTATTTGTATTATAAGTTATGGCTCATAAGTAAACCTATAGTGTATTGTGAATAACATGTGCATTGCTCATATGTTATCACCTTAAGTTGGTCATGAAGTTAGATTTTCCAAAATCCTAAATCAATAAAAACATGCAATGACCATTCACAGTAAGCCGGAAGTTCAAGTTGAAGTCAACATAACTAAACAAACTAAAAGATTCAGTGGGTAAATGTCAGCAAAACATCAGTAATTTTTCTCATGATCTTGTAACAACTTAGCACTTGATTCAAGATTCGAAATCAAGAGACCAAAGACTTTCAAACCAAGTCACCAACTAGTGTAAACATACAACATTTGATCTTAAGAATGTCACAAACACTTGAGTACGACATGAACCCCAAAACCATGTCAAACGAGTAAACCCAGTCATGACACTAATATTCACCTGTTGATACAAACATAACATACTTAATACAAACTTTTTTGTTATCACATTAATAATTTCAAATTACAAATTTACAACATAAATTACAAATACACATACACAAGTCCTGTTTAATCTATAAAACAATATTCATTCCTCATTAATCTTTTAAATTCAGACATACCATGTCTAATCACTTTACATTATTTACATTTTGCCATTAAAATATTTTCTAAAAGAATTAACACCACATTTAAAAAAAACATTTATAAAAAAAGCAATCATGAGTAGACCATTTCAACATCAAAGACATTTCACATGTGTGCGTTGTCAATACAACGTTGGGTAACACCTTTCCGTAATCACATGGATGTTGGACGGTACAAACGTCAACGCCGTTTCACAACTAACGGCCGTTAGTTAACGTCGTTTGTTTCTCCGTTTGGAAACAAACGGATACCGTTAGTGGGTCCGACCGCACGCGACACAGCAAGTGAAGTTAGCAGATGGAAACTGACAGTGCAGGGGATGGACGCACGTGACTATCTGTTTTAATTGCCCTCTCACGTGACTAACTTACACTTCATTTAGTTCATGGACACATGCAAACAGACAAATGTGATATGTACATCCTGCATTATATTCTGTACCCTCTACTTATTGCACTTATTTGTATAAAAATATAATGTACACTTTTTATATCTTTTAGGACAATCATTCATTTTTTTTACCCAAGAAGTTGTTAAACAATTGAACTTTTTAGCTCAAATGGTTGAGCGAATGTATCCTATAACTTTATTAAAGTGAGAGAAGTTATTAGATTTAAGTCTTACATGTGATAAAAAATAGGTTTCAGGTTGGGTCGGGTCGGGGGATTTTTTCTCACACATGGTGAGTTTTTTTCTTGAGTGTGAATTGGGGTTGCGTACTCTAGTAATGAAGATAATAATTAGGATGGTTACCTATCAGTGATATAACAAATCGTTCATAAAAAACAATTTAATTATTCTGAAATCAGGATAAAATGCCTTTTTATTACATTTTTATTATTAATTTAAAAAAGTATTTGTAACCATGAAGTCATTGGTTTAAAACGTAAAAAAGAGTCTTTTAAATACAAAGTGTAGGGTAACTTTATGTATATCCAAGACTTTTTCGCGGCCTCTTCGTAAAGAGAAAGTTAAATAAAGTATCAGATACATTAATTATTTATTATTATCTGTATTATTACTATTATTATTGTATTTAATATATTCATCAATAAAATAACTTCCCTAAGGGCAAACATTTTTAAGTATTCTGATCTTAATAGAAAGATTATGTTCACATGTCATCGTATCTTCATCGTTTGCGTTAAGACAAAATAATCTTATATTTTCACTTGTAAACACTACTTGCGAAGTTTCCCAAAGGCTTAGGCTTTGGGTACGCAAAACCATTATCCCTTACACCTTTTGCGTAAGAGTACAATGCAAAACACAAACCTTATATATTTTCTTCAAGAATCATATAAGGCATCGCTATTCAACATGAATTGCTCGTCGTGCTTTTGCAGATGAGAGTAGGCGTATTTCACAAACAGTTTCGAGCAACACTTATAGGAATAGTATTTCATTATAAGAAAATCAATAATCGTTAATAGCGGGGTACAAAAACATTAGAGAGGCGAGTGTATGAGTCGGGGTTGGTATTAGAAATTGGAAACTACCTAGAAACAAAGCAAAATACAACAACAACGTAAACACTTAAAATTTCTCCACAAAAGGATTTTATGAAACCGATATAATCATAATATAACGAATTTTGGAAAAAAAATACATTTGAAGTTTGAGTTTAATAGCTACAAATGATTAGGATGAGAAGGAGCCAACTTTACCCTATCCTATATTCTCACCCAAGCAAATATTTGACACCAATTCGAAGGTAGACATTTTAGTCCTATTTCTGAAGACAACTTCAGTAAAGTATTAGATACATTAATTATTTATTATTATTTGTATTATTACTATTACTATTGTATTTAATATCTTCGTCAACTTAACAACTTCCCTAAGTCCAAACATTTTTAAGTATTTTAATATCAGTAGATAGATTATGTTCACATGTCATCATATATTCATCGTTTGCGTTAAGACAAAACAATCTTATATTTTCACTTGTAAACGCCACTTGCGAAGTTTCCCAAAGGCTTACGCTTTGGGTACGCAAAACCATTATCCCTTATACCTTTTGCGTGTTAGTACAATGCAAAACACAAACCTTATGTTTTTTCTTCAAGAATCATGTAAGGCATCGCTATTCAACATGAATTGTTCGTCGTGCTTTTGCATATGATGAATAGGCGTATTTCACATACAGTTTCGAGCAACAATTATAGGAATAGTATTTCATGCTAAGAAAATCAATAATCGTTAATAGCGGGGTACATAAACATTAGAGAGGCGAGTGTATGAGTCGGGTTTTGGTATCAGAAATTGGAAACTACCTAGAAACAAAGCAAAATACAACAACAACGTAAACACTTTTAAAATTTCTCCACAAAAGGATTTTATGAAACCGATATAATTATAATATAACGAATTTTAGAAAAAACTACATTTGAAGTTTGAGTTTAAGAGCTACAAATAATTAGGATGACAAGGAGCCAACTTCACCCTACCCTATATCCTCACCCAAGCAAATATTTGACACCAATTTGAAGGTAGAAATTTTAGCCCTATTTCTGAAGACAGCTTCAGTAATGAATAATTCATTTATTGTATTAGTTGACTACTTTTTCTTTCTCAAATAGAATAATAACATGCATGCAACCAATTTGCATGAATATGTGAACCAACAACGAAAAGAACAAAGAACATAATTTTGTTCAAAGATAAATTGAAATAAACTTTTAGAGAAAACATATTGTGTATATTACAAATAAAGAAAGTTCCAATGCATGCCGGACTTTGCAATATAAAAGGACACTAAATTTTGTAAAAGACAATGAAGAAAGGAAAGGACTGCTCTCATTCTTAGACTAATCATATTCACCATCTTTACATTTCAATTTTCTTTCATTTACACTTATTCATGCACAATCATAAGAAATATCATGAACACCATGCACTTGCATTTACAAATAACTAGAAACAAAAGAAAGGAAACCTATGTTTTGTGATCCTAAAAGAATTCCATCTCTATAATTTTCCATTATACTGTAAAAATTTAGATGCGTTCATCTGGGTAGTGATCACCTTTACTAATTCTTTGCAATTGATAGGGATCAACACTCACAAATACAACATAAGTGTTTATAGATATTACCATGAGCCTAAAAAAACTCATCTCTTAAGTTAGATCACCAATCTAAATCTCATTTTAAAGGTTGTGTTAAACTCTCATTCTTAACCACTCAAGTGTTACAAAGGGTAATCCATGACAAACATATAACACCTCCTCTCTTGATAATGCATAACCTTTTATTTTAGATGATAGGTACATTTGAAGGTTAAAAATCACTAAGATAATACTTAAAAGTCTAGGTTTAAAGCGTGGTATGAGCATTCAAATGTGGGGAGAAGACTTGCATAAATAGCAAAAAAGATAAACAAAGAACAAAATATGTTGAGTACCAGTACATCAAGTGTATGGTAAGGCCATGTTCCGTTTATACCGCCCATGGTTGCTCCATGGTCGGATTGTGCTCTTTTTATACTCATTATGTTTTATTTTTGTCTTTTGAGTATAAATTTTTTGCTATGGGTCCCAAATTTAAGTTTAAACATATTTGTTCGAGCTTTAAGCATTTAAAGTTCATGAGTGTTAATTTGGCTTTGTCCTAGTCAAAGTAGAGAGGGAATAAAACTTGATATGGCAAACATATTTTCTTACATAACTCATTTCACTCTTGCCTCTACCCCTATTGGATGCTAATAACTTATTGTTTAGACCACCCTTTTTGACTTTACATTTAATTTAAGCACACATTTCTCAATAAAAAGTCCCTAGCATTGTAAGGCAACATTCTTAACACACTTTCATAGTTAGATTTAAAAATCAGAAACATAATTCTTAAACATCAAACATTCATTTATCATTGTAGCAAAACCTTAAAGTTTTATTACATTAAATGTTATAACTATTGTAGCTTGGATAGCAGTATTTAACATGTCGGGTAGCTTTTATTCCCATGCCAAGTTGTCATTCCCCTTCTACACATCTACTCACCCTGATGTGTACATTAAAAGTTAACATTACGGGGTGAGTTCTACTTTTAACTTTAAAACTAACTTGTCATTTCATAACATAACTAAGTGTTTCATTATGACATATCATAATGTATTCGCAATCATAGTCACGACATATCATAGCATAGCATAATCATTACATAACATATTGATGTATGAATACATATATATATATATATATATATATATATATATATATATATATATATATATATATATATATATATATATATATATATATATATATATATATATATATATATATATATATATATAGGGATGGATCTCTTGAAGATAATGTTATAAATGTAAACCATAAAAAACCAAGGGTTACATATATGTAAGTACGTGTTACAAAGTATACAACTAAGAGTTACGTACATGTAGGGATTATGTATATGTAAGTACGTGTTACCAAGTGTACAACTAAAAGTTACGTACATGTAACTCATACAAGTTACGTATATGTAAGTCTTTTCGTCATCATCATTGTCCCTTTGAGTTTAAATTAAATACTATATAATGATCTCAAAAAATAAGATCGAAGTTTATTCAAATATACTTTAAAAATTAAAAAATTAAATCAATTGTAAATTATATGATTGGGTAGTGGTGGTTTTTATGATTTTTAATTATGAATATGGTTTTCATTTGATCTCTCTCCTAATATATACTATATATATAATTTTAGTTATTAAAATGATATTTATAAATCAGTTTGAAAAAGGGGTTAAAAAACTAAGCCTCATACAATCGGCAAGTGTACCTGTCATGCTCTAGTATAGGCAGGCAGTGCGGATATCAAATCTAAAGAAACAATTGATTGCTCTCATCAGAAAGCCTAATGCGAAGGGAAAGAGCAAAAAGAGTTTGAAAGGCGGGCAAGGTTGTTTCCACTAAGAAGAATCCTCCAAAGGATGCTAAGTGCTTTCATTATGATGAAACCGAGCATTAGAAAAGGAACTGCTCTAAATACTTGGCTGAGCTGAAACATAACAAGTCTTTTAAAGCAGGACCCTTGGGTATATTCAATATTAAAACCTTTTCTTTCTTTAGAAAATCTTAGTGTTTGACATCAGATGTGGTTTTTACATTTGTAATGATTTGCTGGGACTAAGAAAGGTTAGAAAGCTGAAACAAGGTGACCTGAAACTCCATGTTGGCAATGGACAAAAGGTTGTAGTGAAGGTAGTAGGAAAATATGTTCTTTTACTTTCTAATATTTTATAACTTCTTTTGAATAATGTTTGTTATGTACCTAGTTTGACCAGGACTAATGTTTCTGTTTCTTGTTTGCGTGAACAAGGTTTTAAATATGCTTACAACGGTGACTATATTTGTGCATATTTGAATAATGTTTTCTACTTTAACGTAAAACCACATGATTGAATCTATGAGATAGAAGTTCATAATAATAATGATATATATAACGTCTCTTATAAACATACGAAATTGGATTTTAATGACGCTTATTTATGACCTTGTTGACTTGGAGAAACATAAACAAGAATCATATGAAGAAACTTTAGAATGTAGGAATTTTAGATTGCATAGGTCAAGAGTCTTTTGATGAATGTGCATTATGTTTAAGTGAAAAGTTGATCAAAGTTCCTTTTGTCGATATATCTGAAAAAGCTAAACATCTATTAAGACTCATACATACAGATGTATGTAGTTCACTCAAATTAATGGGTAGAAATAGAGAAATGTACTTTGTTATATTTATAAATGATTTAATAAATATAGTTATGTTTATCTTATGAAGCATAAACATAAAACATTTGAAATGTTCAGACAATACAAAATGAAGTACAAAACCAGCTAGATATAACAATTAAGATACTTCGATCTGATTAGGATGAATATCTTAGTCAGAATTTGACAAACATCTAAGCAAATATGGGATCGTCTTGTAACTCACTCCAGCCGAACCACTACAGTTCAATGGCGTGTCTTAAAGGGAAAAGCAAACACTATTAGATATAGTTCAATCAATAATGTGTCATACAAATTTGCCTCTCACCATTTTAAGTTTCATTTTTTAGATTACCGCTAAAATACTTAATCTAGCTCTGACTAAAAAGGTGGACAAGTCGTCTTATGAGATTTGGCATGAGGTCAAACCCAAAGTGTCAGGTACCTTAGGGTACGGGGTTGTGACACTTATGTTACACGTGTATATCCAAATAGACTGGAACCCCGAGGCTATAAAGTTGTTTTCAACGGATGCCTAAAAATGATCGATTACTATTTCCACAATCCTGTTGTAAACTAGGTTTTTATCAGACGGAGAGCTGTCTTCTTAAAGAAGGAACCTCTTACGTGAGAGATTGGAGAAAATCATGTAAATTTGGGAAAGACTTGTAACCAACTAACAAACTTTAACTACCGATCAACCCTAACCTAAGAGGATTCAAGAATCTTTAGTTATTCCAAGCATCCGTAGAAATACTAGAGATTTGCATGAACCCGATAGATATATTGTAATTCATGAAAATAAGTGGATCAGGATGAACCTGCTAATTACAAATCTATAATTATGGATTCTTAATCTGAAAAATAGCAAGAAGCCATAGGGGATGAGATGCAATCCATGTATGGGACTTAGTTGACCATCCTCCTGAATTTTGGGGTGTAAATAGATCTTCAAAAAAAAGACTTAACTATATGAAAAAGTGCAAACCTCCGAAGCATGATTAGTTGCAAAGAGATTCACTCAAACTCAAGGTGTTGATTACTTTCTCACTAGTAACCATGCTTAAGTCGATTTGGATACTATGTGCCATTGCTACATAATATGACTATGAACTATGGAAATGGATGTCAAAACGCATTCCTTCATGGACGACTAACTGAATATGTCTATATTGCACAATAGGAAGGTTTTAAGGATCCAAAGAATCCTAATAACGTTTGCAAACTAAATAAATCCATTTATGGATTAAAACAAGCATCTCGAAATTGAAATCTCCATTTTGATCAGAATATCATAGATTTTGGCTTTATAAATCATAAAGATGGGCCTTGTGTTTACATGAAGGTAAGTGAGAGCTATATTACTTTTTTGATGTTGTATATGGATGACATACTAATCATGGGAAACAATATGCAAAGGCTTAATGATGTAAATCTTAGTTAAGCAAATATTTTGAATGAAAGATTTTGGTGAAGCCTCTAGGAATACAATCTATATTTATTGATTTAAGTCAAAGTACATATATTCATAAGGTCCTAAGAAGATTATCAATACGAGATTCCAAGAGAGAAAACTTAACAATGGTATACTAAACCATACTGAATGGTATTAGTGTCATCAAACTGAGGAACAAAAGAAGAAAATGGAAAGAGTTGCATGTGAGATGCATCTAGGCATCTACTATTGTTTACGTTAAGCCAATTAGTCGATGAATTGTCCAAGTGGGAGTATGTTGGACATTGGATGTCTGATCACTAAATTTAACTTTACTATCAAGGTATGATTCAATGAGTTATGCCTTGGGCAACAACAAGTAATAACGTGTGAGGGTTTCACGTCATGATCATGGATTATGGTTTAATTAGTGGTGATTAAATGTTTAGAGAAATAATTAATTAAACAGGGGGTACATGTGTGTTAGTTAATCGTTAATTGATTAGAAATATTATTAAATGGTTTAAATAGTTTTAAAGTGATTAAAAATTAATTAGTAAAACCATAATGGTTTAATTGTAATTAAGTGTTAATTACATTTTAATTATTAAAAGTTAATAATTAAAAAAGATCTAAAATGAAACCACGAGGGTTAAAATGTAAATAGTTTATACGTATAAATGGGATTAGGGGAACACTAATTCTTGGTTCCTTGGTTGTCGTCCACTACCTCCCCTTCCCTCTCGACCTCTTCTCAATCAAAGGCCAACCAACCACCACTAACCGTTGTCATTGTCGCCTTGTGCCGCCACTATCACCGGAATCTCAAGTCTTGCAATGGTTGTGAAGCTCATATCATGAACAATATCAACTAGCAAGATAGTTTATTGCTCCCGATGTGTAAAACTTTAAGCCTTATCGTCAAATATACAACTTTAACCTTTCGGTGCTTGTTTAAATTTTTATACGCATGTAGTTGAATACTTGTTTGGGTTAACTAATCAGATTAATTATTAAACACTTCCGCGTAACTTTGATATAAAAGTTTCTATTGAGTAACTTTAATTTGTTAAAGTTCATAAACGATACCCAACATATATAGATATAGATTCTACTACTAACAAAATTATAAAATGCTCTTAATAATAATAGAGTAACTTACACTTTTCACCCTTTAGGTTTGTATAATTTCAAGTTATGTCATTAAACTAAGAAAATTACAGTAAACATATTTTATGTTTAAAAAAACTTGCACTTTTTGTTATTTCTTTTAATGGACGTTAAATTTGTCTGTTAAGTCAGGTCATGTTAGGGGTGCAAACTAGTCGAGCCAATCACGAGCCAAATCGATAAAAGGATTAAAATGAGCCAAGCTTTATCGAGCCTAAGCCGAGTCGAGCTTGAAAGAAAGCTCATTTAATTATCGAGCCCGAGCCCAGAGCTTCACGTATCGAGATCGAGCTTAAACGAGCTTTTTATTTATATAAGTTTGTTTAATTTATTAAATATATTATATAAAAAATAATTATTATAATATAAACTTATGATGAAAAACAACTAAATAATATGTATAATGTTATATATACAATATATAATTTTAAATATATATTAAAATTGATAGAAAATATAAAAATAATATTTAAATAAACAAACAAGCCAAGCTCGAGCTTTAAAATTAAAGCTCGAAATGAGCCGAGCTCGAGCTCTCTTAAGTCATCACGAGCCAAGCTCAAGCCTATACGAGCTGGGCTCGGCTCGGCTAGTTTGCACCCTTAGGTCTTGTGCTTTGCACACGAGGGTAGTTTGCTCTTTTAATGCATGACCGTTTAAGGGATAGTCAATACAATCAGTCTCACAATGAGGAGAATGTTAGAATACTTAACAGATCAAATAGGAAACCGGGACTATAATATGATACTTAGAACACAAGCAACAATGAGACAGAAACTTATAAACAAAACAACAAAGTATGGTTTTCAAGGATGATGTATATTGCTTTCAAATTCTTTTGTATGTTTTACAAAGCATAAAGAAAAGATACAAGGACTTGAAATACTTTATACTACATCCTACAACCGATCATACTTTGAAGACCATCTGGAAACACTAATCTAAACAACAAGATCAATGTAAAGTCAAAAGACAGATTTGCCTTTTGACTAGTGACTATGACATGTCATAGCTCACATCCTAACATATTATAAAAAGGATAAAAGTGCATAAAGTAGAAAGATACAAACTCAAGACCTCAATGTACAGTTACAAAAGCATGGACCTTTTCGCCAACTTGTATAAGTTGGTGAGTCTTCAGATTTGCAACAGAAAGTGGGTCAGTTTTATGTAAAAGTACATTAGAGAAAGCATGTTTTTCTTAGTCTTCAGAAGAAATCTGTCTTCACTTCATTGGTTTCGGAAAACTTTGACTTTGAAGCTTCGAAAGACTTCATATTTGGCTTTGGAAGATTTTGGTCTTGGCTTCGAAAGATTTTACACTTAGAATATTTTCTTGTGCATAGTGTAAAACTTCCGAAGAAACTTCTACTAAATACCAAGTGCATGCATGCAGGAAGCACTTGGGTTGTTTTGAGTGCATCATCCTTTCTATAAACCTTACAAACTCCCCCTAGGCTGATGCTATCAAAATAGAAAAGTGTTTAGATATTGACAGTCCTCATTATGATCATGACCATTCCCTTCTTCATTAATTGGTCAGGATCATTTAGACTTTCAAAATACCTTCTCATGTCAAAAAGATCATGCAGAGGTAGGTTAAGCATGTCTTGCCAGACGTAGTCATCTTGACCACCTTGATCTCTAGTGACATACCATATGTCTGGATTATCAGCAAAGGTCCAAGAGAAGATGGGTCTTCCTGATGCAAGAGGCTCTACTTGAGTTGGAGTTGGTTGAACAACCTCTTCTTGCACTTCTTCAGGATGCTCTGACTCATCCTGAGGTCTGGAGGTGGATGCTTTTGACTTCTTCTGGGATACACTCTTATAATCCATCCTTTTCCTCCTCTTTGACGTCTTTAATTAAGAAGAGCGAGCTTCAGGACCAGGCTGTTCTGTTTTGTCCTTCTTAGTTAGATCCTCTTCCCTCACATGTTCAGAAGGAGAGAAATTTGGACCTTGCTGTGTTCTAGCATGAGATCCAGGTTATGTTGTCTCAAAGGATTCAATCTTAATTTCAACTTCAGGAGGAGCTTGACTTGGTGTTACGTATAAGTCAAGAAGCTCTCCTATCTTAATCTTTTGCTTGATCACTCTAATATGCTCATCCATGGTGGATAGAGACATTGGACCAAGCCTCCTTCCGGAGAATCCATACAGCTTCAAGAAGCTCATCATTCTCTGCCTATCAGTAGACTTCTTTTGACTCTTTTGAATGATGGCTCTTGGCCTTGCTTCTTCTTCCCTCATCTTTCTCTTAGTAGCTTTTTGTTCATTGAGAGCTTGTTGCTCAAGCTGCTTGAGGTACTCAAACTCATTGTAGTCATATGATAAGGGAAGAAGTACAGCTGACTGATAGAGTCTAGTGGCGCTCAGGTAGTTAATAATATTTTGTCTATCAGCTTCCTTGTGTACCTGAGGTTGTTTAGTTTCCACAACCTCTGTCTTAGAACTTTCTTGAACTGGGGAGAGGGTAGGAGCATGCTTGTAAAGCCTTTTCTGTCTTCTTTCTTCTTTAATCTTGAGAAGCAACTCTGCATCATTTGCCTCCTTCCTCTCCTTAGACATTTCCATGTCTGTCAGTTTATTTAATTCTTCTAAAGGGAGAGAGATAATCTCATCAATTTCAAAATTCCTAGTCCCCAAATAGTTTATCCTGGCTGCCCTCAACTCCTCATTCTGAGTGTTTGGCCTGGGGGTAGCCCTGATAGCAGCTTTCATGAAGCGTGAGGACCCAATTGAACTTTCTTCCCTTAGCTTCCTCTTCCTCTCTCTCTCTCTCTCTCTCTCTCTCTCTCTCTCTCTTCATCCTCAATCTCCTCAGGAGTCAATATCTTTTTCCCTTTGTCACGCATAGACCTTGGTGACTCAGGGTGGAGGAGCTTTGGCCTTCATTGACTGATGTAGCAGTCAAACTCTGGCCAGAGAGAGGTTGTGAAGCACCTTCACTAGCTAGTGCCTCACTGAGGGTATATGATGTTGAAGTGGTAGTTCCTGTGACAGTGCTCACAGGTTATATCACTGGGCCTTCAATCAAGGTTTACCCTTTAAAGCTAATCTTAGGGTCCACCTCAACATCCAGTTGACCAATGACATTGCCTGCTTGCATTTGTCTTCTTCTTTGTTTGAATTCTTCAACAATCATGTCTAGAATCCTCTCAACCATTTTGTGAGCTTGCCTAAGTTGACTTGGGTTGGCAAGTGGCATATTGACTAGCAAAAGACTATCATAGAAGTTTAAGGTCTGAAATTTGAAGACATCTTGCCACCCTTGAAACCTATGCAGTATCAGGGCTCTTCTATCAACATCATACCTCCACCCTAGTATTTCATTTGTAGCTTCTTGGGGTAGGGATGCCATTGCCCTTGGAATACCTTCCTCATACAAGCTTTGAATGAGAGAGTTCACATCAATGTGAACTTAAGGAGGTTGCTGAGTATGGACAATTGCAAGTGAAGGTGGTGCTCAATGTCCATACCCTGTGAAGAACTTCTAGGTTTTGTGACTGGTTGGACTTTCTCCTTTTTGGTAGAATCACCCTCTTGTATAGGTGAGCTAGGAGTTAGATCTAGTTTCTCCTTGAGATCAGAAATCTCAAGTTGCTGATCATTGATCCTCCTTTACAGGGTAGTCACTTAAGATTCCAAGTGACTAACCTTAGAGACTAAATAGGTGCAGGTTTGAGTATGTTTTTGCACCTTTAGTCTCATGTTCCCCTCAAATTCATCAGAATAATAATAGGGGAATGAGAGAATAGGACCAAAGTTTTCTTCCTTATCACCAGCATGATGTTCTTGGCTGCTAAATTTCCTCTACTCAATGACAACTTCAGGTGAAGTGTCAATGAGCTGAGTTACCATGGCTGAGGTCTTAATAATGTAATCACTTTCAGATGTGAGAGCCTCTTCCATATGGACCTCTTGAACAGGTTTAGGAAGATCCACCGCAGTAATAGGTGAATGATGTGGGCTAGACAGGGAGAAGCAGAAGTACTCGAAAGAGAGACTCATGGTACTCAATGAATCCCATGTATTCATCATCATAGATTTCAAGGTTGGGTATTGGTTGGTTAAGATCAAGAGGCTAGGGATGGTAACTTTCTTCTAAAGGTTGTTCACTAGATTTTTAAGACTCTAAGTGAAGGCTTAAGGCTGTTGGGCTTATGAGCTCATCAAACTGAGCATGAGGAACCTCAACACTGATCATTGGTGAGATGGAAGTAGTTTGCTCCCCAGGAGAAGTGGGAGTTCTAGTGTCCACTTCTTCATGTGTGGTTGGTGATATGGGGGCCTGCACAAGCTTAGTAGCTTGTGTAGGGGTTCGTTTGGATTTTATTTGGTAGGTGAGGATTATTTATGGCTTTTTTGGTGGTTGTGAATTAGAAGGTGTGGGTTTAACACTAGCTTGTGCTGCTAGGTTGTCACCTTGAGCAATGAGTTCTAAATTTTTTGGGACAAGAGTTGTTTTTACCCCAGAGAAGCCAATAGTTGGCTTCCTCATAGTTTTGAAGATGCCAAGCTTCATCTGTCCCAATTTAAGAATTTTACATGTTCCCCTCAACTGTGAGCCCAGTTCACAGTTGAGAATGTGTCGGGCATATCAAGGGAACATTTAATATTCTAATGAGTCTAAGTTTGCAAGTAAGTTAGTATACACAAATTGTGAGTACCTGAACATGACCCCCGGAACCATTCCATGAACTATGAAGGAGAGATCCTCAAGAATCTGGTCCCATCCTCGATGCTTGTTTGACAAGCTGTGTATAACTACATGGAGGAGGTACTTCCATTGAGAAGAAACCTTCCCTTTCCTGAAGGACTTTACAGAGAAATTTCCCTCATAGTCCATCCGCTCAAAGGAGTGGTTAATAGCAACTTTTGGAAATAACAAATCACCTTCTACATCATCCAGCTGAAGATGTGTGTTTATGATGGCTAGAGTGATGAAAATTGTCCTCCCCTACACTGTGGCAGACAGTGCCTTCTCCCCATCCATGATGACCTCTTGGCAGGTCTTCCAAAAGTCTAAAAGTTGATCCTTATAGAGTGGAGGATCAATAGTGAGGGAGGTGAAGTAGTTTGATAGAGAAAGAAAATGGCAAACCTCTGAGAAACTTGGATCTTTCTCACAGTTCAACAGAGCAACTTGATTATGTTGCCTGTGGAGTTGCATGGAAAAATCGGGGTTGTTTTTGCGATCAAGATTGGCCATTTGAGAAAGCTTAAGATTGAAGGAAAATAAGAACAAGGTCGGTTTTGGGTGAATTTAGGTTAGAGAAGATTTCAGATGAAGAAAAAATTAAAAGAGGGGAACCGTTGGGTATATATATGAAATGGATCTGAGACAAAGTTAATGAAAGAGGATAAACTTTGAAATCCGGATGTCGGTCCCACATATGAAAAAGTGCCCAAATACGTAGTTCTCTTTGAAGACGAAAATCTTCTAAAGGTATCTTCACTTTGGAAGTTTTGATAAAAGCTTTCGAAGCCAAAATGACTTTTGAAGATATTCAAAGAGTTTTAAAATTTTTGCTTCGGAAGAAAACTACTTAAAGAATTTTCACTTTTGAGACATGTCAAGTTTCGGAAGAGATCAAGAATTGGTAATTTTATTCTAAAGAGAATAATACTTCCGAGATTTAATTTGCTTTCAGAATAAAATCGTTCCTCAAAAACATATAAGTACTTATGAATAAATTTTAGCTTCGGAAGATATTGGAGACTTCTCTGTAATAGAGATAGCACAATTGTTGTCTATGCTGATGGGAGTCTCTTTAAAGCTGTTAGAATATTCCTTGCTTTTACAGCATCCAAGGATTTCAAGGTCTACCAACTTGATGTCAAGTGTGCTTTTCGATATGGGGTGATTGATAAAATGGTGTATGTCAAACAACCACCTGGCTTTGCAGATCCTGATCATCCTGATTATGTCTGCAGGCTTGATTAAGCTCTTTATGGGCTTCACCAAGCTCCAAGGATGTGGTATGAGACACTATCTCAGTATCTCAATCAGCATGGCTACAAAATGGGTACTATAGATGGAACTCTCCTCATCAAAGGAACAGGAAATGACTTAATGCTAGTTCAAGTGTATGTAGATGATATTATCTTCGGGTCAACTAATCCAAAGCGGTGCAAAGACTTTGAGAGGCTGATGAAGAATATATTTGAAATGAGTGCCATGGGGGAACTCAATTTCTTTCTACGAATTCAAGTTAAGCAAGTTGACAATGGCATCTTCATAAGTCAGTCAAAGTATGTACAAGACATACTCACAAGATTCGACATGATTGAATGTAAGGTTGAAAAGACACCCATAGCCAGAAACCACTCTCTTGGACCTGATCTTGAGGGGGAATATATGAATGAACACCTTTGCAGGACTATGATTGGATCTCTTATGTACCTCATAGCTAGCAGGCTTGATATCATGTTTGCAACATGCATTTGTGCAAGATATCAAGCAACCACAAGATGTCACACCTGGCTACTGTCAAGAGAATTCTAAGATATCTCAAGGGTGCTCCAAAATAAGGTGTTTGGTTTCCAAAGAATTGTGACTTCAATCTTTACGCATATAGAGATACTGACTATTGTGGCTACAATATGACTGCAAAAGTCTACATCTCGAGGATGTCAATTCCTTGGTGAAAGGATTGTCTCATGCCAATGCAAGAAATAATCTTGTGTGTCTGCATTTACTACTGAAGCCGAATACATTGTTGCTACTAGCTGCTGTGCTCAAGTGTTTTGGATTCAAAATCAGATGTTGGAAAATGGATTCAACTTCAAAGAGACTCCCATCAACATAGACAACAATAGTGCTATCTCTATTACAAAGAAGTCTCCAATATCTTCCGAAGCTAAAATTTATTCATAAGTACTTATATGTTTTTAAGGAACGATTTTCTTCTGAAAGCAAATTAAATCTCGGAAGTATTATTCTCTTTAGAATAAAATTACCAAGTCTTGATCTCTTCCGAAACTTGACATGTCACCGCTTTGGATTAGTTGACCTGAAGATAATATCATCTACATACACTTGAACTAGCATTAAGTCATTCTATTTTCCTTTAATGAAGAGAGTTCCATCTATAGTACCTTTTTTGTAGCCATGCTGATAGAGATACTGAGATAGTGTCTCATAATAGCTTGGTGAAGCCCATAAAGAGCTTTATCAAGCCTGTAGACATAATCAGGATGATCAGGATCTGCAAAGCCAAGTGGTTGTTTGACATACACCATTTTATCAATCACCCCATATAGAAAAGCACACTTGACATCAAGTTGGTAGACCTTGAAATCCTTGGATGCTGTAAAAGCAAGGAATATTCTAACAGCTTCAAGTCTTGCCACTAGAGCAAAAACATCTTGGTATTCAATCCCCTCTTCTTGTGTGTATCCTTGAACATCCATTAGAATATCCACAATCTCAACATACTTGAAGTATTGTTGATTCATGCTTTCACCTGTCTTATAGGTGACGTTCTCAAACAGTTGCTTTAAGAGGTCCGTCATGTTCTCTTTTGCTTCAGTGGATCCCTCATACATGAGCTTCAGTGCATCCATAGTTGCTTAACAGTCTTGCACTTCTTGAAGCCTCTATATATGGAGTTTGGAAGAGTAGTTTGGAGGGTAGACATGGCTTTCTAATCTATGTCAATCTTCTTTCCGTCTATGCAGCTACCTCTTTGGTATCATACCACCTCCAGCAGAGACAACAGACTCCCACATCCTAGAGTCTTGAGACTTGATGAAGCCTTCCATTCTTTGGCACCAAGTATCAAAGTCTTCGGGATTGATCAGTGGAGACTCTGTCATGGTTCCAGTTTCCATATCAGCCTTTGTGAGAGCTGCCATTTTCGAGATAGTTTATGAGACTGATGGATCTAAGATAGTGAGATCTTACAATCAAGAGCCTGGAATGCTCTGTTCCAATTGCAAGACCGTTTAAAGGATAGTCAATACAATCAGTCTCACAATAAGGAGAGTGTTAGAACATTTAACAGATCAAATAGGGAACCAGACTATATTATGATACTAAGAACACAAGTAAACAATGAGACAGAAACTTAAGAACAAAACAACAAATTATGATTTTCAAGGATGTTGTATATTGCTCTCAAATTCTTATAAAAGTGTTACAAAGTATAAAGAAATGATACAAGGACTTGAATACTTTATAATACATTCTACAGCGGCCATACTTTGAAGGCCAGCTGAAAACACTAATCTTGACAACAAGATCAATGTAAAGTCAAAAGGCAGATTTGCCTTTTGACTAGTGATTATGACATGCCATAGCTCACATCCTAATATATTACAAAAAGGATAAAAGTACATAAAGTAGAAAGTTACAGACTCAAGACCTCAATGTACAGTTACAAAAGCATGGACCTTTTCACCAACTTGTATAAGTTGGGAGTTTTTAGAGTTGCAGCAAAAGTGGGTCAACTTTATGTAAAGTACATCAGAGAAAGCATGTTATCCTAAGTCTTCAGAAGAAATCTATCTTCACTTCATTAGCTTTGGAAGACTTTGTCCTTTAAAGTTTCGGAAGACATCATATTTGGCTTTGGAAGATTTTGGTCTTGTCTTTTGGAAGATTTTACACTTAGAATATTTTTTGTGCAAAGTGTAAAACTTCCGAAGCAACTTCTACTAAGTACCAAGTGCATGCATGCAGGAAGCACTTGGGTTGTTTTAGATGCATCTGCCTTTCTATAAATCTTACATTAACCTATTCAATTAAAAGTTTGAATAACAAAAAAATATATATAGACCCTTGATGTGCTTCAAATTATACATATAAAACATATCAATTGCATATCAAATATTTCCAAAACTCTTAATGAAAGTGATGAATTGATATCTAAATCATTTAAATTATGTTTTTAGGCTTGAGAAAGACCAAGATAAACAAAAAAGAAAAACAAAGAGAAAGTTGAAGAATACAAGCTCCAGAATTCAAGCATGGGGTCGTGCCTCATTGAGCACACCCTTATGCCCAGCCTAAAACACGCCCTCATGCTTATATAAGCACACCCCTATGATTGGATATCTAATAAGACAAAAAATAATGTCCCCCAAAAGTATTTATATAACCGGTTAAGGGATGGTCAATGCAACAGTCACACAATGAGGAAAGTGTTTATAACACTTAACAAATCAAATAGGGAACCAAGAATTATTGTTATGATACTAAGAACACTAGTAAAATATGAGACAAAAACTTAAAGAGCAAACAACAAGTAATATGGTTTTCAAGATTGTAGTATATTGCTTCTCAAGCTTTTTTACAAGTGTTACAAAGCATAAAGAAAAATACAAGGACCTGAGATACTTTATACTACATCCTACAGCGGGCCATACTTTGAAGTCCAGCTAGAAACATTGATCTAGACAACAAAATCAATGTAGAGTCAAAAGGCAAATCTGCCTTTTGACTAGTGACTATGACATGTCATAGCTCACATCCTAATATATTACAAATAGGATAAAAATACATAAAGTAGAAAGTTACAAACTCAAGACCTCAATTTACAATTACAAAAATCATTGAACCATTCACCAACTTGTATAAGTTGGTGAGTTATAAAAGTTGCAGCGGAAAGTTGGTCAGCTTTATAAAAAGTACATCAGAAAAGCATGTTCTTCAGAGTCTTCGGAAGAAATCTGTATTCACTCTCTAGGCTTCTGAAGACTTTATCTTTGAAGCTTTGGAAGACTTCACTTTTGGCTTTAAAAGATATTGGTCTTGTCTTCGGAAGATTTTACACTTAGAATATTTCTAATGCAGGGTGTAAAACTTTCGAAGCAACTTCTACTTTGCACTGAGTGCATGCATATAGGAGAAACTCGGTCTGTTTTGGGTGCATCAGCCTTTCAATAAGCCTTACAAACTCTCCCTAGGCTGATGTTACCAAAACAAAGAAGTGTCTTCAGATATTGACATTCCTCATCATGATCATGACCATTCCTTTCCTCATCAAATGATCAGGATCACTCAGACTCTCAAAATACCTTCTCATGTCAAAAAGATCACGCAGAGTTAGGTTATGCATGTCTTTCCAGAAGTAGACCTCTTGACCACGTTGATCTCTTGTGACATACCATGTGTCTGGATTAGTAGCAAAGGTCCAAGACAAGATGGGTGTTCCTGATGCAAGAGGCTTTACTTTTATTATAGTTGGTTGAGTAGCCTCTTCATGCACTTTCTTAGGATGATCTGACTTATCCTAAGGGTTGGAGGTGGATGCCTTTGATTTATTCTTCTTCTTCTTTGATGTTGATCTAACAACCATCCTATTTCTCCTCTTTGGAAACTTTAACTGAGAAGACTGGCCTTCAGTACCAGATTGTTCTGTTTTGTCTTTCTTAGTTGGGTCCTCTTCCCTCACAGGTTCAGAAGGAGAGGGAGTTGGAAACTGTTGTAGATCAGAAGATGAAGCTTGCTGAGGTTCAGCAAGAGGTCCAGGTTGTGTTGTCTCAAAGTGTTCAACCTTAACCTCCACTTCTGGAGGAGCTTGACTTGGTGGGGAGTGTAAGTCAACAAGCTCTCTTCTTTTGATCTTCTACTTGGTCACCCTGATGTGCTCATCCATGGTGGATAGAGACATTGGACCAAGCCTCCTTTCGGAAAATTCATACAGCTTCAAGAAGCTCATCATGCTCTGCCTATCAGCAGACTTCTTTTGACTCTTTTGGATGATGGCTCTTGCTTTGCAGCTTATTCCCTCATCTTCCTCTTTGCAGCCTTTTGTTCTTGTTGGACTTGTTTTTCAAGATGCTTGAGGTATTCAAACTCTACGTACTCATAGGATAAGGAAGAAGTACTGCTGCCTGGTCGAGTCCCGTGGCACTCAGGTAGTTGATCATGTTTTGTCTGTTAGCTTCCTTGTCTGCCTGAGGTTGTTCAGTTGCCACAGCCTCTCTTGCAAGACTTGCTTTGTAAGATGGGAGTGGTTTGCTCCTCAAGAGAAGTGAGATCTCTAGTGTCCACTTCTTCATGTATGGGTGATGATATGGGGGCCTGTACAAGCTTAATAGCTTGAGAAGGGCTTCGTTTGGATTTCTTTGGTAGGTGTGGATGATTTGTGGCTGTGTTGGTGGTTGTGAAGTAGAAGGTGTGGGTTCAACACTAGCTTGTGGTGCTAGGTTGTCACCTTGAGGAATAAGCTCTAACATTTTTGGGACAAGGGTTGTTTCTACCCGAGAGAAGATAACAGTTGGCTTCTTCATTGTCTTAAAGATGACGGGCTTCATCAGTCCCAATTTAAAAAATATTACATGTTCCCATCAACTGTGAGCCCAGTTTACAGTTAAGAATGTGTTGAACATATCTAGGGAACATGTAATACTCTAAGGAGTCTAAATTTGCAAGTAAACTAGTATACACAAATTGTGAGTACCTGACTTGACCCCCTGGACCATTCTATGAACTATGAAGGAGAGATCTTTAGGAATCTGGTCCCATCCCCCATGCTTGTTGGATAAGCTGTGGATGACTACATGAAGCAGGTACTTTCACTGGGATGAGACTTTCCCTTTCCTGAAGGTCTTTACAGAGAAATCTCCTTCATAACCCATCTGCTCAAAAGAATGATTTACAGCTTCTTTGGAAAGGACAATTCACCTTCTACATCATCCGACTGAATGTGTGTGTTAATGATTGCTGGAGTGATGAAGATTGTCCTCCCGTACAATGTGGCAAAAAGTGCCTTCTCTCCATCCATAATGACTTCTTGATAGGTCTTCTAGAATTATAACATATGATCCTCATAGAGAGGAGGATCAATGGTAACGGAGGTGAAGTAGTTAGACAGAGCAAGGAAACGGCAAACATTAAAAAAAAATACAATCTTTCTTAGAGTCCAACAGGGCCACTTGATTGTGCTGCCTGTGGAGTTCCATGGAGAAATCAGGGTTGTTTCTACGATTGAGGTTGGCCTTTGAGAAAGCTTAAAGGTGAAGGAAGATAGGAACAAAGACGGTTTTGGGGGAATTTAGGTTAAGGATTAGTTGCAGATGAAGAAGAGGGAGAAAGAGGGGAACCGTTGGGTATATTTATATGAATTAGATTTGAGACAAAGTTAATGAAAGAGGATACACTTTAAAATCCGTATGTCAGTCCCACCTCTGAAAAAGTGCCCAAAAAGGTAGTTTTTTTGGAAGTCTAAAATCTTCGCAAAGTATTTTCTCTTCGCAAGTGTTGATAAAAAGCTTCCAAAGATAAAATAGCTTCGGAAGATATTTCAAAGAGTTTTGAAAATTTTGCTTCGAAAGAGATCAAGACTCAATGGTTTTATTCTAAGAAGAATAAAACTTCCGAGACTTAATTACTTTTGGAAGGAAACTGTTCTTTGAAAACATACAAGTACTCAAGAATATTTTAAGATTTGGAAGATATTTGGAAATTTCTTCCAAAGGCAAATTCTCATAAGTAGTTATTTGTTTTCGAAGACATAATTTTCTTTCGAAGGTAAATACATATCTTCCGAAGGAGAAAATTTTCAAAATTCAAAGTAATAAAATTTTAAAATATTTTTCTTCCAAAGTAAACAAGGGCTTATGAAGGTGATAAAATAGAGAAATTAGGACACATAGGTTTTAGAAATAATATGAGTTAAGTTTTAAGAAACGCTACTCAAAGTTAATCATCCCAATAGCTGATACAAGATACTTAAACCTCTATTCATCAAAAGCTTTGGTGAACAGATCAGCATATTGTTCATTTGTGTTAACTTTGACTAGTTTCATTAATCCCTTTTCAAAGTTATCTCTAATCAAATGATACCTGATGTTGATGTGTTTTGTCCTTGAGTGCTGCACAGGATTCTCTGTAATAGAAATACCACTATTGTTGTCTATGTGGATGGGAGTCTCTTTGAAGTTGAATCCATAGTCTAGCATCTGATTTTGAATCCAAAGCACTTAAGCACAGTAGCTAGCAGCAGCAATGTATTCAGCTTCAGCAGTTGATGCAGACACACAGGGTTGTTTCTTGCAATACCATGCGACAATCCTTCCACCAAGGAATTAACACCCCACAGATGTAGACTTTGCAGCCATCTTGCACCCACCATAGTCACTATCTGTATATACATACAGATTGAAATTAGAATTCTTTAGATACCAAAGCCCAAGTGTTTGAGCACCTTTGAGATATCTTAAAATTCTCTTGACAGTGACTAGGTGTGACATCTTGGGGTTGACTTGATATCTTGCACAAATGCATGTGGCAAACATGATATCAGGCCTGCTAGTTGTGAGGTACATAAGAGACCCAATCATAGCCCTGTAGAGATGTTCATCCATACACTCTCCCTCAAGATCAGGTCCAAGGGAGTGGTTTTTGGCTATGGGTGTCTTTGCAACCTTGCAGTCAGTCATGTTGAATCTTGTAAGTATGTCTTGTATATATTTTGACTGAATTATAAAGATGCCACTATCAACTTTCTCCACTTGAATTCCTAGAAAGAAATTGAGTTCCCCCATGACATTTCAAATCTATTCTTCATCAGCCTCTCAAAGTATTTGCAGAGCTTTGGATTAGTTGACCCGAAGATAATGTCATTTACATATACTTGAACTAGCATTAAGTCATTCACTGTTCCTTTGATGAAGAGAGTTCCATCTATAGTACCCCTTTTGTACCCATGCTGACATAGATACTGAGATAGAGTCTCATACCACTTTCTTGGAGCTTGATGAAGCCCATAAAGAGCTTTATCAAGCCCGCAGACATAATCCAGATGATCAGGATATGCAAAGCCAGGTGGTTGTTTGACATACACCTCTTCATCAATCACCCCATATAGAAATACACACTTGACATCAAGCTGATAGACTTTGAAATCCTTGGATGCTGCAAAAGCTAGGAATATCCTAACCGCTTCAAGTCTTTCCACAGGAGCAAAGACATCTGTGTAATCAATTCCTTCTTCTTGTGTATATCCTTGGACAACTAGTCTAGGCTTGTTCTTGATGACAAGTCCTCTATCATCTTTCTTGTTCCTAAACACCTATTTGGTTCCTATGGTAGTCTTCCCTTGAGGGAGAGGACATAGGTTCCAAACATTTTGCATTTGAATTGAAGCAACTCCTCTTTTATAGCTTCAACCCAACTTTCATCCTTTAAAGCCTCATCAACTTTCTTTGGCTCTATTTGGGATAAGAAACGAGAGTGAAGACAAACATTTGCATCATGGGTTTGTCCTCTTGTTCTTACCCCTGTATCAACATTTCCAATGATGTTTATGGTGGGGTGAGACTTATGGATCCGGAGTGGAGGGATCACAACAAGTTTCTTTGAGAGATCTAAATTAGTGAAATTTAGACCAGGCAATGAAGTTTCACCCACCACATCAGCACACTTATCAAGAGAGACTTGATCCAATGAGCGTGTGACATCATTGATGTTGCCTTCTATGGAGTGGCTATCAGCATCAAGAAATTCTTGATCGCAGTCACTACCACCATTTCCTCCTACATTTGAAGCTCCTTCATTTGAGTTTTGTGCCTCTGAGTTGGAATTTGATGGCACCTTAGATGTATCAGTTGGATTTGACATGGATGTGCTGATAGGAACTCCATCTGCAGGGTTAGTTACAACTTTAGCTGAAGTAGTATGATTTGATGATCTTCTCAGCTCAAATCTTGGGTCAGGATCACTTGTTGATAAGATATGTGTGGACCCTGAAATATGCTCACAAGATTTTTTAAAACAGTTGGTAACTAAATCTAGATCAAATAACCAATCAGGACCAAAACCTTTCACACTAGGAGTGTGCTCATTGAAAATCACATTGGCTAACTCCTCAACTACTCTAGTTCTGAGATTGTATACTCTATAAGGCGTAGCTTGAGAAGAGTATCCAATAAAGTGTCCATCATCTGATTTCTTATCAAACTTGGCTATTTGATCTTTGGTATTCATGATGGTGCAAGGACAGCCAAACGACCTGAGAAAACCAATGAAAGGTTTTCTCTTATGTCAAAGTTCATAAGGATTTTTACCATGAGTCTTGACTACTAAAACTCTATTTTGCACATAGCAAGTAGTGTTTACTGCTCCAGCCCAGAAGGTGATGGGCAATTTAGAGTCAGACAACATAGTTCTTGCAGCTTCAATCAGTGTCCTGTTTCTCCTATCAACAACACCGTTTTGCTGAGGAGTCCTGGGAGCGTCATATTGTCTTGTAATACCCTTTTCATCACAAAATGTATCAAGGATTCGGTTTTAAATTAAGTTCCTTGATCACATCTTATGGTCTTGACCTTGTGATCACATTGATTCTCAATCTTTAATATAAAACTCTTCAAGATCTCAAGAGTTTCATCCTTAGTTCTAAGGAAAAATACCCAAGTGAATCTTGTAAAGTCATCTGTGATCACCAAAAATATGAGGTCCTTCCTAAACTCATTACAATGGTGGGGCCAAAGAGATCCATATGTAATAAGTGTAGGGGTGTAGTGATGGAGTTTCTTTCCTTTGGCTTGTAAGATACCTTGTGTTGCTTCCTTTTGAGGCATGCAACACAATGGTCATCACTTGTAAACTCTTTCTTTGGCATTCCAGTTACCAAGTCATTCTTAATTAATTTGTTCATAACTTTAAAATTTACATGGCACATTCTTTTATGCCAAAAAAAGATTCATCACTATTTGCTTTAGATAGAAAGCATAAAACTTCTCCTGAAAGAGATGTTTCTTGCAAGTCCATCTTGTACATGTTTCCTTTCCTAGGGGCTTTGAGCAGGATGTGCTCATGAGGAATGACCAACCCGGGCCTGAGAACAATGCACTCATGCTTAGTGAAAAGCATGTTATGACTCTGATCACAAAATTGAGATACAATTGGGAGATTATATCCAAGCTCCTTGACAAAGTTTACCTTTTCAATGCTGAGCTTACCATTTGTGACCTTACCCCTTCCAATAATGTAACCTCCAGCATATCCTTTAAAAGCAACGGGCCCTTCATCAATTTTCTCAAAATTTTGGAGTACTGACCCATTATCTATCATGTACCTAGAACAACGACTATCAATGATCCATACATTCTTGATTGTCTTGAGCTGGTGCTGCATAAAAGAGATGATCCATACATTCTTATCAAAAGAAGTTGAAGACAATGCAACAGTAATTGATCCTATATTCAAATTTGGAGGATCATTTGCTAATGTTGATGAAGAACTTTCAGTCCTATGGTCTTTCTTTGTCTTCCACACCACCTTTGGAATCTTAGACTTGACCTTCAATGCTTTAGAAGTTTTGACAACTTCGGAAGTTTTGGAGATTGGACCTTTGGAAGATCTTGCTATCACTGCAGCAGGCTTTAGTACTTCAGAAGTTTTCCTTTCTGCTGAGACCAAATTTTCTTCCAAAGGCAAGTTTTCACTTATCTTGTTCTTCATTTTGGAGCTTCCGAAAGAAAAAGATTTTTCTTCCGAAAATTGCTTTTTCTTCCGAAACTTGCTTTTTCTTCAAACTCTCAGAAGTTCTTTCTTGATCATGTGGACAGTACTTTTAGGATTGTAGATGCAATCCTTTGCAAGATGAGAAGTAGTGTCACACATGACACACTCCATTTTCTTCCTTTTGTGAGTCTTCCTTTGAGAACAAGGCTGAACTTGATCACTTTCATTCTCCATCTTCATCTTTGCAGATGATGTAGTAATTCTTTTAGGGTGAGAACTACTTTTGGAGCTGGATGGTTCAGGTTGTGTAGCAGTGGTACACATCTGATCAGCCTTCTTCATGATTTTGGGATGATTTGGACATGAACTAGAACTCGTGGTACTAGAGTTCAAGTTTGAGTCTTCAGTCTTAATCACTTTAAAACCAGCAGAGATAAAAACTTGTTTCTGCATAGAGTTAAAGGTGGCCTTGATCTCTTGAGCGTTTTTGGGCTTTCTCTTGGATTTTTTGATCAAGTTCTTTCTTCTAGACTTGGTCATCCCAACATCTTTTCTCTCCTCAGGAGAATAGTTACCCTTCTTAGGATGCTCTTCTTCACTCTTCTCAGAGTGATCCTTCACTATCTCCTCTCCATCCTCTTCTTTCATGGGGTCTATGAGGGAAATTTCATCATCACAAGTTTCACACCTAGGAGATCTTATTGACAAGATTGTGTGTGGAGGAGTTATCTCAGTATATCCTAGTCCCTGCATATTCTGATAACAAACTTTTGCATTCAATGATTAAGATATTATGTTCTTGAAGGTCTCTTCTTCAAGAACACATTTTTCTTCCTTGACTTTGTTGATCACAAGCTCAGCCTGACATTCAGTTAACTTAGTGATGAGATCTTTGATTTGAGTCCTATAATTGGTGTGCTCATGTTGAAGAGTTAAAATGGTTTTCTTTAAATCTTCTATTTTAAGTTTATAACCATTTTTAGCTTTTTTGAAATCAGATTTTAAGATATTTAAAGACTCAAGATCAGATCTCATCTCTAAGTTATAGGACCTATATCTATTATCTTTAGCAATGCATTTAGGTGTACAAAGATGTTCTAATACCTTGGCTTCATCATGGTCAGCCATTAGTGCTTGATTTGGAGATGCATCTTCTACCTGAAAGCTCCAGTCAAAGCCTCCTTCTTCAAAAGCAACCATAGCTTGCTGCTTTGGCTTCTTATTCTGGTTGGCTTTATCAGTGTAGTTTGGTCTGGTTTGTGCTTGGCCACCATTTGTCCTTGGTGTCTTTTACTCTTTAGCAAAGGGTCTCATTTGGTTACAATTGTAACACTTCACTTTGCTTTTATCCAGTCCAAACTTTCCATTGGTTGTATTGCTAGGAAACTTTCTCCCTATCCTCTTGTAGAACTTCTTGGCTCTGTGAGTGAGAAGAGCCATTCGCTGGACTATCTTCATGTATTCCAGGTCATCTGAATGGATACAGTCAAGATCTTCAAGGGTGAACAAAAACTTGCCTAAACTTTCATCAGCAGACATAAAAGCTTGTGAAGAGCTTGTCTCTTGGAATGGACTCCCTTGAGTGTAGCTCTCTCTTGGTGTCTCAGGGAAGGTGATAAAAGGACTCTTTTGTGAGTTGTTAGGGTAGGAGATAAGATGGTGTTTTGGTTCTCTGCAATCCCTTTCAACCACATGAAGGACCGAACTCAGTTGATTGCTGGAGTTACCAGATGGATTTTGCATGTTTATCTCCATCTGGTATCCACTAAGAATACCATACAACTCTATAATAGTGAGAGTCTTAAGGTTCTCAGTTCTCTTGATAACAACACAGTAATATGTCCATTGTCTAAGAAGAGAGGACATGAACATACTTACAATGTCCTTGTTATAAAAAGTTACTCCAACATCCATTATAGTATCCACAATCTCAACATACCTGAAGTGTTGTTGTGTCATGGTTTCACCTGTCTTGAAGGTGAAATTCTCAAACTGCTGCTTCTAGAGATCCTTCTTGTTATCTTTTGCTTTATTGGACCCCTCATACATTAGCTTTAGTACATCCCATAGCTGCTTAGCAGTTTTGCACTTCTTGAAGCCCCTGTATATGGAGTTTGGAAGAGTAGTTTGGAGGGCAGTCATGGCTTTCTGATCTATGTCAATCTTTTTCATGTCTTCTTCAAAAAAGTCTGATGGCACCTTTGCTATCATACCACCCCCAACAGCAGCTGAAGTGTTGCTTGGTATGTGAGGTCTTGAGACAACAGACTCCCACATTCTGGAGTCTTGATACTTGATGAAGCCTTCCATTCTTTGGAACCAAGTATCAAAGCCTTCAAGAGTGACTAGTGGGGCCTTTGTCATAGTTCCAGTTTCCATATTAGCTTTAGTGAGAGCTGCCATTTGAGATGTTAAGTGTTTTGTGAGACTAAGGGATCTAAGAAGGTGAGATATTACAATCAAGAGCCTAGAATGCTCTGATACCACTGTTATAAACCAAACGAAAGAAGTCAACCCAAAAGACAAGTGTAATGGGTAAGGGAACCCATTTGGCTTATAAATCCCACATCAATTGCCCATACAACCGATGTGGGACAAGTTCATACCTTACAATGGTTTAGCTCCGTAACATTCACCCCTCCTTAAAGACCAACGTCCTCGTTGGTCACGGCCACGTTGGTCACGGCTGGCTCTCTCTAGGCCACCACTCCGTGGGCCACCACTATGAGGTTGGCTCTGATACCAATTGCAGGACCAGTTAAGGAATGGTCAATCCAACAACCACACAATGAGGAGAGTGTTTAGAACACTTAACAGATCAAATAGGGAATCGGGAATTGTTTTTATGATACTAAGAACACAAGTAAAATATGAGACAGAAACTTAAGAGCAAACAGCAAGTAATATGGTTTTCAAGATTGCAGTATATTGCTTCTCAAGTTCTTTTAGAAGTGTTACAAAGCATAAATAAAAATACAAGAACATTAGATACTTTATACTACATCCTACAGCCGGCCATACTTTGAAGGCCAACTGGAAACATTGATCTAGACAACAAAATCAATGTAGAGTCAAAAGGCAAATCTGCCTTTTGACTAGTGACTATGACATGACATAGCTCACATCCTAATATATTACAAAAAGGATAAAAGTACATAAAGTAGAAAGTTACAGACTCAAGACCTCAATGTATAGTTACAAAAAGCATAGACCATTCACCAACTTGTATAAGTTGGTGAGTTATCAAATTTGCAACGAAAAGTTGGTCAGCTTTATGAAAAGTACATCAGAAAAGCATGTTTTTTTAAAGTCTTCGAAAGAAATCTATCTTCACTCTTTAGGCTTCAGAAGACTTTGTCTTTGAAGTTTCGATAGACTTCACTTTTGGCTTCGGAAGATTTTACACTTAGAATATTTCTAATGCAGGGTGTAAAACTTCCGAAGCAACTTCTACTTTGCAGTGAGTGCATGCATGCAGGAGAGACTTGGTCTGTTTTGGGTGCATCAGCCTTTCAATAAGCCTTACAGTAGTTAGGGATCATGCCCCATGAGCCATGGGAGCGTGACCACCCCAATCACTAGGCTGTGACCCGACAACTTCTGAGCATACAAGCCAACCAACTTACGTAAGCATTGTATTAGCACGAGGTCGTGCCTTTTAGGCACGGGCCCGTGTTTAAACACTCCGGAAAGCCTATAAATAAGAGTTCATTTGCCACTTTGAGGAGAGATTTTGGGAGGTGAAGTGCTGGTGTTCCCTCTCAGAACCTAGCCTTTAGAGGTCCATTCAACACTTAGAAGAAGCTTGGGATCGTTTAACAACATCCATAGTGGATCACGGTTTAATTGTTCTAATTTACCAATGATTTCATTACTATATTCTATCTTCGTTGTTATGTTCAAGCTTATTATGAGATAAAACTTCATTTATCATCCTAATGTAGTGAAACTTTATTTAACTTGCGATGAACTAATCGTGTGGTTTATATTATGTTAATGTTATGGTAAACTTTTGATTAGTAGCATATTACAAGGTTGAAAAATGTATGAACTAACTTTTATTCGTGAAAACAGTCTTCATAATAAATTCATGGCTAATAAACTAGAAATGGTTATTAGAAATCATATCACCTTAACTTTTTGATCATTTACGGGTTCCCTTTTATTAGTATGAGAAATCTACAATAATTGTTATGGTTTTCTAAAATAAATGGTATTTTAGGAAGGAACGTGATCAACTCTTTTTAACATTAAGTTATGTTTTTAGAAATCATATGTTGAAAAGTTACACGACATCTACCTACATTACTAGTGGCTTGGATTGATCAACATTGTAAGTTACTCGATATTGTTTCCTTGTCAATACGGAACTCGTAGATGAGAAATCCGCATTGGCTCACGTTTATAGCCATTAACATAGTTACATTAATCAATATCTTTTACCACACAACCTATTAATCACGGTTATATTAGTGTAATCTAAATTAGGATAATAACCTTACTTTATTGAAAGAATCTCTAAAAGTCTCAATCTATCTCTATTTATCGTTATTTTGTATAACTTATCATTTCCTAAATGAAAACTGTTAGTCAATTATAAGAGTTGTTGAGTAGACTTAGTATGTCCACAGATTGATACTCGGTTCTTACCAATATTATATTACCTCAAGAGAGATACACTTGCCTTTGGTGTGTGTAGTTTAGTATTAGTAATAACCATTTAAAACTGAATCTTCGCAAAAACCTTTACAAAAATATATATACTATTTGCAGAAACCAACCCTCATTCTCTATATTCACTCAAACTCACCATCTTTCTGACTCGCTTACTTACTCTGTCTCTCTCTCTTTTACCTTACGGGAGTTTCATTGAAAACAACGATCCCGGCGCCATGTTGACTACCTCATGTCGCTACCACCATATCGCCAGTCACCTTCACCACCTATTTCCGCCCTCTATTAGTTTGGACCACTAATGATGGAAACCCCCTCTCTTTACTCTCTCTATCTCTACACACACAAAGAACAAAGAACATTGTCACTCGCTACCGCCACTCCACCATCATCGATGACCACCGCTCCTCCACCATCATTGGCCACTACCACTCTCTACTATCGCTTCTCTATCACCATCTTCTCTTTCTCTCTCTATCTTTCTAGATCAATCTTCATGACCACCACAACTATCATATTCCTTAAGACACTAGATGAGAGTTCAAGGTTAAAAAACACATGTAGATCTATGATGGGTTTTAACACCAAAGCATATAATAAATTAATTTTGAACAAGAAAGAAATTTTGGATTTTTTTATTTGATTTCTTATGAGATTGATATGAGTTTGAAGAGTGCGGATGGAAAGTTGTCACATATGGTTATTGAAAAGTCAGCAACATGAGATAGAGGGGGGGGGGGGGATGGTTGCGGTGGTGGCAGATGGCGGCGTTAGGGTTGTAGTGGCGGTTGAAGAGAGAGGAGAGTTAGGTAAATTCTATTCAATAAGTGTTTCGAATATAGAACGCATTAAATTAGAAACCAATAATTCTAAGAGTAAAAAGACTAAACTACCCTCATGTGCAAGGCATATGACTGACTTAACGTCCCAATTTAACATCCGTTAGAGGAAATGACGAAACCTGCAAGCTTTTTTAAGCATAAAGGATGTTTACTTTAATTTACTTAGTTTAAATACAAAACCTGAAATCTAATAAAAACCTAAAGGATGAAAAGTGTAATTTACTCATAATAATAAATAAATATATGATGGACAATGCTACAACTTTTTTTTGTTTCTAATTTAGTTCAATTCAGTTCACGAACAAATCAAATCTAATCATTTTGATGCCACAAAACCACAACAAATCATTGTGTTAACTGAATGATCGGGGATGATGAAGATACTACAAGTGATTAAGTTGTTTGTTCGTGTTTGATCAAATGATTAAATGATTAAAATTTTATAAATTTAAAAATTTTAAAAATAAACAGACTCTATAGTGACAACATGTTGTCTCTAAAGTCGTTGCTATGGCTACATATATTTTTTATTTTTTATTTTTTTCTAAATCTTGTCTTCTAAAATTTTGACGACAACATTATAGGGGCGACATGTCGTCGCTATATGTGTATACTATAGCGACAACATGGTTTGCAACGACAGGGGTGTGCTTTAGCGACGAGCATATAAGCGGCGACCTTTTCGCGACTAAGTGGCGTCGCTATATCCTTAGTGAAAACTTTTATAGGGAATAGTGATGATTTTTGTCGTCTCTATAGCTCCTGTTTCTTGTAAGTTCAATTCCGTTCACAAATGAGTGAAGAAATTACACTAGTATTTATATATAATACATTTGCATACACAAAGTATGGATACAATATTTATGTATGCACTATACATATGCGTGATCTGTAAGATCTCAAGCTTCAATCGGCATCGTTTTTTCCATTATTTTAGACATCTTATTAACATGGATCATAGTCAATGTCAATTGTGTTTAGTTAGTTTGTCTCTCAATCAAGATATGATTAAATCAAACTAACTTTGAAGAAATCAATTTAGTTAGCATACGTTTTCATATGCATAACTCATCAATAAGCACATGTACGTTAACCTCCCATATTAGCAATGAACAAATCCTATAATAACTACATAGGACAATCATGTGTCTCACAATATTACATTTTCTCGTCTAAGATTTAGTCTTAAACCATGTTATAACATAACGGTCTTCGCATTTAAAACTAATATGTATCTCCGGTATGGATTTAATATACGTCCATTTTCAAGTCCGCTTGTGGTGATGATACGTGAAGTGATCTTGAAGATGCGTGTTTTCATATGATTGTTCTATACTGATTTACATTTGGTTGCAAATCATTGCCTACTTTCACCTTCAATAAAATCAATCAATTGATGCAAAATAGTCTTTAATCAAAGTTACTACCATCACTGTCCAAACTTTTATGATAATAGAAATATTCATGAACTTAAACATGTGATTTGCTAGATCTATGTATTAAAATACATCATACAACAATGTTGTTGATGAGATGTGTATTTACAGGTACACACACCTACAGAATTATCAAAAGCTGAGTTTAAACATTAACTAACTATTGACAAATTAGTTAAGATTATGCGTATTATTATCTAACTAAAATAGCTAGGTTAGGATTCTATCTATTACATGACTTGAATAAATAAAATATTAAATAACTTGTAATGAAAATTTATAAATTGAAAATAAAATATGATTATAATTACGTATAAAAAGTTAATTTAAGTAAATAACCAATAATGTATATTTCTTAAACTTTTGTTTGTGGTTTTAAATATTTTTGTTTTAAGAAAAATGATTTTTTTATACAAAAAGTTTGTTATGTTGTATACTTTATAAAACTTTTTTTAGAAAGTGTGTTTTTAATTAAAAAATAGGTTTTTAATGTATTAAATTATACATTTTTAATTTGACAATGATATGAGTAATATTATTAGTATTCAATATTATTATTAATAATAAAGAGAAATGAGAAATTTAGTATGATAAGGCTTACAATCATGTCATATTTCATATTAGTTTTTCTTTTTTATAAATAGATAGATAAATAAATATATAGATAGGCTAAAACTTATTTATTAAACGAATTATAGTTAGTAATAAACATGGATTATATACGTAATAGTTTAAGAAATAAAATAATTATTCAATTTCTTAACTCACTAATAATCTAAATAGTTTTATCTTAAACATTTGTTTTAATATTTTTTTATAATATTTTTAACAAAATCTTAGTTTGTTAAAACTTTGGTTTTAATTATTTGTTAGACAATAATTTTTATCATCAAAGATAGCCTAAGTTTATATTATAAATATTATGTATGTGATATTATTATGTAATTATGTGTATAGTATAAGTTAGAAAAATAAGGTAGTTAGTGGTAGTTATCCTATTAGCCAGCATCCTTCATGTATATATAGGGGTATGTACATACGATATCATTATCGATTTCTATCAACAAATTTACGAACCGTATTCATACGAAGTTATTGCTGTGTTGTTTGTGTATGCTCTAGAAATCAACATGGTATCTCAACCACGCGATCAACAGACCTGTGAGAAGAGGAAGCGCCCAGTGATATGGCCAGGAAGATCGTTACCGGTTCATCCGGTGATTAAGTTAGAAAAGTTTGGTGATGTTAGTGCAGATTACAAGACCAAAGGGTGTGTGGATTCACCCTTATTCCAAGGCACATCTTCTATGTAGAAGAGCAAGGAGAAGAGGCAGTGAGAATATGATCATGGGGATTATTATTGGAATCTTAGAAGTGGTAGAAGTAATCTAAACATCAAGTCTGACTTGAACCGCAAGAACAATCAAGTTCCAGAAGTCACTAAAACTACTTACAACAACAAATTCGATGGAAGAGAAATCGATTGGAAAATCCCTAAAGACATGAGTTGTTCTTATTGTAAGCAACTGTTCCATTACAGAAAAGATTGCCCAGAAAGAATAGAGAAACTAGAGTTTATGATCAAAGGAACGGATGGGAAAACTTGGAAGGAAATTTGGTACGCAAGTGTAAACAAAAACAACACGCAACAGGGAATAAAAATATGTTCCAAAATATAGATCTTTCGTTTGGAATAGAGGGAAATCCAGATGTGTTCAAGAAAGATCTTTACAAAGGGAAAGGGAGCATCGAATTCATTAGTGAATGGCAAGTCCATAACGTGGACACTGTGTATTATATCCAAACACTTAAAAGAAATATTTTAAGTGTTGAAAGGCTAGTCACACAAGGTTTTAAAATAAGATATGAGGGTCATGTATGCTATGTCTCAAAGAACCCGAAAGAAAAGCAGATTCAAGAAAAGAAAACAATCCCAGTCGGCATCCATTGTTGGAAATGCAACGTTCTTCATCAGCCCTATATGTGTCCGAATATGGAAAATGATTATGTGACCCCATGGAAACACACTCAATACAAAGGAAATTCGGTCAAAATAGATAGAGTTGACGAAGTTTACGAAAGAAACATGTTTTGGAAACACTTCGAAATGTTCTCAAAGAATTATGATAAAGATGGTGCAAGTACTAGTAGAAAGAAATGATCAATATTATATCCCACCAAAAAATCTGCAGTGGAAGATAGTCTAACATTCATGGACTTAATTTAAATCGCCACTCAAGTTGAAGTTCATAAAGGAAAGTTCAAACAAGAGTTCAACTGAATAATATCGTGGTTTATGAAAGACTTTTTAAACCTTAACCTTTATATTCCAATCCCACCGTGTGATTATCTAGGAAGAAACATTAACCTCTTAGATCTCTTCATGACATTCGAGAAATTTGGCGGATTTAAATTGGTTAATGAACACAATTATGGGTACAAATCGCAATATACATGGGTTATGCATTTGGTGTTTCTAAAATACATGATGGAGACCCAATCGTGGAAGATTTGAAGATGGCATACCACAAGTATCTAGAAGTGTTAGGTTGGTACCATCAAGAGTTCAAAGAAAGAAAGAGACTCATTGAATTAGAAGAAGTAGTGAAGAAGATGGGAAGGAATGAACATAAGACCCGGAGGAAGAAGACCTGCCACCTAAGAAACGCTTCAAGACTTCAAGCAGCGATGAGGAGTAGAAAGAAGAAAACTTTGATGATTAAAAGATTAGGGGAGGCAATGTTGGACCATAATCTTTATCATCAAAGATAACCTAAGTTTATATTATAAATTATGTATGTGACATTATTATGTAATTATGTGTATAGTATAAGTTAGAAAAATATGGTGGTTAGTGGTAGTTATCCTATCAACCGACATCGTTCATGTATATATAGGGGCGTGTACATACGATATCATTATATATTTCTATCAGCAAGTTTAAGAACCGTATTCATACAAAGTTATTGTTGTGTTGTTTGTGTATGCTCTAGAAATCAACATTATTTTGGTTGTTTTAATAAGAATATTTTTAGAAAATTTCACATTTTTATAATTTTTTAAAAAATGACCGATTTAAAATATTTTGTTTCAAAAAGATTTAGTGTTTTAGAAAATTTCATATTATATAAAAAATTTTGTTTTTTAATTATTCCTAATTTAATAAAAAATGTGATTTTTTAATTTCCCTAATAAAATCTATTGTAAAAAGATAGCTTGATTTTAAAAAAAAAATCCAAAATGAGAGAGAAATGTAACAATTAATAAAATTAATTTATAACAATATAAAGAAATTAGTTTAAGTTTTTAAATTACTATAATATATTTTGGCGGGAACTAATATGAGAATGTCTAGAAAAAGGAAAAATGTCAAAAAGGTGGTTCAAAAGAAGGAGGACAAGTGTAAGAAAAAAACTTTCTTTTATTATATACTAGCTTTAGTAAACCCGTGTATTATACGGTTGAACAAATAAAATATAAATATAATAAAATTTATTAATTATAAAAAGATATTCTAATATATGATATGACTGAAATTACATATGAGAAATTGCTATAACTAATAAAATGTTATCAACTTTTTAAATTATTTTCCAAAAAAATAAACATTTTGTTCTAAAATAAACAGTATAAAAATATTATTTTTAAAAATTTATATCTCCCAAATTAATTATTGGTTTTAAACAATTTAATTTTTAAAATACCACTTTTAAAATATTTCATATTTTAAAAAAAATTATGCTTTAGAAAATTTTATTTTTTATATTAAAATTATTTATTTAGAAATGACATTAATAAATAGATCTCTTTATTAATTTATTAAATGTAAAAGATAATATTATTAGTAATTAAGGTAATTATTTAAGATGTGAGAAATACGGAAAAATTTTGATGAGAACGATTGTGGTGCTGCCACGTGGCACTTCAAGTTACCTTTTTATTAGAGTAGAAAGATAATATATATCAATCTTAAATGATGACAATGATTGGAGGATTAAGAGCATTCACATCTCATTCCTCAGAAGTATATGTGTGAAATCCTTATATTATATAGAATAGGTTTGAGTGGTTTTGGGTCGATATAGAGAAAATATTGTTAATTTGTAAATTTAATGATTCATTTTACAGCTCTTATAATATTTTTAATATTTTTGAAAGTGATTGTGAGTGGATGAGAAAAAAGGTAATGATAAATGTATAAAGAATATTATTTAATTGAAAGAAGAAAAAAAATAGTGTTTTTTAATATAATTATAAAAATAAAAATAAAAAAAGGAGATAGTAAACGCTCTAATAAATTTGATATAACATATATCAAATGTAAATAAATGTTATTAACAGTCGGTGACATTTTTAGTTTGTACGTGGATATGCACACCCATACGTTATATATAAGAGTGTAACTTAAGTGTTGCATTTTGCTCATATGTTTCTGGTTTTTGGTCACTAAGAGTAATAGTGAAATGACATTTTTGATCCCTCAATTTCACCATAAAACTGTAGTTTTATAAAATTTTAGTATTTTACAACAAAAGTTATATAAATTTTGGTTTTTTTATCTTTCATTTCACCCCTCTTATTATATATAAGTTATGATTTAAACTTGTTTTATTTTCTAATAATTTCGCTTTTTAGTGTTCATTAACTTTTCTTATGGAATGCGTGCTTGTTTTTATTTTTTTTTCAACCGTCCAATGTAACTTTTTTTTCTGAACGAAGTTGTATTCAAAATCACATATTTTTGTATTGTAGAATGAAATTGTATTTAAAATCACATATTTTTGTATTGTAGGTTATAGCGAGTGTAGTTACTGGTTTGTATCATTACTAACCAAACTTATTATGAGCGAAAAACATTATTATCGATATTGGTATCATCCATCAGTTTTGGTACTTTCAAGACGATAACGACCAAACTTTCCTCGTGTAGCGCAAGGAAATAACGTTCGTTCCTTAACTTTTTCTCAAAAACAAAATGTGTGGTTGTGTTTATTTTTGTCATTATAATATAAAATTTTTGCAAACAGAGTTTTATTCCAAATCAAGTAAAAAATTTTTGGTGCTTTAGGTTATGATGAGTGCTATTACCTTGCGGTACCGTGACGAAACGAACCGGTTATAACTAACATGGTATTGGTATTATTAGAACCGGTAGCATTCACTTTTATGATCTTCGATGAGTTAAACTAATAATGACCAAATTCATGTAGCGTTACGCAGAGGAGAACGACAAAACTTAGTTTACATAAGATAGGATCATTACACATTCTATAGGCACAAAAAGACATATAAGATGTAAATGTATAAATAAAGATTTATAGAATGATTCACTACAAAAAATTTAAGGGGGTGAATATCTTACGCTTTGTAATATGTTGGTATTATTTCATTTTGTAACTATCGATTGATAAATTAAAAAAAAAAATTTGTTGCATTTCATATAAAGTACATAGTTCTATAAAAAATTACATACATATTATAAAGGTTGGTATATAAACGCATGCATATACATCTATATATTTAAAGGATGTGGCTGTGGTTTCTTTTGATTAAACTAATAAAAGAAGATATTCAAGATCATATCCTTTTATTAACAAGTCATGTTGTGTCATAGTACATGACATTCAAGTTTATAATTAATTAGGGGCATTCTCTTGTTTTGTCAAGGTTTGTCGCGTGTATAAGGTCGTTTGTATATAGTTGAAAAATCATATGAAGTGACAAGACACTAAACTATAATACACAAGCTTATATAAATGTGAAACATGCTCTATTACGCGAACACTTTTGATTTGTTATAGATATAACAGTCGATATAAATCCAATCTTAATTTTATCATATCGTTACACTTAATGAGATAGTATAAGGCTCAAAATTAGTATATTGTTGTGTGTGCAGATTAGGGATGGTCGCCATAATCACAAATTCATTGATAAATGTTCTATCTCTCTCTATAGTCTATATGATAAAGTCACGCTCCAACTATCCATAAGTTTTTCTTTCTAAATATAAAAGTCCCGAAAAGTATATGGTTAAGAAGAAAAAAAGAAAAAAGCATATTATTCCAAAAAACTTAAAAATCATACAAGGAGTTAATAAGCAAAGATGGTTGACATCGCATAAGAGGTCTTACACACACATTAAAACTAAAGGAAATAATTGTGGTTCAAATCCCAAAGTATCATGTTATAGATTCAAGACCATCTCGAATGAGCAAATGGTAACCATTACTGACCCAACATCATCATAAACTCAAAACCATCTCAGATGGACTGATGCAAACTATCATCGACCAAGCATTAGCAAGTCTGATCAAACATAGACCCTAAAAGATAGTATAAGAAACCATTATCCACAGTAATATATAATACAACATTTTGGAAACCACAATGTAATTTCAATCTAATTTAAAACATATAAGAGCAATGTTGTTCTATTTGATACAAATATTGATTCATTGACAACTCGCTATTTATAGTTTTATCCCTCAAATAGTAGTATAGATATGTTTTTTTATCCCACATCAACCAAGCTAAAAAGCAAATGGAGTGTTTAATGCTTATAAAATGGATCTATGGACTCGAGGGGAACAAACTAATGATCTACGCATCCTTTGTGTTGCAAAACCTTGAAAAATCCATATCCTTTCTGGTTAAAATTTGTTAGTGTTCATTTTTTGTGAAATTTTTCCCTGTTTATCTCCGGTTCGTACGGTCCAGCTTGAACCTTGTTCTCCCTATTAACATGAAGTATGCCACATTCAAGTTTGAAGCATTTTATTCTTCATGGTTTGTAATATTTCAGGTTCATACGGTCTTGTAAGAACCTGATTCTCTGTTAACTTGGTAAGTATGTCAAGTTCAATTTTGAATCATTTTTAGAAATTTATTAATTTATGTAGTTCGGAATTATAAATACCTATTAATATTGTAGAATAAAAAACTATTAGTGTTTTGTCTTGAACTTTTGATCCTAAAAGATTTAGATTTATAAGAGAGAGGGCATTTGGACGTCAACATTTGAGATCTTAGAGAATGTCAACAATTAATACTATACCGACTATGTGTTAGTTATAATATTGTACGAAGACACCACCTACATCATAACAAAAGGTGTTATCACATTGCTTAGCGCGGGTGTACCTACTTATCGTGGTATAGATATGTTTGTTATTCCACATCAATCAAGAAAGAAAGCACAAAAAAGAGAAGGGAGAATTGAATTAAACACTTATAAGAAGGGAATAATGGACTTGCATGAGGGGAAAAAACTCATGACTAGTGCGTCGTTTGTTGTGTAAGGCCATGAAAACGTTGTATCCTTTCTAGTAAAAATGTTGAAGTGTTCATTTTTGTAACACCCGGAAATTTTCTTTGAAGCCGACGAAAGAACAAAAAGAAATAAAGTCCAAAGTCGAGGGACCAAACTTGCCAAAACGGGAGAATGTTGAATGAGTGGGAGTATAAAAGAGGGGAGGGCAGCCCACACCCTCCCCCACACTCACAAAATCAGCCATAGAGAGAAAAGAGGAAGAAAGTGGTCTCAAGCTTCGGGTTTTCGTGGATTCGAGGGTGAAAGTTGAGGTGTAGCGAGTTGGACTGAAGCTCTACTCGTCGGGGTCGTTTGTGTGAGTTTTAGGACCCCTCTTTTACACACACTTGAATGATTTTGGGGCTGTAACACATCTAAAACCCGTTTTTGAAAAGTTAGGTGTTGAACCCGTTTGTATGCGTATGTGTATGTGTTTGATGCGGGTGGGGTTTGATTTCGGGCTTGTGTGTGCTTGAATGGTGTTGTGGTAGGTGTTTCTAAGGTTTAGGATGGTTGATTTGGGCTTAGAACGAGTTTGGGTGAGTTTGGAGGCCGAAAATGGCAGTTTGCGTTCGGGATGAACTGCATTCTGCATCAGCTAGGGCTAGGCGACCGAATGGCATGCGACTGAGGTCCATGCGCACGATTGCCACGCGACTGAGGTCCATACGCATGGGAGCCATGTGACTGAAGTTCATGTGCCTGTAAGGCATGCGATTGAAGGTTATGCGATTGAGGTCCATGCGCTTGGAGGCCATACGACTGAGGTTCATACGCACGAAGGTTATGCGGCTGAGGTCCATGCGCCTGGAGGCCATGCGACTGAAGGTTATACGCATGAAAGCTATGCGACTGAGAGTCCATACGCATAGGTTTCTATACGCCCATAGGTCCATTCGCATAGGGTCCATTAGCCTGATGTCCATTCGCCTAAGTGTTCAGTCGCCTGGGAGGCCATGCAACTAGAGGGTCTCCATACGCCCAAGTAGGGCTCATATGCCCGAAAGAGCAATGGTTTATTTTCCGACTTTCGAGGGAAAGTGCAGATGTGGGTTTCGACTTGGGAGTTTTCCGGGGGTTTATGTAAGTTGACTTTTGAGGTCATAGACGTGATGATGTATGATGATGATGTATGATGTTATGTAGGATGTTATGCATGATGGTACGTGTGATATATGTTATGTATGCATGCTGATATGTATGATGATTTGCATGATCTCGTTGATGTTCCTGTTTATGTATGTCTATCTTCCCGTGGTTTTGCGATGAATATTAATGAATGAAATGAAAATATTATGTAATGTAAAGTGGAAGATAACGAAAAGAGGAACATGATGAATGAATGTATGCATGCATGAATGAATGAATGAGAGTAAGAATGGCTTGCAAGTAAAAGAAAGGAGGTTCACAACTCATTGAGAGTTGTTAGCTCAACTGTGTGTGTATATACAGCGTGCGATCTTGGCTAACTCATAAGGGACCATAGACACAGTAAGAGTTCAGTCTTGGTGACTGCTCTGATACGTGCGATGTGGTATTCACTGTGTGCTATGTAGCGTGCGATTTTGGCTAACTCATGTGGGTTCATACACACAGTAGGGGGTTTAGTTTTGGTAATTGCCGCGATACGTGCGATGTGGTATTCACTGTGTGCTATGTAGCGTGCGATTTCTGCTAACCCATGAGACAGCGTGTGATTTTGGCTAAACCCCTAAGAGTTCACACACACAAGGGGAGTTTGTCCTAGTGACCACTCCATTTGTGCGATTTGTGCGATATGTACGATGGGTACGAAGATACGAAAGTGCGAAATGTGCGAACGTGTGACAGGTGTGATATGAACAAACGTAAGAAAATAAGTTATGAACGAATGAAGCGAATGATAAAGTACCGTGCGATGACTAATGAATGGAAGAATGTAACGAACGTAATGGAAGATAATAATTATATTATCTGTACGTATGTATGTTGTGTGATCACGTACGAAATTAGCCGATGGTTTTAAAAAGGAAGTAAAGTATGTTTTATTTAAAACTAGAACTCACTCAGCAACGCTGACTTTTATGTGTTTCCAGTTGGCAGGTGAGCTTTGCTGAGGGTGGCACAGGGCAGCTACTTCACATTTTTTTGATGGGATCCATTTGTATAACTATGACATTTTTGTGATGTAATGCAACGATAATATTTTGTAACTGTGAACATGGTGTATTATTTTGCAAAAGCAGTCATTAATATATGAGATGGTTTAAAATTATTCCGCTGTGATGTTTTTCATAGATGAAAATGAATAGTTTATGTTTTATGTGCGATGATTGGCCAGCTGTAAGCGTCCCAGGAACGGGGCCTTACAAATTGGTATCAGAGCCAAAGTTTAAGTGAAACGGGTAAATTTTCAAAATAAACCTTAACTTAAACTGAAAATGGGATGGAAAGGGAATGGGATGCCAATTTGAGTAGCTGCGTGCCATCAGGTATTTTCGTAATGTTAACCGATATTACGTGCGCATGTTATGTGGTTTATGTGCTGTATGTAGATTTAGATACTGATATAGCCAGGATAGGTAATGCTCGGGGTATGGAGAGTAAAGTAAGTGGCTAATCACAACTTGCCACTGTTATTAGGGACTTACTATACTTGACATAAACTGAGTTGTTCCTTTGAATGACCGTGTTGGTGTTTGAATCTTTCAATGTGTTAGAGAATGGCCGGTGGTAGATCGTCTAAAGCTTCACGCGGTGGAGTTCGTGGTGGATGTGGTGCTGGACCACGGGTCACGAGAGGAAGACCTAGAGCTGAAGAGGTGGCTCATGAAGAGCCCGAGACCCCTCATCTGGAGGCTGGTGATGAGAGTGCGAATTTGAGGGCCTCAATGAAAGAGGCAGTTGTAGAGGAGGTTCATCAGGTCATGTAGACAATCCTACCGTCTGTGGTGTCCGAAGTGATTAAGGCTGTAAAGGAAGGAGGAAGGAAAGAGAGGAACAGGTCCTCGGGAAGATGGGAGCAACCGAAGCCTGAAACGGTTCTCTCTGACAATAAAGAAGAGGAAGAAGAAGAGCCTGCGCCGGAGGCGGCCCGAGGCTGTAACTATGGGGTGTTTCAACGATGCAAGCCCCCTACTTTTGATGGTTACGGCACTTCTGTTGCTGCTCATCGTGGGTGAGAGAAATGGAAGCTGTTTTGAACATCAGCGAATGCCGGGAGGATCAGAAAGTAGAGTTTGCTGCCCACTCTTTTATGGACTCAGCTCTGTGTTGGTGGGACAATATAGTCTAAGCTGAGGGTAGTCGGGCTATCGAAAGGATGAAATGGTCAGAGTTGAAGAGGCTGGTGATTGAGGAATTCTGTCCTCACCGTGAGATGGATAAAGTTAAGAGGGAGTTCCTACAGCTGGAGGCGGGAACGATGACACATCAGCAATACACCACCAAGTTCAATGAAATGGCACGGCTTGTTAGGACCTGGTATTTGAACAAATACCGAATGATTAACGTGTAAACCAAACCAAATAGTGGGAATCCTATTTGATTGGCGATCCAATCAGTGAGAACGCACGTAGAATCAATAAAGTATTGAATCAAACGTTAAGAATTAATTAGGAATCGATCTACAGTGTTCTATGAACTTGGAGTATCAACTTGGAGGCTTCTGGACGGCTAGGGTACATCTGGAGTCAAAATAGAATCAATGCTTACGTTTTTTCCACGAATTGGGTTCATTCGTGCGACTGAACCATTAGTATGGTTCAGTCGTGCGATTGAACCATGCGGTTGATTCATCCGCCCGACTGAGTGTTCAGTCGTGCGATTAAGCCAATCTTATATTACAATCATACGACTGATCCAGTCTCCTGGTTCAGTCGTGCGACTGAGTCATTCGTATGAAGTTATTCATGCGTATGGTCCATTCGTATGGGCCATTCGCATGAGAACTTCATTTTGTTAAGTTTGAATGTATTCTTTAATATAAAATTATGTGTATCAATTCAAACAATCACAAACCTATTTAACCAATTCAATATCTACTCATTAATGAAATATTAAACATTGTAAATCACATACAACCAATATCATTTCATTAACATTCCATACATTACATCAGAATCAGACAAACAAGATCTATTACATTCATATCATGATCTAGGGACATACATGTATCAACAAACTCCCCCTTGGACCTAGATCTCTCTAGTGTCTTGTTTTCTTCATTACCTCCTCATACTTTTTGTACTTATCATCTTTTGTGACTCCTGAGTGAATCTCAAACGCAAAACAGAGTCTTATGACGTTCTGGAACTGGAGGGCTTGTACTATATCCTACGTATCATAGAACAGTGGCCACTTGTATAGAGTGTAGACATCGTTAGCTGACAAGTTTGTAAGCCACATTGGGTCAAATACCCTGATAGTATCCATTTGGCCCTCTTTGTTTAGGACTATGACCGCTTCTCCTGTCCTCCAATCATAGTACCACCACTTAAAGTGTGGAGTGAAGTCCTGTGGCATTTCCCTGAGCGGGATTCTTGACATCGTGCGCGAAGGACTCCACTTCAGCACTATCTTTGGCTTTCCAGTAATGGCATCAACTTCAAACCTTCTGATGTACCTTATAGGCTGTTGGGGTCTGAAGTTAACCCACCTGGTGTGGTACTCCTTCCTTAGGGCAGCCTCAAACCAGCCTGACATCTTTCTCGGGTCAGCATACAACAGCTTCAGTTTGGCCAGCTGGTTGAGCTCAAAACCTGGTAGAGTCTTTAGATCATGTGGGAATCTAAAGTACTCTATGCCCTTCTCCCTCTTAACTGCATAGACGTTTAGGTCCTCAAAATATGCCCAGACTATAATCCTGCCCGACACCTTATGATGTTTCTTGACTCGGTAGAGTTTGGTGTAGGCGTCATGTTTAGATGCAGCGCGTTGGCTCTAACTTCTTCAAAACAAGCAGCCCATTCAGCCTTTTGGATGTCAACATCATCGTTTGAGGCTTGGGCCGTTCCCTCTGTCTTCTCTGACTCCTGCTCCATCTTATCTAACACCTCAAATGTATCGCTGACAAGGGATTCACCCAGATTGGGGACCATATTTCCCTCATTGTCAACATACTGAGGGTAGTGCTCTGCTTCCATGTCATCTCATTGCTAGCATCTTCGTCAGCTTTGTCAACATCATTGGGTTCCCTCTGTCTCTGCTGCCATATCTAACACCTCAAATGTATCGCTGAGGGATTCACCAGATTGGGGACCATATTTCCTCATTGTCAACATACTGAGGGTAGTGCTCTGCAGTGACATCTTCTATCTCTATTTCATCAACGGTTGAACTCTTCACTTGTCGAGTCACATGTTGGAGCATCCTTTACAATCTCATCGGGATTTAGCTTGAAGATCTCAGCTAGTTGCTCATTTGATAGATCGTGAATTATTTCCCCTTCTTCAGGGGTATAACTCACCGACCTCCTGACGATCCCTTGCAGATCAAGAATCATAGTTAACTGAGTCTTGACCTGCTGAAGGGGAGCAACATCGAATTCATCCCTCTGATAATTTGGATCTGTTGATTTAAACATGCAACACATCAACCATTAGTTAATAATCAAAACAGAAATGCATTAATTTTAATATAAACATCAAATACATCAGTTTAAATACATGATCAGATACAAAAGTAATCAAATACATAGACATCTAATCATTACTTTTGTCTTGGATCACTGGATTATCGCTTGGTGGAGCAGAGGAGGAAGCTTGTTGGTCTTGTTTCTTCTTAGACCTCCTTTCCTGACCTTGAGCAGAGGCAGATGCAGCTGCATCTCCTCCTTCTTCATCATCATCCTCATTCCTCTCCTCTGTCCTCTCTTCTTCAATCCCCTCATCATCCTCAGTCTCATCATCGTCCTCATCATCATCTCTCATCATCATCACCATCATCTCCGTCTCCCTCTTTAATCTTCAGTGGCTCCTCTTTAGATCCCTTAAGCTTTAGCATGATGGTCTTCTTAGCCTCCTCCAACTCCTTAATCTTCTTAGCAGATGTGACACTGTGCTTGGAGTGGGGCGATCTCGTGGCTCTGAGCAGCCATTTGTTGGGCCT